>JAQHUG010000535.1:194426-284396 GCA_028555095.1 Dicrostonyx torquatus | reverse complement strand
CCACTGCCCGGCAAATTCTTGTTTCTTTAAAATATCTTTTTATTATGTGTATCTGTGTATGTGTATGCCTCGAGTGTTCAGATGCTTCTGGAGACTAGAGGTGGCACTGGAGCTGGAGATAAAGGCAGTTGTGAGAACCTGACATGAGTGCTGGGAACAGAACTCAGGTCCTTTGCAAGAACAGCAGGTGCTCTTAACTACACACATACACACACACATTTTGAGTTCTCAGATACCTCTGCTCTTGCTACGAATTTTAATCTAGTATCATTTGGGAAGCTATACCTGCTAAGTACTTGTTACATTACAAGCACCTTCATGAGCAAATAAAATATTTACTGCTGACCAGGATGTGGTTTCCCAAGTCTGTAGATGATAAAACCGGCCAAAAGAAGTTAAAATATTTACTATAAGTGCAGTTCTGACATTTAACTACCCACAGTATTTACAGACTCAATACATTAAGAGCACAGTCCCCAACAAGATCGCCCTTGCTTCTGATATAAGTCACAAATTTTGGGGTGCAAAGTTTCCCATACTTTGGACCAACAAGCTATAAATTTATGGGATACCCAAGTTCCCTCAGGTTTGAAAACTAAAAAAAAAAAAAATTTCTAAGCCGGACGGGGGTGGCACACGCCTTTAATCCCAGCACTCTGGAGGCAGAGGCAGGTGGATCTTTGTGAGTTCGAGACCAGCCTGGTCTACAAGAGCTAGTTCCAGCGCAGGCTCCAAAGCCACAGAGAAACCCTGTCTCAAAAAAAAAAAAAATTCTAGATTTATTTTATGTGTGTGTTGCCTGCACATGTGTTTGTGTACTATGTGTGTGCCTGGTGGCCTTAGAGATCAGAAGAGCATGTCAGACAGACCCTCTAGAATTAGAGTTATGGATGGTTGTAAGTCATTATGTGGCTTTTGGGAACCAAACTGGGTCCTTTGCAAAGGCAAAAGTGTTCTTAACCACTGAGCCATCTCTCCAGCATCATTAGTTTTAAAAACTTACTGGAACGACTTGTGGAACTCAGGAAAGTGGTGTACATATAGTGATGTCATTCTGTCTACAAATCAGGGTTACTTGAATGAAAGAGACTTGAAAGCTGAAGCAAGGAGGGTTCTGCATACAGCACTTCCATGACCTCCCCCAAAGGAATAAGGATGTGTTACTCTTGAATTTTGGACTCCAGAGGGTGTTTTGGGTTTGGGCTGGGTTCATAGTGTGAACTTAATTAATTGAAATCCATAAGATTTAATTCAACATCTGTCTTTCCTTCTTGAAGGTTAGTAAGTATGATGATATAATAGGTACTCAAAGCCCCAACTTGGGCCATCAGTTGATCTTTCTGACCTGCCTTGCTCTCATCCTGAATTATTTCATTAACATTAGCTCTCAGTGGTCCACTGAGTTACCTCAGCAGCATAAAGTATCAACCCCCCCAAAAAATAAATAAATAAAGTATCAAGCTCACTTAAGATAATTTCTCTTGAGAAATTACAGCAGTCAAAAGATTCTCCTAGCTGGGCGGTGGTGGTGCACACCTTTAATCCCAGCACTCGGGAGGCAGAGGCAGGCGGATCTCTGTGAGTTCGAGGCCAGCCTGGTCTACAAGAGCTAGTTTCAGGACAGCCTCATAAACTACAGAGAAACCCTGTCTCGAAAAGCCAAAAGAAAAGAAAAGAAAAGAAAAGATTCTCCTAGTACCATAGCAAACCTAGACAAAGTATTATGTAGCATAGGGTTGCATAGCTAGTGAGTGAAAAACCAGGACCAAGTCCAGTTCCAATTCCAAAGCTCTCCTCTATTTCTCCACACTTAATATTAAGACCCATAGATAAGTGGTTTGCTTAAGGTCCCCCAGCTGATTACTAATCCTGACTGCCCATACTTGTTCCTTTCACAGTGTTTGTTTTTTTCCCCCATGATGGGACACATTTGCCTTTTTTTCTGTAAATTTTGAAATTTGTATTATAAAGTACAACTCCATAGCTAAAATGCATCAATTGTCGTTATCTGATTTCACCTAATCATTTTATTCCTATACTTAAAATCAAACAGGGCTTGAGAGATGGCTCAGAGGTTAAGAGAACTGACTGCCGTTCTGGAGGTCCTGAGTTCAATTCCCAGCAACCACATGATGGCTCACACCCATTGTAATGAGATCTGAGATCTGGTGCCCAGAACACTATATACATAATAAATAAATTAAAAAAAAAACAAAAATAAAACTAAACCTTAAAAACTGGTTAGGATAATACTTTAAAAAATCAAATAAACAAAAGTAAACCAGTACAACATTTAAGAAAGTTATGCTTTTATTTGTTTATTTACTTACTTGCTGTTTTCTTTTTAAATTAAGAAATGTTAAAAGGAAATTAATCTTATTTCTAGTGTGCATGATGCTGGTTTTCTGATACCTGGCTGTACACTTTTGCTTCTAGGTACCATCCATTGTATTTTCCATGCAACTGGGCACCATTACACCTGGAAAAAAGTTACCACAACAGTACATAACATTATTGTGGGCAAATTGTGGATAGATCAGGTGAGCAAAGGTACCCAAAGTGTCTCTGAACTTCAGAGTACCTCTTCAGGTAATCTTCGTTGTATTTAGGGTTCAGTAGCTAGTCTCAGACTGTTTTTACTGATCTTTTAAAGGATATTCTCTCAGGCAGTAGTCCTACCTCCATAAAATTCTATCTACAAATTATTATTTATGAATGACCAAATTATACACTCCATCAGTGACTCCTAGGACTCTGTTGGGCAAGACAAAGTTACATAGCCCCAGCTCTTAATGCGTTTGCAGTGTCCTAGGCACTAGCGTTACAAAGTCAGAGAAGGCCCTGCAGGAATTAGTGTGTCGTTGAAGAAATATGGCATGTGTAGGCTGCAAGTATGACAGAAGTGCCTAATACAGGAGACATGCTAAGAGTCTGTCTAGTTAAGTGTTAGCTTGGGTAAGACTGCTCTAGCTCGGCCAGAAAAGAGGCTATATTGTCTTCTGAGGAGGGGTTTATGGTAGATGTGCAATTAAGCTGAGTCTCTGAGGGCTCAAGTCTATAGGAAGGTCTGTAGAATTTTGAAATTGTAATTTGTGTTAAGCAAAGGAATTCTAGAAGAGTCCTAATGAGGGACTTACTCAGAAGGGTAGATTACTACTTGTGCATTTCAGTATGTGTACTGAAGGTCAAGTCATGTTACCAACATGTGACACACATAAACTGTTTGACCTTAATTCTAACCTGAAATACAATGATTACAGAGGGTTTCCACAGTGCCCCAGATCTTTAAACAGGGGAGCACTCACATGTAAAATTCATGTCAGTCTTCATAAAACTAACCCATGATTCTTTTCTCTTTATAGTCTGGTGAGATTGACATCGTAAATCACAAGACAGGAGACAAGTGTAATCTTAAATTTGTTCCTTATAGCTACTTCTCTCGGGATGTAGCAAGAAAGGTAAGAGAGGTTGAAATGTAAATATTTTTCATTTAGTGTGTATCCCGTAGAAGGGCTGGCAAGTGTGCATATGTAAAGAGGTAGGTAGGTAGAAAGGCATGCATCCTAAATGTGGATGTCAGAAAAGTAGATATAAAGATGTAAAGAAGCCGGGCGGTGGTGACGCACGCCTTTAATCCCAGCACTCGGGAGGCAGAGGCAGACGGATCTCTGTGAGTTCGAGACCAGCCTGGTCTACAAGAGCTAGTTCCAGGACAGGCTCCAAAGCTACAGAGAAACCTTGTCTCGAAAAACCAAAAAAATAAATATAAATAAATAAATAAAGATGTAAAGAAGCCGGGCGGTGGTGGCGCACACCTTTAATCCCAGCACTCGGGAGGCAGAGGTAGGCAGATCTCTGTGAGTTTGAGGCCAGCGTGGTCTACAAGATCTAGTTCCAGGATGGGCTCCAAAAACTACAGAGAAACCCTGTCTTGAACCCCGCCCCCAAGATCAAAAGGGACCAAATGCATTATTGAACCACTTTCTTCTGAACAACAAAGATGAAGTAAAAAAACAAGTTCAGGGTCTGGAGAGAGAGAGGTGCTCAATGGTTAAGAGCACCTACTGTTTTCCCGGAGGACTTGAGTTGAATTCCCAGCACCCATATGGTAGTTCACAAATGCTTATAATTTCAGCTCCAGGGGATCTGACACCTTCGGATCTCAAAGTGCACCTGTATACATGTGGCTTACACACAACTAAATAAAAGTAAGCTTATTTTAAAAATAAAGACAAGACAGCACAGTCATAGAGAGATTGTGGAGCATGGAGGGAAGTAAGATGGTGCAGACAGAACCACTGTGACTCCCAGAGGAGAGGTGTCTGTTACTACCACAGGAGGGTCCTGCCATAGATCCAGATTGTCATGTGGGAATGAAGACTAACCAGGAGTGGTGGTGCATGCCTTTAATCCCAGCACTTGGGAAGCAGAGGACAGCCTGGTCTACAGAGTGAGTTCCAGGACAGCCAGGATTACACAAGAAACTCTGTTTAAGGGGCTGGAGAGATGGCTCAGTGGTTAAGAGCATTGCCTGCTCTTCCAAAGGTTCTGAGTTCAATTCCCAGCAACCATATGGTGGCTCACAACCATCTGTAATGAGGTCTGGTGCCCTCTTCTGGCCTGCAGACATACACACAGGCAGAATATTGTATACATAATAAATAAATGTTTTTTTAAAAAAAAGAAACTCTGTTTAAAAAAATGAAGGGGGGTGGGGGAAATGAAGACTAGTTGAGGATTCAAATGAGTTTGTGGATATGTGTAATTTCTAGAGTAACTTTAAGTGTCAGTCAGGTACTTTTCCTTCTTACATCCTTACATCAGAAATTCCTGTATAATAAGAATTCACGGCTGTGTTTCAAATAATTTAAAAATCAGCAACAAGCCGGGCGGTGGTAGCACACACCTTTAATCCCAGCACTTGGGAGGCAGAGGCAGGCGGATCTCTGTGAGTTTGACAGAGCTAGTTCCAGGATAGGCTCGAAACCCACAGAGAAACCCTGTCTCAAAAAACCAAAATAAATAAATAAATAAATAAAAATCGGCAACAAGAATACTTGGCCAACTCCATCTCCATAATGTCATAATAATTGGATTTAGCTAGGACTTACCCTAAGACTTTTTCTTGTAGGTGACAGGAGAAGTGACAGATCCATCAGGAAAAGTTCATTTTGCCCTCCTGGGGACATGGGATGAGAAAATGGATTGTTTCAAAATTCAACCAGCCTCTGGGGAAAATGGGGGTGATGGTCGACAGAGAGGCCATGAAGCAGAAGAAAGTAGGGCTATGCTGTGGAAAAGGAATCCTTTACCGTGAGTATCGCATGCAAGCTTCCTGGGGGCTTTGCCTATAACTCTGGGGCAGTATGAAGGTGTTCTGCCTGCTTTCTTTGTGATTCTCTGTGGGACTATCCAGGAGATCAGAACCTGTGCAGAGATTACTAGAGATTGTATACATGATAGGAGTTTAAGCATGCTTTGTTCTAAGAATCTACCTCACCAAACATATACCAAATTGTAGTTCTTTCTTAAGGTCCACTGAATCATGACTCAAAACAATCTCTTTAAATTTAATGTTCTGTTTTTGAGACAATGTCTCATGTAGTCCAGGCTGGTCTCAGGCTCTTTGAAGTCCTGATCTGATTCTTCTACCTCCCAGGAGCTGGGTTACAGGCTTTCTCCACCATGCCCTGCATTCTCACTGCAATTCAGAGCAGAGGAAGAAAGGTGCTTTCTGCCTGCTAACAATTTCCCCTACAGACCCCAGGAGATAACACACAGAGCTTTGGAGACAAATGCAGGCCGTTTTGTCTCTTGTTATCATCATATATTATGTCTACAGAAATAGCCAGATCATTCCAGAAAGAGGTCTGAAGAGAAGCAAAGGAAATAGAAATGAGACAATTTTGAGGATATTATTCTTCCTGATAAATATAGATAATTCTGAGTGCAGATGCTACAGTAACTATTGGATGAAGTAATGGTTGGGAAGGGTGGGAGTGGTATAATTTGATTCTCTTATTTGGTATTACCTGATAAGAGTTTGGAGTTTTTCCATGTGTGGGACACTTAGATGCAGGCAGTGTTCCAAGCTGTTGCTCCTTGGATTGAATTGAGGCTCTAGAGCTGCCTTTCCTTTGTCTTGTTTGTTCTTAGGAAGAATGCAGAAAACATGTACTACTTCTCAGAGCTCGCCCTCACTCTCAATGCCTGGGAAGGTGGCACTGCACCCACAGACAGCCGGTTGCGGCCTGACCAGAGACTGATGGAAAATGGGCGCTGGGATGAAGCAAATGCTGAGAAGCAGCGCCTAGAGGAAAAACAGAGACTCTCCAGGAAAAAGAGAGAAGCAGAAGCTGTGAAAGCCACAGAAGATGGTAACAACCCTGTCCCCTGCTCTGATTTCTCGTGCATGGCAAGTGCCAGCTCTAAACTTGCTTTTCATTTTCTTCCCTTTTAGGCACACCATATGACCCCTATAAGGCATTGTGGTTTGAGCGGAAGAAGGACCCTGTCACCAAGGAGCTAACCCATATTTATAGGGGTGAATACTGGGAATGTAAGGAAAAGCAGGACTGGGGTTCTTGCCCAGACATTTTCTGAAGCGGCTGTAACTCAAAGGAAGAGGGTCGATCAGAGAAGACGGCAGAGGATGTGCGGGAAGGCTGGCAGTTGGGACTCTTACCAAGTGCTTTCCTCAAATTTGTCTGTCTTAACCAATCACTTTTTCCAAATCAATCACCAGAAGCAGACACCCATGGTGGTGATTGGCTGGTTGCCTTAGCTGATTGACGCTGAAATCGACGTAGTAGATACTCATGTTTGTAAGGGAGCGGTTTAGTGGCTGAAAGTTAGTGTTACTCTACATCTGTAAAGACAAGTAAGTGTCTGTGGTCTTCTCCCTCTGACCCAATATAAGATGACGTCATTCACCCTTCCCTTGTAGTGTCCTGCTCAGCCAAGATCTGCATAAGATTGTGATTCATGAGCATTTTGGTGCTGTTCAGAGCAAGAACTGATTTTAAAGTTCTGTAAAAAGAAACACAATAAGACTTAATCGGCAGAGGCATCTTGCACAGGTCTCATGTTAGGAAGTGTGCTCACACATGGGCTTGGTTTAATGCGGCGGCATGTGTAAATAACTAATGTTCGGGAGCATCTGCAAGAGAGATTGTTCTCCAGGGCTGGAATATTGAGTTATGTTCTTGGAGATTTTGTCTTCACTTGCATACAACACCCCTCTGCTGTTTTCTTCTACTTTGACAACAACCAGAGGCCTCTTTTGGTAGTTGATAAGAGGGCCACACTATTTTTATGAAGGGGTTTTATGGTCTTCCTCAGGTGGAGAACCTCTGAGAACACAGGCAGGGTGGAAGAAGACTGCTAGCCATTGGTACCTTCCCAGTCCCTCCTCATCCCGTCTTTCATTGCCTTTCTGGCTTTTCTCCTGGCACAGTACCAATTTGAGTTTGTGCCACACTCTGGAGCTAAACATTGCCTGACCCATTCTATAAACTTCAGAATTTGAGAGAAGTTTCTCTGCAACAAACGTTTTCATCGTCTTGAAAGTCCCATGGAATGGAACCACCTCTGGAATAATGTGTTAAATCATCTGTATATTATATATATGTGTGTGTGTATGTGTGTGTATGTGTAGAGAAAAATCTAATTTTTTTGTTTATTTTCCTTTTTCCCATGAAGAATCTTGTTTTTTTTATACCACCTGTCTCCCTGGGACTCTCTTGGACATGTATTAATATAGGCTGACGCTCCTCCGCTTTCCACCTTTGAGGGGCACTGCAACCCCAACGTGGCGCTTACTGAACAGGGAAGAAGAGGAGGGTTCGTGCCATGGTGATCCACTGCTGCCTCAGCTCTGCTTCCCTTACCACTTGGCTCTTGGAAAGGGAGTCCTAGTCTTTTTCCTGCCTCAGTTTCCTTCCTTAGGAGTATGGGTAGAAAGTCAGGAAGGTGATTTCCACCTTCCTTATGTCCCAGCCAGCTCAGGCTAAATCCCAAAAGAGTTTTCTTCCAAGGATGTGAGCTAAGAGCCCTGTGCCCTGTGGGAACTGCCTGCCGGGCCCTGGCTTGCTTCCTTTAATTTTTTCTGTATTAATTTTAGTTTCCTGTTCAGAAACATAACCCTTGTGCAACCCACCCTTGGTTGAGGGTCATAAATTGAGGTGCCTTCCTTATGTACTTTTTGTTAATATTTTTGTTTTTGTTCCTTAACTATTGAGCCTCAGCCATTGTGGGTCCATGGGGAAAATACCATTCCAGAGGAAGCTATCCCTTCAGGAAATTGGATTTTACTGGGTAAATTAGTATTTTTAGTCATCCCCCGTATCCATGCTCTCCCTCCCTAGGTCAAATATGATCAAAGATTGAGCACTGGGGAATTTTCTTCTAAGAAGGCTTTTCCCAGCACAAGGGATTACTCCAGGGAGGCCCATAAAATGGGCACCATCTCTGGAGCCTTTGGATAGAATGGAAATTTCCCAAGGAACCTCGTTGCTTTAGCCCCTTTTCCTCGATATCTGCACTACATTTCTAGCTTGATTCCCAGATCCCTGCTAACGGAAGAAGCCTAGAAGTCCTGAAGATGGAATAAAGTCACATGAAAGCAAAACAAGACTATATATTTTCAGTTTTTTTGCCTTATTGCTTTTTTTCAAAAAAAAAACCTACTAAATTAAATAATTTTTAAAAAGCTATATTGTCTGATTTGCTTCTACTCCTACTAGGTAGGAAATAGTGGTGAACAGAGGGAGACCTGTCCAGTGGTGACATGTTCTGTTTGGAAATTGTATGTGAATGAGTGTGTGGGTGTGATGTGTGCATTTCTGGTGACCACAGAAGCCAGAAGAATGTGTGGAAAGGTTGTGGGCCACCATGTAGGGCGTGAGGACCAAACTTAGGGCCTCTTGCAAGAGCATTATGATTATGTGCCCTTAACAGGTGAAGCCATCTCCCAGGTTCCTAGATTTCAATTCAGTATCAGTCCAGGGTCGTGAACAGAATAGCCTTAACACCTTGCAGTGTGACCTTTGCCACTGTCTTAGCATAGGGAAACATAACTAATATTTTTGATTCTGGGCCTTCTCACCTCAGAAATGTAGGGATGAGGCTATAGCTTAGGGGGAGAGGGTTTACCTAGCATGGTCCTGCCTAGCCTGAATTTAATCCCAGCCCTGCCTGGAGGGGAAAAACTAGTAAAAGTTGAATTCTCAAAATTCTTAGCTTTTTGCTGTTTGGGTTCAAATCCAGCCTTTGGGACCATTAAGCAGTTGTACTTTGTTTTAAAGACCTTCAAAATGAAGGGACACACCTGTCTTCCAGCAGTCAGGAGATGGGGGCTGATTTCCTGAGCCCAGGAACTCAAGTTTCAAACAAAAGGCCAGGAGTACTGGTGTAGGCAATCACGTGGGAGACAGGAAGACTGCAAACTCCAGGCCAACCAGAGACGTAGGTCCTGCCTCAAAAGCAAAAAGACCTTTTACAAGCAGTGACATTTTACTTTTTGCTCTGCAAAATCCAGGCTCTGGAAGAGTACAGGCATAGTAGGATATGGGCCTAGAAAGCCATGTCAGAGAACTCAGCAAAGCATCCTGGCCATGAGGAGTCCTGAATCTAGAATACTGAGAGCTGAGAGGAGCTCATTCCTTGGTCACATAACATTTAAGAGTTAAGATCATTCTGAAGGCGGGGAAAACTAAATTTGTTCAGGCACACAGAGCTGATTGGTTAGTCAGGGTTAGAATTCGAAGCTGGGTGTGGCTATGACCTCTCTTAGCTACCCTTTGTCTAGGGAATAACTAACTGGCTTGGAAATGGTTCTTCTGTCCTCGTGACCTCTTCTGCCTTTGTCACAGACTGCTGCTGAAGTGCTCAGCTGTCTGCACAGGCTCATAGGGCTAGTGCCATTTCTTATAAGGCCCTGCCCCCAAGGAACATCCTAGAAATTCAGCCTCCAGGACTCTGGATTTTTCAGATTCATGTCAACAAAACTAGCTGTGTTGTCAGCAATGGTTTTTGTAACAGATTCTTAGAGAAACCATTTACCTGTTCAATTTGCCTAATTACTATTACAAGATTGAAGGCTAAATTGCTGTAAAGTTTTGTTATTTTGTTTTCTGGCAAGGTGAAAATCACTGCAGTAGTTACAAAGTATAACAATCCTGTGCTGAGATCTAAGGCACCATTACATAACTTAATTCCAACATTAGGGGCAATCAAACAGCCACAGCGTGTAATGATCCCTCTTTGATCTACTAATGTGATGGGTTATGGATCTGAGGGTCATAGTCCATCCAAAATGATTCAACATTATGGCTCAGCAAAATTTAAAACTGTTGCATTCACAGACCTTTAAAGTCCCCCAAATTTAGGGGAATACAGACTTTCACCACAGAGAAGGTTCACCATGCTGTTTGAGGCAAGTAAGAATGACTTCAGAGTTTATCATGTTAGTCTTCCCCAGCCTTCATCTCTACATAGTTGAAAAACAGCAGAGGAAATCCATCCTGTGGGAAGAGATACTGAGGAGAAAGACAACCACTGTTCCCCACCCCCACGTCCAAAGAATTAGGAGCAAGTGTTGGAGGACTCTCAAGCTATCTAGCGATAACGAAAGGAATAGAGAACAACTTACACCAGGACACTGCTGAACTTTACTCCATATCCAGTTCTCCCACAAGGACCAAGTACTGTGCCAAGGTCAAGGTCCTCACTCCCACATTAACGGGATCTCAAGGAGGCTCATTCCTACAGCCAGTAGTAGAGAAGACAGCCTTGACATGATGACCTAGGCGCTTCTCTTCCCTTGTTTATAAAAAGTCGTTGAATTCACATACTCAAACACACACAAAGTCCCACCAACTTGTTCAACCCACACACATCAAGAATTTCCTCTACAGGGTCAGTAAAATAAATTCTTAAAAAGCAGTACAGGAAATCTTTGGATTTTGTCCATTAAAGATGTACACTTCAGCCAGTTGGTGGTGGCGCACGCCTTTAATCCCAGCACTCGGGAGGCAGAGGCAGGTGGATCTCTGTGAGTTCGTGGCCAGCCTGGTCTACAAGTTCCAGGACAGGCTCCAAGACAGGCTCCAATGCTACAGAGAAATGCTGTCTCGAAGAGAACCAAAACCAAAAAAAAAAAAAACAAAAAACCCATACATTTTATGAACATCTAAATTCCTAAATTTAGAACTTCCGGGTATGGTGGTGCACACCTGTGAATGCTAGCCGTTGGACATGGAGGGAGGAGGATAGTTCAAGTACATTCTTAACATGAGACCCCGTCAAATAAGTAAATAATGAAGCACACAACTCATCCTCACTCTTCCTTACCCACTGGAACCATCTGGAGCCTTGTGTGGTTTCGGGTGCACCTATCATAACTGTAGTCCCACTACCCTTTCAAACTCTTCTGGTTCCTTGTTCCTTCAGGAAAGAAGCTGAGTGGCCAAATGAGGGGTCTTTAAAGCAGAGAACCTAAAGAGCTCGAGGGCTGGGGGTGTAGTTCTAGAGTGCCACTGAGTATATCAAGACCTGGGCTTTGATCCCCACACCATGATAAATTACTCAGAATCTCCCATAAATAACCTGTAGCGGTCATGGCCTCTGAGCTTGACCAGGTGATTTTAGAGGTTACTAAAAACAAGTTCATTTTAGGAGATGGCTAGGAATGTTCTCAGACGTTCATTCACTCACCCTCATTCTCTGTACGTTTACCCCAGTCTGTTATCTAACCGATTGGGAATACAAATAGCAAAAATGAGATTAGGTAAACAGCCAATAGTAATCAAGTTCGGCCAGTGGTATGAGGCTCTGTAGCCTGTAAGGAGTTGGGAGAAAGTGGATCGAGGCCTGTCAGAGAAGGCTTCTGGAACTAGAAGAACTTGAGCCGTGAGTTGCAAAGTAGGCATTAGGGAAAGGGTTGTGTAAGTGTGTTGCATAGACAAAGAGGAAGAGCAAGAGCAAGGTCCAAACAAGCACACTGGCGTTGACTATTGTTAGTTTATGGTCAAGAAACTCACTAGCCTTGGGGGCTCTTTGCTCAGCTCACCAGCCAGCTTCCATTCCCGGGAATGGTTTTTTCCCTTTCCTAATAAGCTGTCTCTGTTTCTATACTTTGTCTAGCTTTTGTTTGTTTTCCAGACAAAGTTTCTCTGTTTAACAGCCCTAGCTGTCCCGGAACTCCACTCGGTAGACCAGGCTGGCCTCATACTCACTGTGATCTATCTGCCTCTGCCTTCTGAGTGCTGGAATTAAAGACCGTGCTATCACCTCCTGTTTGCTTGCTTTTTTGAGACAGGGTTTCCCTGTGTAGCCCTGACTATCCTGGAGCTCTCTATGTGACCTCAAACTCACAGATATCCTCCTGCCTCCTAAGTGCTGGGACTAAAGGTGTATGCCACCACACCCTGCCTTCCAGGCCTAACTTTTCCCTTTACCTCTCCTTGTATTCTCACTTAAGTTGTACTGTTTTTCTCTTAAACTCTTAAATTTAAAAAAAGAAAAGAAAAGAAAAGAGAAAAAGAAAAAAGAACACTAAACAAGGCGCTGGAGAAGGTTATGCTTTCCTGACCCAAAATGCTTCATGCGCTGTTAGATTTTTTTTTTTTAACTAATGAAAGCAGGATATTGAGTTTCAGGTAGAAACTTGTTTATGACTAAGACCAGTTAAGAGGCTGAAGAGGACTGGGCGGTGGTGGCGCAACACTTTTAATCCCAGCACTCGGGAGGCAGAGGCAGGTGGATCTCTGCGAGTTCGAGTTAGTTCCAGGACAAGAGCTAGTTCCAGGACAGACTCAAAGCTACAGAGAAACCCTGTCTCGAAAAACCAAAGAAGAGGCTGGAGAGGAATTCTAAGTGGGATGCGCAGCCTGTGGAATGGCAGGCTCTGACCTGGGAAACTTGTAAGATCAGGTGTCCTGGCTAGTCTTAAGTCAACTGGATCCAAAACTAGAGTCCTCCAAAAGGAGGGAACCTCAGTTGAGAAAATGCCTCCATTTGGTTCAGTTGTAAGTCATTTTCTTAATTAATGATTGATAGGGTAGAGCCCACCCCTGGGTTCTATAAGAAAGCAAATTGAGCAAGTCACAAGAAGCAAGCCAGTAAGCAGTACTCCTCCATCAGCTCCTGCTTCCAGGTTCCTTCCCTGTTTGAGTTTCTACTGGTGGAGTACAGTGTTGAAGTATAAGCCAGATAAACCTTTTCCTCTTCAACTTGCTTTGGTCATGATGTCTCATCACAGGAATAGAAACCCCAGCTGAAACACATGCTAATATGAATTTTGGGACTAGAGAAATGGCTCAGCGGTTATGAGAGGACTTGAATTCTATCCCTAGCTCATCCCTGCCTAGACTCCAGCTCAGTGAATGTGATGCTCTCTGACCTCTAGAGGCACCTGCCCCAGCATGGACACATCCATACTGAGCTATTAACATGTATACATAAAGAAAATAAAATAATTTGTGACATTGAAACTCACAATCTTAGCACTAGGAAGGCAACGTAGGAAGATCAGAAGTTCAAGGTCATCCTTGACTGTGCAGTAAGTTTAAAGCCAGCCTGGTCTATGTAGAATGAGTTCCAGGCCAGTTTGAACTCCAAAATAAAATAAACTAAAAAAGAAGGAAGTGGGACTGGAGAGGTGGCTTAGCAGCTCTTCTGGGTTCCGTTCCCAATACCCACATGGCAGCTCTTGACTGCCTGTAACCCAGTTCCAGTGGATCTGGCACCCTCATACAGACATACAGAGAGGCAAAGCACCAATACACTTAAGATAAAAATTTGAAAAAAGGAAAGGACTTTGAAAGAGAAACAATTCATTTTGGGGTATGCTTTGTTGGAGGTACCTGTGGAAATATCAAAAAACATTTTTTTTTTGAGATAAGGTCTACTGTGGACTAGACTAGCCTCCAATTTTCTACATAGCTCTGGTTACCTTCACTATATAGCTAAGGATAATCTTGAGTTCCTGATCTTTCCTCTTCTACCTTCCAAATGCTGAGACTGCAGACAGGCATGTACCATGGTGACCTGGTTTGAGAAATAATTTTAAATATGGTTCTTCTATGTAATCTAAGAACTGAGAAAGGGAGACACTAATAGAAACCAAACTACAGATTAAATCATTTGGCCAATTCTAAAAACAAACAAGATATATATATATAAATTCTGCAGAGATTTGGATTCAACTGAGGAATTGGGTTAGACTAATATATATGTAATGATTGTATCATATAATTAGTGACATTATATCTAAAATATGACTATAAAGGAATTGGTTTGCTCTGAATGTCAGATAATCACTTGGCCAGTGTATTAAGTCCCCTTTGGTGTTGCATACGTCAAGTCTATACAGCTGATAGTGGCTCTCCATTGCTGCACACCTAATTACCATAAGCCAGGCCTGTTTATGAACGCAGTCCTGGAGGTGAGGAGTCACACCACAGAGCTGGATTCTTTGTTTAGGGTCTCATGAGATGGAAAGAAGCCGTGGTTGAGCTCTTGTCTGGAGGTGCGCCAGGGAAGATCCTTCCAGCCTTATCCTCGCTGGCATCCTTGAGTTTCTTTTTGCAGCAAAGAACCATCTTCCTCATTGATTGTCAGCTAGAGGCTAGTTTCATCCCAAGGCCTTTCTGCATTCCTTACCAGGTGAACTCCAGCTTCAAGCCCAGGGAACTTTACACCCTTCTTGCTTGTTTAACTTAAGTCTCTTCTGTGTGTGGCTGAATGACCCTGTGTTGGGCAGACATCCTGTTGCTACGACAAACACCAGAGAGAAACAGTAAAAGTTTCTTTTACTCCATGATTTCAGTCCATGGGTTGTTGGTTCCTTGGCTTTGAGCCAGATGCAAGGCAGAACATCACTGCTAAAGGAATACGATAGAACAAGGTAACCAGGAAGTATAGCGGAGTAACAGGAAGAACCAGGGCTAAGAAATGCCCCTTATCCCCTAAGTGATCCCCTTCTTCCACCTAGGCACAACTTCCATAACTTACCACTACCTAATGACCTATTTCAATATTGAATCTTTCAATTGCTTAAACCAGTGATTAGATCAAAGCCCCCACGATCTCATCCCTTCTAGAAACTTCAAGGACTCCCTCAGAAGGGTGCTTACTAACCCTGTAGGCATCTTTCAATGGAAGCAATCTGACCACCAAGATAAGCATCACAAAACCCTCTGTGACTAATAGGTAATTGCATAGTTTAGAGTCGGATGTGTTGTGTAGGCTAATATAACCATAACAGGCAAACCCTATCATATTAACGGTCCCATTGATTATGTAATTTTCTTTGCTGGTGGTGTGGTATTTGGAGGGTTGGTTAGGTGGGCATTATTTTAGGATTTTAAACAAGACTGCTGGGTCTGCAAAAACCTTGACAACATCTAGTTGAGGCATGGCATTCCCAGACCTCAGATGTGCTCTTCTCTCACCCTCTTTTTTTTTTTTTTTCTCATGATAAGGGAGACAAACTTCTTTTTAGTGTATATATATAAGAAGGTCTTTTATTTTGTTTTGTTTTTTATTAATATTTATTAAGATCTACATGTTTCTCTGCTCCCCTCCCTGCCTCTTCCCTCCCTCCTTCAACCCTCCCCCAAGGTCCCCATGATCCCAATTTACTCAGGAGATCTTGTCTTTTTCTACTTTTTACTTCCCAGGTAGATTAGATCTATGTAAGTCTCTCTTAGGGTTCTCATTGTTGTCTAAGTTCTCTGGGATTGTGGTTTGTAGGCTGGCTTTCTTTGCTTTATGTTTAAAACCCACTATGAGTGAGTACATGTGACAATTGTCTTTCTGTGTCTGGGTTACCTCACTCAAATTAATGTTTTCTAGCTCCATCCATTTGCCTGCAAAATTCAAGTTGTCATTATTTTTTCTGCTGTGTAGTACTCCATTATGTAAATGTACCACATTTTCCTTATCCATTCTTCAAGGGGCATTGTTTCCAGGTTCTGGCTATGACAAACAAAGCTGCTATGAACATAGTTGAACACATGTCCTTGTGGCACGATTGAGCATCCTTTGGATATATACCTAAAAGTGGTATTACTGGGCCTTGAGGAAGGTTGTTTCCTAATTTTCTGAGAAATCTCCACACTGACACCCAAAGGGGTTGTCCCAGCTTGCATTCCCACCAGCAATGCAGAAGTTTTCCCTTTTCCCCACACCCTCTCCAGCATAAGTTGTCATCAGTGTTTTTGATCTTGGCTAATCTTACAGGTGTTCTTAGATTCCATCTTTGGAATCTCAGAGATGTTTTGATTTACATTTCTCTGATGGCTAAGGATGTTGAACATTTCCTTAAGTGTCTTTAAGCCATTTTAGATTCCTCTGTTGAG
This sequence comes from Dicrostonyx torquatus, assembly GCA_028555095.1. Classification (NCBI taxonomy): domain Eukaryota; kingdom Metazoa; phylum Chordata; class Mammalia; order Rodentia; family Cricetidae; genus Dicrostonyx; species Dicrostonyx torquatus. The sequence continues at coordinate 268,032 of JAQHUG010000535.1, read as the reverse complement.
AGTTCTCTGTTTAGGTCTGTGCTCCATTTTTTTATTGGATTATGTGATCTTTTGGTGTTCAATTTCTTGAGTTCTTTGTATATTTTGGAGATCAGACCTCTGTCTGATGTGGGGTTAGTGAAGATCTTTTCCCATTCTGTAGGCTGTTGTTTTGTCTTGTTGACCATTTACTTTACAGAAGTTTTTCAGTTTCAGGAGGTCCCGTTTATTAATTGTTTCTCTCAGTGTCTTTGCTGCTGGGGTTTTATTTAGGAAGTGGTTCCCTGTACCAATGCGTTCAAGTGTACTTCCCACTTTCTCTTCTATAAGGTTCAGTGTGACTGGCTTTATGTTGAGGTCTTTGATCCATTTGGACTTGAGTTTTGTGCATGGTGATAGATATGGGTCTATTTTCATTCTTCTACATGTTGATATCCAGTTATGCCAGCACCACTTGTTAAATATGCTTTCTTTTTTCCATTTGATATTTTTCGCTTCTTTATCAAAGATCAGGTGTTCATTGATGTGTGGATTAATATCCGAGTCCTCTATTCAGTTCCATTGGTCCTCCTGTCTGTTCTTATGCCAATACCAGGCTGTTTTCAGTACTGTAGCTCTGTAGGAGTGTTTGAAGTCAGGGATTGTGATGCCTCCAGAAGTTCTTTTATTGTACAGGATTGTTTTGGCTATTCTGGGTTTTTTGCTTTTCTTTTTCTTTTTTTTTTTTTTTGGTTTTTCGAGACAGGGTTTCTCTGTGGCTTTGGAGCCTGTCCTGGAACTAGCTCTTGTAGACCAGGCTGGCCTCGAACTCACAGAGATCCGCCTGCCTCTGCCTCCCGAGTGCTGGGATTAAAGGCGTGCGCCACCACCGCCCGGCTTTTTTGCTTTTCCAAATGAAGTTGAGTACCATTCTTTCGAGGTCTTTGAAGAATTTTGCTGGGATTTTGATGGGCATTGCGTTGAATCTGTTTCTCTCACTTTCTTGAAATAGCAATCTAGGTGGTGGTGGTGGCGTATGCCCTTAATCCCAGCACTCGGAAGGCAGAGGCAGGCGGATCTCTGTGAATTTAAGGCCATCCTCGTCTACAGAGAAAATTTCAAGGCAGGTTCCAAAGCTACACAGAGAAACTCTATCTCGGAAAAAAGAAAAAAAGCAACCTGGAATCACTCTCTAATTCGTCTTTGTAAACCCTAAATCAAGGTAATCTTTTCTTTTGAAGTTACAATAAACCCAAACTTCTTATGATGAATTTAGTAGGAAACACTGGATTATCTAACTAGCCTTGCGGTACTTTTAAATTAAATGTATGCAAGGAAAGTACAGCTATAAAATGTGTGTCAGGTGGGATAGAACCAGCCTACCAGGGGTATCATTAATCCATGGCTGATTAGAGTTTGAAAGGGGCCAGAGCCAAGTCAATTTCTCAAGTATCTATAACTGCTATTGAGGTAACTTGGAAAGTCTATATCCTGTGAAGAGTTTGCAAATGTCGAGGGTGTGTGTGTAATCACTAGGAATCAAACTCAGGGTAGCTCACATTCTAGGCCTTGCCATCTTTTTCCAGTATTTTGTAAGTATTTCTGACATTCAAATTGATGGCATCTATAAAAACAAAGCAAAAACTCTACAAGAGAAATTGTTAATTCCCCTGATCGAGAATAAGACCACTACCACGATTTAAAGCCAAATTTGAACCAAGTTTTAATTAAATACTGGCCAAGTGGGTGGACTCTGGTCAGGTTCATACACAGGTTCCTGGGAGATGGCTCAGAATCACAGTTGACCGCGGTTTAAGAAGGAAAACCCATAATTCATTGCATTTTTCATCAGGGATAAGCATACATTCTGATGTACCTCTAGTCTACATCCAATCAATGGCAAGCGTGCCTCTGATGTATTATCTGCCTGTGAACTTCCTGCCCACATGTGTTCAAGCACGTCTGGTGCAGATGGGTCCAACAAACTTGTTTAGGGCAGTGAAAACATGTGGCTTGTTATTTCCCATAAACAATGGCCTCCAGTATTTCAGGAACTCTCTGTCCAAGGCAAGGGGCTTGCTGATCAGAGGCATTTTTGTTTCATGGCTCTCTTAGGCATAGTAATTAAAACTTAAACTAAACTAAATTAAAGTAAGGTCATATCTTGACCTTATAAAATTTGCTTCCTTCAAAGTATTAGTATATGTGTATATAATCATTGCAATGTTGTTTTACATCATGAAGTCTGGGGCATGGGTGATCCAATGAGCTGGTGTTGTGCCCATACAGTCAATGCTGTGCCTTGATAAAGCACACAATTGTACTATCATGAATTTTAATCTCAAAAATTAGGGCTGTAGCTCAGTGTTAGAGCACCACCTAGCATGCATGAAGCTCTAGTTCAATCTTCTTTACTTTAAAGTGTTTTTTGAATTTAACTAAAAAAAAAAAAAAAACAAAAAACAAAACAAAACAAAAAAAACAACAACAAAACAATTAAGCAGGCGGATCTCTGAATTCGAGGTGAGCCTGATACAACGAGTGAGCTTGAGGTAGCCAGGATTCCACAGAGAAATCCTGTGTCAAAACAAAAACAATCACAAGTATTTTTAATACGGAGAAACAAATTGCAGGATAATTAAAAAAAAAAAAGAAATTCACTTGAGCTGTAATCGTTCCCAGGTAGTCCTTGCGTCATCGCCTTAGTGAAGTTTGTGAATACTCAGCCTTTAGCTAAACTAAATAAGAGATGCCTGACTTATTACTACAAAACGGTATTTTCTCATTATAATTATACAGGTTAAAAAGGACTCTCAAGCGTGGCCGAAATAGCTCAGTTGGGAGAGCGTTAGACTGAAGATCTAAAGGTCCCTGGTTCGATCCCGGGTTTCGGCAGTGATTTTATACAGCTTCCCCTGGACTAGCACTCACGTTTAGCAGATGTTGTAGTAATTAACTTCCTATCTGAGCTGTCTCATGCGTTTCTCTGTTCGTTTTTGTATAATATAGAGTTAGTGTACCCTGACTTGTACTCAACTAAGCCCCTTCTCGGAAAAGTGTGACACACGGCGTTTGTCCAGCTGGGATAACAATAACCCAACCCCTCAGACAGATGGTGGATTGAGTACGGAGGGAATGAAGGGATCCTTTTCCAGTTCAGGTCACACTAGCGTTACCAGGCCAAATACAGCACAGCTAAATAAATGTGAATTTCAGAGACATAGAATAATCGTTGTCCCAAATTTCCTCGGAAAATACAAATGTCGTTTCCGTGGGATTCCTGTGTAACTGAATGCACTCTATTTTCTTCTGCTGCATTGGAAAACACTACTATACAGTCTCCTGCCCTTCACCTTGTACCCAGACCTCAAGCATTCAAAGATGAACTGAATTTAAGAGGGAGAACTTACTGAGCCTCACTGCTTCACAGCTTTTACAAGCATATCTGCATCTTTGACCTGATTGGGTCACACCTCCAACCTCCCCGCCCCTTCATTTCCCTCCTCACAAACCCCATACCTGCCCAGGCCTCTAGAGGTTGGCTACAGTTCCTCTGAACTGCGGTGGAGAACAAGAGTTTCTGAAGGCTTTGGATTGGATTTTAGTACAAAACAACAAACAAACCCATGACGTGCTAGGGTGATGAGCCACCCGCTGGAGAAGGCAATAGAGGAAAGCTCAGTGGAGTCAATAGAACTTTCTATGTGGACAGGTGCCAGGCTGAACCGGGCGCAGAAACCGCTGAGATCCGAGCCTCACATTCTAAAGAGATACACTATGGTAAAACCAGCAACTACAACAAACCCCGCAACTTTCTGCAAACCAACTCTTGCTCTTTTATTAATCGCCAAGAGGTTAGATGATACGGGGCTTCATCCAGCACATCAGTAGGCTCTTGAGAGGAAGGATGTACTTTGGTCAGAGACTTGAAACTCCAGTGATGACCAAACACTGGAACAAACCGAAATGATCATCTAATAAACTGAGCAGTTCAAACTTGGAAAGATGGGTGTCACGTGGGCTATGAGTAGTTTTAGTGTCGAACTGGACAATGGTGCTTGGTTATTTGGTTAAACACCAATCTAGATGATGTTATTGTGGTGTGTGCGTGTGCTGGTAAGGGTGCTTGTGGTCAAACCTCGTGATCTGAATTCATTCCCCAGGATCCACTTGATGGAAGGAGAAAATTGATCCCTGAAAACAGCCCTCTGACTTTCCCACAGGCACTGTGCTATGTGAGTTTGCCTCCCCCCATACATAAATAAATGTAATTTAAAAAGATGCTGTAAGTAATATGCAAATCAGCAGAATTCGAGCAAGGCCAATTAGTCTCCGTATCGTAGTTTGCTCCGTGAAGTCATCTGAAACCCTTAAGAGCAAAAGTGAACTTCTAATGAGAAAGGAATTCTAAAAACTGAGATATAAAATGCCTGCCTGCCTGAATCTCTGGCTGGCTGCGCATTCTGTTTGTTTGGAATCGAGACTGCTTCATTACATCAAAGCTCTCATAGATATTAAGTCTGTCAGACTGCCCTACAGATTTTTTTTTCCCTTTTTTTCCTTTTTTGGTTTTTTGAGTCAGGGTTTGGAACCTGTCCTGGCCTCGAACTCACAGAGATCCGCCTACCTCTGCCTCCCCAGTGCACCACCACTCCCAGCATTTTTTTTTTTTTAATTTTTGGGAATGTCATATATGCATGCAATGAAATATAATCATATCTCTCCGTGCTTCCTCCCTCCAACTCCATTCATAGCCCTCCAGCACACCCCCTCCCAACTTCTCACTTCTTTCTTTGTGTCTTTTTCTTTTCTCCTTAGTCTGGTGGGTTATGTAGATGGATGTGGGGGCCATGCGCTGGAGCTTGGGAAACTTCCCAGTGGTCACATTCTCATTGAAGTTCGAGTCTCCCTCCTCCAGCAACTATCCACTGCCAAAAACTTCAGTATGGTGTGGGACCTGGAGATCATCTGTGAAGGGATTTGGGCTGGCTTGATTTTGTACCTTGAGTAGGTAGCCACAGCTGCAGCGCGTTCCTGAATTTGATAGCCAGGTCAGGTTTAAAGATAGCCACAGCATGCCTCCTCGTCCTGTAGCTCTTACATTCTTTCTGTCTCCTATTTTGCAAGGTTCTCTAAGCGTTGGTGGTGGTGGGGTTGATGTAGATGTCCTGTTTAGCTGAGCAGTCACAGGCTCTTATTCTCAGCTCTGTGACCAGTTATACATCTCGCCATCGACCGCTGTCCACTGCAAAAGACGTTTCCCTGACCAAGGTTGAGCAGAGCCCAGGTCTATCAGCACCAGGAGCTAGGGCGACTGAGGAAGTTTGGGTCCCTGACAGGTTTTGAACTTAAAGCTCCCACAAGTATTTGTATTATGTTCTTAAAAGTATCTGTTTCTTTTGTTTTCATCTCTGTCTCTAACTGTAGCCATTCAGTTCTGTACTCCGGAGCAACCTGACAGCTTACTTCAGCCTCTCTTATACGCAGGTAAGGGGGAGGTTGGGCTCTTTAATAAAAATGGGAATCATACACTTTTGCCCTGTCCAGATTTCAGTCGTCTCCCCCCTCCCCCAAGGGAGGGAGGACACCTGTGAGAAGAACTTGGGACCCAAGCAAGAAGGGTAGAGAGGACAGCTGAGTCACCTCACTCAACTTGCAAGGCGTAGTTCAGATGCCTTTATCCACCCACTCTGCTGGATGATGCTTTGCCAGCTGGTCACAGGGCACACCAGAGAAGATGGCACTCCAGTGTGTGCTAGGGAGGAGACCATACCGTGCCCAAACATGCCACTTTGGCGTAAAGTTTGAGTCCTAGAAAGTTAAGAAGACAATACAATGGAAAACTCTCTACCTTTTCTCTAATCGCATGTCAGCAAGACACCCATGCGCAAATGGTTTCCCTCCTCCCCTCTATTTTGAAGGACAGAGATTAGTCAACTAAAGACGATTTTAAATTTTTATCAGCTTGCAGATGGCACCAGAGGAATCTTTAACTACCCTTATCTACTGTTAATTTCCTATGTATCTGCTTTCTCACAATGTGCTGCTCTGGACACATAAGGTCCTTTTCCTTTATCTTGTCACTCATCCGAAAATACTTTATTATTATTTTTTCTTGTTGAAGGTGCTATACAAACTGGAACTTTGAGCCACTTGAAGAATCACCCACCCCCTGAGTCTGTATATCTCTCGTGTCTCTGAAATGCACGTGTTTATACACTTGCTTATTTTTCTCTTGCTTTTTCCTTTTGTTAAAAGAACGTCATCTGAGAACGCAGCAAAACAGGGATTATTCTTACTCCTTTCCAGGAGCTTGGGGATAAGGAATGAACCGAAAGGGAGGTGCAAGGGAAGAGCACCCACTAGCAAAGGCCCAGAGAGCCGAAAGGTTGTGGCAGGGTCTGCTATAAAAATAAAATACTGTAGTATCAGAGAAGATGGGGGTGGGCGCAGCATACCGAGGTTTGGAGTTGCGCGTGCGCAAATCTGGCCCTGGGTGGGGGCCGGGGGGGGGGAGAGACCGGGAGGATTTACTCCGACTCCTGGCACGTCAGGGTGGCTTTCTTCGGCTTTTGTGTTTCGTGCTTGTATTTTTTGAGTTGGGCACTCGGGATGGGGAATTGAAAGTCGTGTGTTGGATGAAACGGCAGTCTGACAGAAGTAACCACCTGGTTTCAGCCTGTTTGTTCTGGGTTTAGGGGAACAAACACGTAGTGTGGAGATTGTTAGCTGGCGGCTTTTGTTCCCGCCACATACTTTTGCAAAACTCGGGGTTCACGGCTAAAGGAACAAGGCTCTAAATGAAAGGGAGCGTGTTTAAGAAATCTGTATCCAGATGGTAAGCAACTGCATCATTACATTTTATAATCCATTTTGCTGTCCTCTCACTCTCACGTGATCTGTGCCTGGATATTGTGTTAGACACAAAAGAAGAATCTAATAATTTTATGAGTGCATTCCAGAAGAAATAGTAAGAGTCTTCAAATACTGAACTAAGCCAATGCCTCGTGAGCCCGGATAGCTCAGTCGGTAGAGCATCAGACTTTTAATCTGAGGGTCCAGGGTTCAAGTCCCTGTTCGGGCGTTACCGGTTTTTTTTTTTCTTTTAAAAAATTACTCGGATTACTCATTTTAGGGTATTAGACATCACGTCATTTAGGAAAAAAAAATGCAAAAAATCCTGGCGAGCCAATAAGCCTCGTGGCTACTTGGGAAGGAACTCGAAAGTTTTGGAGACACAGCCACTTTCCCTCGGCCCCATGGGCGGCTGTCTCGGGTTTACCTGCGAGGTCCCCAGCCTGCTTTCAGGAAAAGACGCACCTCTGGGAACTGAAACCCCACATAGAGCAGCTTTCCTCTTCACACCAGCTCACATGTCCCCTGCCCCGAAGTGTGCCCATGCTTACCGCGAGATGTTGAAATCAAGGTAGAGTTGTTTAGTGGAAGAAAGAGGGCATCGTAATGGAGAGTGCATTCCTGGGCTGGGTCAGATCAGAAAAGTCAGCGCACACCTACCATAAATTCATACACTCTCTTTCATATTCTTGCAGGATTTTTAAGAAATTGACTGGTAAACACAAAAAGTTCGGGTGCAAGTTCCCCAAGGTGAAGCAATTTTCCCTGGGAGGAGAAACCACCCTTTGCTTAACAAATATTGAGTCTTCATTCCGGTGGTACACGGAATGAAGTCGACCTCCTCTCTGGATGGGGAGTTAAGTCAGCCGCCCCCGAAAAGCCTAGACTGTCCTGGTGAGCTAGGAAGTGCAAAGATGAAGGTGGAAATGTACCACATTTTCCTTATCCATTTTTCAGTCGAGGGGCATTTAGGTTGTTTCCAGGTTCTGGCTATGACAAACAAAGCTGCTATGAACATAGTTGAGCACATGTCCTTGTGGCATGATTGAGCATCCTTTGGATATATACCCAAAAGTGGTATTACTGGGTCTTGAGGAAGGTTGTTTACTAATTTTCTAAGAAATCTCCACACTGACATCCAAAGGGGTTGTCCCAGCTTGCATTCCCACCATTCTTACAGGTGTAAGATGGAATCTCAGAGTTGTTTTGATTTGCATTTCTTTGATGACTAAGGATGTTGAACATTTCCTTAAGTGTCTTTCAGCCATTTTAGATTCCGCTGTTACACAATGGAGTACTACACAGCAGAAAAAAAAATGACATCTTGAATTTTGCAGGAAAATGGATGGCGCTAGAAAACATTATTCTGAGTGAGGTAACCCAGACTCAGAAAGACAATTACCACATGTACTCACTCATAGGTGGTTTTTAAAGATAAAGACAGATCACAATCCCAGAGAACTTAGACAACAATGAAGACACTAAGAGAGACTTACATAGATATAATCTATATGGGAAGTAGAAAAAGACAAGATCTCCTGGGTAAATTGGGAGCATGGGGACCTTGAGGGAGGGTTGAAGCGGGCAGGGAAGAGGCAAGAAGGGGAGCAGAGAAAAATGTAGAGCTCAAAAAAATTAATAATTAAGAAAAAGAGATGGAGGTGGATGGAGCTCAAGTGAGAGGCAGGGTCTTCACCCTCCTCACAGGGATGCTTCCCGCAGGGTCCACACCGACCTCACAACGACCTCCTCTTCCTCACTAAAAGAATCCTTCTCAGAAGTAAAGGAGTAATTATCCTGGCTTCCATCTCATAAGCCGGTGATGATGATCAAACGAGATCGGAATGCACTCCCAGGCTTAGAGTCTAAAGGCAAGCAGGTGTATGTGATAATTACTAAGAGCTTTTAATCTAGTGATGGAATACTAATACTAATAATAAAACATATGTTGAAACGGGTAAGGGATCGTTTCAAAGAAACATGTACACAGCATACCTAAAATCATAGGCCCGAAGCAGCGAGGGTATTTGTTAAACCAACAGCAGTGGCCGCTCATTCAAAGAAGAGTGGCCAGCAGGGTGAGATTTGGCTTTTGGAAAATCAGCATCATCTGGATTCTGGGGAAGGAAAGGGCATTCATTGTCTTCAGTTGTGTATCCACTAGGCGCCCACTAAGCTATGAAGGATTCTTAAACGTCCACAGAAGGCCTTGGTTAAAGTCAGTAGGTCTCAAATACCGAAACCCAACCAAAACACAAACAACAGATATGAAAGTGGGCGCGAGCCTAATTAATAGTAGGGCTGCCAGGGAGGCTGGACAGGCTAGGGGGTTACAGTAATCAGAACGCAGTTCATAAATGTATGAGGTTGTGTAAGTTGCACACATCCAACAAAAGTCATCATCGCCGAACGTGGATCTCGTGAAACAGCAGGTGCCTGCAGCAAATACCCAGACTCCTTTGCCTCAGGGACACCCTTGGAAAGTGGCAAACTAGTCCACGCTGGGCAACTGGAACTCTTTGCTCTTCGCTCCCACCATTTTCAGGCCGGGCTGGTGCCGAACACCGCTTTCTGCTGTCTGCTTTCAGCTATGGTTTGCATGCGCCCTTCTCCAAAAGGCGACAAGACTAAACACTGAAGTTGTCTCGACCCTGACCTTTCAGAACTCGGGCGGATCTGGATGATTGAGGACAACATAATTCCGTTAAGCATTATGATCGCGTAGACTTTCCGGTAGACGTGAGAGTTGAATGGGACCTTTAGGCCTTGCCATACACACCAGGTACTCCCTATCTCTTTGGGGCCCTGACTAGGGCTAGAGAAACCTTATAAACTAAATGAGACGGTAACCGGGGATGCGGCACAACAAGCCTTGGTAGGAATTAATTTTCTCATTGTACTCAAAACGGAAAGACTAGAAATCATACATCTTTAAAAGTGAAGGCAAATGCTGGCATAACTGGATATCAACATGTAGAAAAATGAAAATAGACCCATACCTAGCATCATGAACAAAAATCAAATCCAAATGGGATCAAAGATCTCAACATAAAGCCAGCCACACTGAACCTTATAGAAGAGAAAGTGGGAAGTACACTTGAATGCATTGGCACAGGGAACCACTTCCTAAATAGAAACCCAGCAGCACAGACACTGAGAGAAACAATTGATAAATGGGACCTCCTGAAACTGAAAAACTTCTGTGAAGCAAAGGACACGGTCAACAAGACACAAAGACAGCCTACAGAATGGGAAAAGATCTTCACTAACCCCACATTAGACAAAGGTCTGATCTCCAAAATATACAAAGAACTCAAGAAATTGAACACCAAAAGATCACATAATCCAATAAAAAAAATGGAGCACAGACCTAAACAGAGAACTCTCAACAGAGGAATCTAAAATGGCTGAAAGACACTTAAGGAAATACTCAACATCCTTAGTCATCACAGAAATGCAAATCAAAACAACTCTGAGATTCCATCTTACACCTGTAAGAATGGCCAAGATAAAAAACACTGATGACAACTTATGCTGGAGAGGGTGTGGGGAAAAGGGAACACTCCTGCATTGCTGGTGGGAATGCAAGCTGGGACAATCCCTTTGGATGTCAGTATGGAGATTTCTTAGAAAATTAGGAAACAACCTTCCTCAAAACCCAATAATACCACTTTTAGGTATATATCCCAAGGATGTTCAATCGTGCCAAAAGGACACGTGCTCAACTATGTTCATAGCAGCATTGTTTGTCATAACCAGAACCTGGAAACAACCTAAATGCCCCTCGACCGAAGAATGGATAAAGAAAATGTGGTACATTTATAAATGGAGTACTACACAGCAGAAAAAAAATGACATCTTGAATTTTTCAGGAAAATGGATGGAACTAGAAAACATTAATTTGAGTGAGGTAACCCAGACCCTGAAAGACAATTATCACTTGTACTCACTCATAGGTAGGTTTTAAAGATAAAGCAAAGAAAGCCAGCCTACAGATCACAATCCCAGAGAACTTAGACAACAATGAGGACACTAAGAGAGACTTACGTAGACCTAATCTACATGGGAAAGTATAAAAAGATAAGATCTTCTGAGTAAATTGGGAGCATAGGGACATTGGGGGAGGGTTGAAGGGGGAAGGGGAGAGGCAGGGAGGGGAGCAGAGAAAAATGTAGAGCTCAATAAATATCAATAAGGAAAGAAAAAAAAATATAAAAAAAGATGAAGGTAAAAATTTAAAACTTGGAGATAAGGGCAACCTGATTTTTTTTTTCTTTTCCTTTAAATTTCCCCTGGACCGGGTAAGAGGTCTCCACACCCTCGCTGAAATAGCTCAGTTGGGAGAGCGTTAGACTGAAGATCTAAAGGTCCCTGGTTCGATCCCGGGTTTCAGCAATTGTGTATTTTGTTGGTATTTCAGTCTCTGGAGTCTGGCGTTTCTTCCCAATTCCCAATACAAGTCAGTATTAGTGTTGTGAAGACTAAGATCATCTCTGGGAATGGAAGACACAAACAAGGTACTGTGGTTTCTTTTTAGTCGTTAGAAGATAAGGTTCTGGCAGTAATACACGGCTCAAGATCTTCTATGGTGGAAGTCGATGGACGGTTTGCCCCAGGGAAGCGGACTACCTCCCCTCTTCAAGTCCCAATGACAAACCAAAAATCGATTACATTAAAGTTTATCCCTGAAAACCCATGAGCTTATTAGGGTTATTTACAGATCATGAAGAGGGGTTATGGGCTGGAGCGTGGGTGACCCCAAAGAAGTTTGAATCCCACCTGAACGACGGCTTCCCGATGGCTGGGTATGTGGAGTCCCCTTCACCAATCCCTTCCAACTGTATACTCTAGTTCCTCTCTGAGGCCACGCTTAAAATTGCATACGACCGGTGGGGGAGGAGTGACTGGGAACTCGGGTGTAGATGCTACGACCCTCCCCAGGCCCCTCTTCTAGGAGAACATCAGCAGTCAAGAAGCCCAGCTGTGATAGTCTTTCGCAAGAATTCACGGAGATGGTGGCGGTTTGGCTCCGAAAATACGCTTGAACAACATGTGTCTGCCGCACCAACTGTCGCTTGTCATGGGTCTGTCCCCCAACCGCCACCCCATATCGTCCCTTTGCTAAGCCCGCAAGTTTCAGTGACAGACGTGAAGACAGTCCTGAAAGCATTTGCCTCCACAGCCAAGTTTCCAAAGTCAGGGCCCATCAGAGAGCACTGGGAATCTGGCTAAGAAAGTGTTTCTAGCTGGAGACTATAATTATGTTTCTCCATCAGAAATGCAGTTTTAGTACCTCGCTTTCCAAGCTTCGCCTTTCATAAGAGATATCAGAACTCATTCTTCGTGATGACAGGGTAGATGTGCGATGTTTCTGGTTATATACTTATGGATATCTTGAACACAAAAGTTGTACACAATGTCATCTAACAATCACTTTTCAAGCAAAAGCCAACCGTTCTTCGGAGTAAGGGTAGGTAGGCCTTGAAGGACTCTCAGTCATGCTGGAACACGAGTGCCTAAAACAACTCCCGCCCGAACAGGGACTTGAACCCTGGACCCTCAGATTAAAAGTCTGATGCTCTACCGACTGAGCTATCCGGGCTCTTAGCAAATGTCTTCTTTCTAGACTATCCACGGTGAAAATTAGGCCAAGCGTCCAAATTCTCCGCAAATAGTTGAAAATCCTTAGTCTTTTGCGGCGAGCAAGCTTGTGATGAAATCAAGTCTTTCTTCCTTTCTCTCACCACATGTACAGTTTGAAGACTAAAATTACTGGGGATCCCTCGTGCGCGAGGCTTCCGAAAAGCACTTCCCGGGAGGAACACCCCATATTTTGGACCCTCTGGTCTGGCCTCCGGAGCTGGTGGAGACATTTCTAATTCCAGTCTTGTTTTTTGAGGCGCCCTTAGAGTGCCTTGTGGGAGCAGCAAGGATGCATAATTTGAGGTTCTGTTTGTATTTGATATTTATTGAGCGTATGCTGAGTTCCAGGATCTCTGCTAATTGGTGAGACTGCAAAGACCCAGGCTCGGTCGATTCATTGTGGGGTTGGAAGCCCCCAGACCCGCTTTGAGGTACTTTTGCTCGTATTGGATAATCACAAAAGAATTTGGTAGTTCTCCCGTACAAACGTATGGGACCCTAAGCATAAGTCGAGTCTAAAGATCAGTTTAGAAGGCTAACACCTTGCCCCCTGGAGGCGGGGGGGTGGGGACTGCCTGGTTGGAGGTCAGCCTAAGCGGAATTAAGAGGTTCAGACATGCTGCCATCTAAGCTTTGGACCGACCTCCACATCTGGCTGGAGAGCTTGCTTCACGAAGGCGGTGGAGAAGAGCTGAGTGAACCAGACCAGGCAGATCCGTTCCGGTTCTCTCCAGCGCAGGCCACGTGACTCTCTTGGTGTCATCAAGGGTTACTCACGTGTGGCACAAGACTTGCTACAGTAACCCGAACTGCAATTAATTTAGCGACTCCCCATTAAACTTTGGAATCTCCTGTGGTTTGCGAAAGTCTGGCTGAGCTAGCAGGGCTGCTTGGGTAGCTCCTGAAGGGCTAGGGGAGACTTTGTCGCTCTGCCCACCGCAGCCTTCCCGGGTCTGGCTTCCAACCCAGCAAGGTTCTGTTCGTTCTGAGGACAGGAACTATCCGAGTGACTAACTGCCGAGCTGTCCTTGAGTGAATGGAGCGAGGAAAGACTTCAGTGAGGAAGCGGCAGAATTGGCCTCGGAAACTCAATGTCCAGATGACGCACAAGAAATTCTATTTCTCTTTTATAGTGCTCACCACACACAAAACCCTCCTGTTTATTATTCTACTGTTTCTCTCTTCTGTCAGACCTTGCTCTTTATTTTTTCTTTTGAAATATTTTACTTATAAGTTTTATTTTTTTAAACTCTCCTGACCCCTGTATCTAGCCATTAGAAAAGAATCTGGTGTGTAGCTGGATCTGGAGAGTTGGTTGTTGAATAAAGTGAGTATTTCTCTGGGACGCCTTGTACTTTCGTTCTACGTCTCATTCCCAACATTGCAGTTGTTGGGGAAAAAGAAAAAGCTAGTTTACCAGAAGTGGGGTTCGAACCCACGCGGATATAAATCCATTGGATCTTAAGTCCAACGCCTTAACCACTCGGCCATTCTGGTATCTGGAAACCCAGGCTTTTATTTATCAGCAACTGGGACAATACTGCGAGACTGAAACATTTCTAAAAACCCCTAAAGTTATTTTTTTACATTAAAAAGCAAAGTACCCAGGGAGATTGGTAACTGTGATTACACCTCGCTCATTTATCTCCTCAGACTTTGGGAGTGTGATTGACTGTGGAAAGTGATGAGAGTACTCCGGTACCAGTAGCAGCAAGATTCCTGACGATCTTGAGTGGACACAGGAAACGACTGCGCTAAATTCCCTTTTTCATTTTAATGGGTGCGCCAGGCAGGACATTTTAAAGAACGAGGATTCTGGTTCACCTGGTTCTTCCTAACTGCTTCATCCTTCCTTACTAAAATAAAAGCGACTCTGGTGGGACTCGAACCCACAACCTTTGAATGCCTCCATTTAGTCTAGAAGTCCAATGCGCTATCCATTGCGCCACAGAGCCAGGTGCGGCTCCGTCTCGGTACTGCCTACATCAGAGCCGGATCGGCGGCTCGGAGCGGCACTCCTCCAACAGTAGGGTGTGCAGCGGGAGAGAGAGCAGAGTGATGGCGCTAGCTAGAAAATCCGACGTCCTGAAGCTTCTCGTGCCGGGTTACGCAAACATCATAGTTAATAGTTCCCTTTCTAGTTTCGCTTTGTCTAGTTAGTCTCTCTGGCTTACTGTACACTCACCCGGTTCCATAGTGTAGTGGTTATCACGTCTGCTTTACACGCAGAAGGTCCTGGGTTCGAGCCCCAGTGGAACCATGTGGTTTGTCGTGCAAACTTTTTTCAGTCAGCTTGGCTGTTTGAATTTTGCTTGTGACGCATCTGAACAGTGTTTGTAGGGGCTCCTCCCTAAAGTTTCCCCTTTTTCTACCCGTGCTGAAAACTGTGTTCCGTTTGAAACATTTTTCTTTAAGAGTTGTTTCAAAATCTTTAGCTTGTAACCATGCTGATTTAAAGTACAATGTTTTCATTATCCAATCTCTGAACGCCTTCCTTGCCACGTGGTTCCATAGTGTAGCGGTTATCACGTCTGCTTTACACGCAGAAGGTCCTGGGTTCGAGCCCCAGTGGAACCATTAGCGTTTTTCTTATGCTTTTAATGTTGGGGTTTTCATCTCATTCTCTTTCGGGAATTCTGGTCGGGAGCCATCCTGCCAGGTCCGCTGCCGTTCTCAGTAGGTTTCCTCCACCACCCGGAGCCTGTGACACTGTCCCCTCGTGTTCTCTTCTGGGAACTGCAAGTGGTGGATTGCTTCTCCAGTGCCACTGCGCCTGAGCGGCTTCTCGCCAACCCTATCACACCCCTATAGTGGGTTCTGCGGGTCTGACTCTCCTTGGGCCACTTTTAAAAGTTGCTTTCTGTGCTAGAATGCCTGGGCTGCGACTGGTTGAGTGGTTGAGTCCGGTCGCCCAGCCGCTTGGTGTTGAGGCAATGTTGCTGCAGTCCTCTCGCGGGCCGACTCACTATGTGTCGCACTACAGCTTTCACGACGAAATTTTTCCTTTTTTTTTCCTCTTAAAACATTTTTTTTTAATTTTTTTTTTTTTTTTTGGGTGGTGGTGGTGGTGGTGGTAATTGCAAAGGCAGAGGGCAGATACAAAGAAACGGGGAAACGAATGAGATCGAGAAGCATAATGTGAAAAACACAAAGAATAAATAAAAAGAAAGTTAAAAGAAAGTTGCTTTCATTGTGTGGTGGAGCACGCCTACAATCCTTGCTTTAAAGACGTTAAATCAGCGCTGATTAACTGCAGGTCCGCTGGCTTCAAACTGTACCGATATAAAAGTTCTTATTGAGGAATCAACATCAGGCACAAGGGAAGCAATTCAAAATTCTTTCTCTCATTTTTAATTGTTAGAAGTTTCTTTTGTTATCTCCTAGAATTATCTGATTATAGTTCCGCACAAGTGCATCTTCTCATGGTGGGTGCACTTGGTAGCAGACATTTCACGTGGACCAAACATTTAAACAGTAGTGTTTTGTTACATGATGATCAGCAGCAAACAGCATAGTTTTTAGTGCATCATCTTAAAACAGAGCAGCATTTTCCAAGTAGGAAAATTTAAAAGCCTTTAAATGACGACTTGGACGTTGTAAAACCCTTTCATTTCTGTATTGGCAGAGACCATCAGAAGTATAGTGCAAAGGCAAACGAAGGTCTGGGAAATGTGTTTGCAAAGCTTGTCCTAGCCTGGGACTGAGGCTGGGGTGGGGAGGGTCTTCGTGGTGCAGAACAGGCAGGGTGTCGCCAGCCTCTGAGAAACTGCTAAGAGCGCAGTGACGTGCTGAAGGCAGAGCAATTCATGGATTCTTCCTGCTACCTCTTCTGAGTGGTTCCCTGAACCTTGCGGGTTGGGGGGCGGGGTTTGTGGACCGATAAAGGCGGCTCACAGTCACTTATCTCAGTCCTTGGCTGGCCAGCCTCCCTTGGACTAGGGCCTTGGGCAGCGTTCCTAACCAGTGTGTCGGCCTACCTGTTGTGTGCCTGTTTGTCGACAAAACAAGAGGATTTGGTTAAGTGACAATCTCCGCGTAGTCAGCGCGGAGTTAAAATTGTTGTTAGTATTTTGGCAGGCACACTTGGCACAATTTGAGGACAGCATTGGGTCTTTCCCTTATAGACATTTTTGGGAGCTGCTAACTGCTGAGCATCTTGGCATCTTGTGGGCTGATTTCTTTGTCTTCTCTTTTCTCTGGGTCCTTATCTTCTCTTTCTTTCCTTTTTGTGGAAATTTAATTAAAATATAACATCACTTCCCCTCTTCTGTTTTCTTCCTCCACCCTCTCCCATGTCTCTGGCCCCTCATTCTCTCTGGAATTGATGGCTTCTTTTTCTGCAACTGTTATTGTTAGCACACACAGAGAGATAAATTTACCACATAAATATATAGATACAACCTGCTGTGTTTAGTGTTGCTTATATGTATATCATTTCGGGGTGACCACTTGGTATTGAATAAACAAATAGGGGAGATTATTTCTCCCTTTCTCACCGATTTTTAGTTGCCTGTAGTTTTTTGTCTAGGGATGGGTGGGACCTCGTAGTTGTTTGAATGTAACTGGCTCCCATAATCTCACAGAGAGTGGCACATTAATGACTTTGTTGGAGTAGATATGGCCTTGTTGGAGGAGGTGTGTCACTGTGGGGACAGGTTTTGAGATGTTACATATGCTCAAGCCATGTCCACTGTCTCAGACTACTTCCTGTTATCTGTGTATCAAGATGTAGCTCCTTCTCCACTCTCAGCTCCTTTGGCACCACGTCTGCCTGTATGCCACCCTGTTCCACCATGATGGTAATGAACTAAACCTCTGAAGCTGTAAGTCACCCAACTGAATGGTTTTCTTTATAAGAGTTGCTGTGTTCGTGGTGTCTCTTCACAGCAGTAGAAACCCTAACTCAGACAGACCCCCAAGAGATTTCTGCTACCTGGGGCTAGCTAGGTCATGAATCTCAGAGGAGAACCCACTGCTACCACTTCAGTAGACCTAACTGCACATTTCCTAAACCACTCTCTAAGTACTCGTCCTTACAGCCGCAGATATGCGCAGCTCCTAACCCTCATCCAAGATGCTTGGCTCTAAAGCAAACCAAGACCTTCAGAGAACACCACAACTGGTCAAAATGCAGTGATTAATGGAGGGCGTCCAGTCACAGTGGCTTTATCTACAGCACAACTCCTGCACCTGAAGGTCAAAGAACTTCAAAGAAGACAGAAAACTGGTAAGAGCAAACGAGCCAGTAAGTCTGCTGTGAGACCGTGTTTCTTAGAAATGGGAGGAAAGCTGTGATCTCAACAGTGTGGCTGCCTACACAGTAACTGAACGATAGCAATAGCAGTCAACACTGCATTTTAAGTGTGTCTTGGCACCTCTGTTACCTTTCTTTTTTCATAAGAGTCCCAATTATAATCAAGCAGAGTCCATTCTAGTGGCCACATTGTAACTTGGACACCTTTCTAAAGACCCTCTTTTCTAACAAATTCATAATTTGGGGAGCAGGGGCTGAGATTTCAACATAAGATTTTGGGGTGGACATAATTCTAATTATAGCATAAACTGTCCGTAATGAGCCACCGTTGCTTTACCTTCTTGAAAAATTCTGTAGCTTGGATACAAAAACAGTGATCCCTTTCTCTTCATTCCCATCACCCAGACCATGGCCAGAGCTGGAAACCCTTCTGTAAGCAGCAGATTCATTGCATTTTGTCTCGATCCTTGAAGACTGCTGGTGTCTTGTCCTAGGACTCCAGCAGGGCCCCCATCACTGGTCTTGCCCTACTTGACAAACAACCGGAGCAACTTCTCAAAATGTAGACATCAGTCGGGCGGTGGTGGCCCACGCCTTTAATCCCAGCACTCGGGAGGCAGAGGCAGGCGGATCTCTGTGAGTTCAAGACCAGCCTGGTCTACAAGAGCTAGTTCCAGGACAGGCTCCAAAGCTACAGAGAAACCCTGTCTCGAAAAACAAACAAAAAAAAAACAAAAAAAAGTAGACATCACACAGCCCTTCATCTTCCCACCCCGGAAAGCACTCTGACACTTGGTCTCTATGGCCACCAGGTTTCTTGCTTTGTTTCCTTTTTTTTCCTGGCTGGAGTTTGAATATGGCCCTAAAGTCTGTGTGTTGAAAAATTGGTTGCCATGGTAAAAGCACTGGGAATATGGAGCTTACTGGGGATGTTTAAGTCATGAGCAACTGACCTTTATGGATGGAGTAAAGTTGATTATAAAGCGGATTGAAGCAGAAGTTCAACGTCTTGCTCTGACTGAGCACATCATGCTGTCAGCCATGTAACCAGGTGGGCGGGATTCCTGGATTTTGGACATCACAGCCTGCACAGTCATAAGTCCAATACATTTCTGTTCACTATAAATTACCCAAGGCTGAGGTATTCCATCACAATAGCATAGAATGGACTGTGATGATTGATTCAGCTTGTTGGGATTTAGAATCACCATGGAAACAATTGTGCAAGGAAGTTTCTAGAGTAGGATAATTTAGGGAGAGGACACACCCAAAACGTGGGAGGCATCATTTCATGGCTGGGGTCCTGAACTGAATAGAAGGAGAAAGTGAGCTGAGTACCAGTACCCATCATTCTCGGCACTCTCATTGACGATGAGATGTGGCTTCTTTTCTCAAACTCCTGCCACATGGACTATCCTTTTGAATTGTGAGCCAAAATAAACTGTTCCTTCCTTAAGTTGTGTTTGTCAAGTATTTTGTCCCAGCAAAAAGTAGTGAATACCTAGACGAACCTTGGTGCTAAAATCTTCAATAAGTTAGTTGGTCCTCCTCCTTTTCTTTTTTTAAAAAAAATCTTTTCCAACTTCATTTTAAAAAAAGATTTATTTTTAAGTTTTTCGTGTGTGTGTGTGTGTGTGTGTGTGTGCTTGCACATGTGTGTGCAGGTTCCCACAAGGCCAGAAGAGAGTGTATGGCCTACTAGAGTTGGAGTTATAGCTGCTATAATCTGAATTCCAGTCCTTATGATAGAGCATAAATATTTTTTTAACTGCTGAGCCATCTGTATACCCCCAGTAATAAATTAAAGAAATAATTTATTGCACCAGGCATGGTGGCATATGCCTTCAATCCCAGCACTCAGGTGCCAGAGATAGGAGGATCATTGTGAGTTCAAGGCCAGTCTGGACCCAAAGCAAGTTCCAGGACAGCCAGGACTATTACACAGAGAAACCCTGTCTTGAAAAACCAAAATCGAAACCCAAAAAATTAATTTATGCTTATTTCATGTGTATGAATGTTTGACTACATCTGTGTATGATATGTATGTGTATCACATGCATTCCTGGTGCCTATGGAGGTCAACAGAGGTCACTGAATCATCTGAAACTGGAATTATGGATGGTTGCGAGCCACCATGTGGGTTCTGGGAACTGAACTTGGGTCTTCTGCAATGCCTAACCACGAATCCATCTCTTCAGTGCTTCCTCCACCCCCATTATTTAAAATATACATATACATAATTTATTTTTATTTTACGTTTGTTGTTGGTGACTGTGCCATGTTGGACTGCCATATGTTGGGGATCGTTCTCTACAAAAACACCTCTTACCAGGGTAAGGGCATGGGATTTAGAAATATTACTAAAGAATGTGAAGACGTGCATGAAAATAATAAAACAGGAACCATAATAGTGGGAGGGCATTCCAGTGAATACTGAAAACATCTGTGTTTATGTTTTCCATACACTTTTATACCCAATTCAAAAGGGGGAAGAAGGTAACAAAAGACTTCTTTAACATGATACAAAGGACAACTCACACAGTTCATTGCTTTAACACTTTGAGACATCAAGTCATTAGCATTCTGTTGTTTAGGCAGTGAAGGTACCCTAGACCAAGTATCCAGAAGGCAGCCATTCCCCAGGTAACCTCATATTACAAAAGAAGGAGCAGAAGTTCGCTTGCATATCCTGGCCACCTGTCAGGATAGAATGAATCTACTTGTATGAGCCATCTTAATGTCAAAAGAACCAAGTAATCACATCCTGAGTGGATGTACAGCAACACTTGTCAACCATTTTGAGCAACCTCCAAACTCTCTGACCATCAGACAAGGTGGCAATAGGCTCACATGTTTGGGCTGCCACAGTTCGTTGGTATTTTGCCTACATGTATATATGTGTGAGGGTGTTAGAAGCCCTGGCACTGGAGTTACAGACAAGTGTGAGCAGCCATGTGGGCACTGAAAATTGAACCTAGTTCCTCTGGGAGAGCAGCCAGTGAGAGCTTTTAACTAGTGGAGCTATCTCTCCAGCCCCCAATGTTATTCGTAAAAGTCTCCTATCACCCACTCAGGACAGAGTGGCTTTGAGTTCTCCTGAATATTTTCTTGACTTCCATCCCTGGGTCATTAAGCTGGGGCACACCTTCCTTCCAGCTCTCATTCAGTTTTGTGTTGTAAAGTCTCGAGTCCTATTGGAGAAGTGGCTTAGACAAACCTGACTAAAGTTCAGACAGCGACAGCCTAACAGTTCCTGGGCCCCAGTCTGTAAGAGGCCCACCACTCACACACTTCAACCAAATGTGTTTCTTAGGCAAATACTTTTAAGTAGTTTTATTTTAAAAGTTTGATATTCTTATGAAGTAACTTTAATTCAAGTTTCTTTGTAATTCAATTGTATTCATCTGACAAAGAGTCTTTTTGAACCTCGTTTTTGAAGGTTTTCCAACGAAGGACAAATTTATTCATGTGAGAATGCCTTCCCAGAGACTTCTATGTTTAAACCTCAAAAAAGCAAGAGAGAAAGATGTAAATGTTGGGTCCAGTGGGGTCACGCAAAAATGGGGACAGACCACCAAAGTCTAATAAACCAGAAACAAACTTTATTCCAGAAACCAGAATCCAGGAAAGAATAAAAAAAAAAAATAAAAAATCTCCATGGGCACAAAAAGCTTCTCAGCTAGCTAAGACCACAGCCAGACATGAATTTGTACAGCTGTGGTAAATACTGATTTCTGAACTCACCTTTTTATTGTAGGGGCAGCAAGCATTAGGTCTGAACAAAGGAATTTTTACAACCTTGAGGTAAAACTCAGGTACAGATTGCCTTACTTTACAATCTCCATTAACAGAGTTTCTCAGTTAAACTAGTGTTTGCACTTAATCTATTGTCTTCCTTGGTGCTTCCAGGTGGTGTTTACTGAAGCCCTGTGCTGTCCCCTTTGATGCTGCCAGTTTCACATAGCAGGGAGAATGCATAACCCAGAGGTCATATATCTATTTCCTAAAAGTTGACTCAGCTCATATTTGTAGGCTAGCCCCAGTGTGCAGAGAGATGCTCTGGCCTTGAAAACAGAGCTATGGGTTGTAAAGTGGAGTAACCCACTGTTAATAGTTAATCCTTAAGTTACCGAGAAAGCTGCTGACAGTCTGTTCTCATTCTCCTAGGCTTACAACTTTATGTTTCTTTATGTCTACATTCCTATTTCGGGAATCTATATTTTTATTTTCTTATTCTTTGACCCTTCAATAAGACTGGAAGCTACCAGGTATTAGAAAAATCTTGGATATTGGTTAGGCAAAAAGTTGTTAAATAGTACACAAAAATATGATCTATATATTAAAAAACTTTACTTTGTGTACATGAAAAATGTTAAGTCTCTTGTCCCTTTGAGGACTCCATGAAAAGAGAAGAAAGGGAAAGAAAACAAAGATTCAACAACTTAAGGGGTAGCCAGGGCCTTCAGAGACTGAAGAGTTGGGAATGACCTTTTGTTCCTTAGACCCTTCAGGGTGAGCATAAAGTGGTAGTTTAAATGAGAATGGGCTGCTGGTGGATTTTTATTTGAGCTGCCAACTCACAAACAATAACATAGAGACATTATTAGTTATAAAGTTCATCCCATAGCTTCAGCTTGTCCCACTAGCTCTTATAACTTAAATTAACCAATTTATATTAATCTACATTTTGCTTTGTGTTTTTTACCTCTCTTGTATCTTGCACCTCCTGCTTTCTCTCCATGTCCTCTGACATCTTTCCTGTGCCTAGATTTTGAAGGACTGTCCTATGTTGTCTTGGCAAAGTTCTGCAGTTGTCTTCTTTTGTGTCCTGCTTGTCTAATTCAGACAGTATTCTGCCAGTAGTTGAGACAACGGCAGTTTCTTTGTCCAGTGGCTAACCTTGCCATAGATGAAATCAAACTCCATATGGAAGTTCTTTGATGCCCATCATCCTTTTATGAAGTAGAGTGGTACTGCCAGGAGCAAATGTATCTCATTGTCATGAAAAGTCTTATGTTATTAAAACATTTTAAATACCATATTCTGTAGGTTTCTGAAGTATTTTAAGACAACCTATCTAAAATATATCTCTGTTTGACTTTGAAAAGACACCTAATGTCACTGTAAGTTTGATTGTTATAGATGACTATTAACCTGTATTTCTTTATTATCCTAAATAACTTTCAAGGATTAAAATTTTTTTGCAACTTTCTTCTGTTATTTATTTATTTGTTTCTTAAAACAATTTTTTCTCATTTTACATACCAATCCCATTTCCCTCTCCCTCCCCTCCTCTGACTCTCCCCATCTTCTCTTCACCTCACCCCTATCCACTCTCAAAGTCTGACACATCACTTTGAGGCAGAACCAAGGCCCTCCCCACTATATTTAGGCTGAGCAAGGTGTCCCTCCAAAAGGAATGGGCTCCAAAAAGTCAGTTCAAGCACTAGGGATAAGTCCTGGTCCCACTGCCAGTGGTCCCACAGACTGTACCAGCCACACAACTGTCCCCTACATTCAGAGTGTCTGGTTTGAGTCTATGCAGGTTCTCCCACTATCAGTCTGGTCAGTAGCTCAGGTCAGGTGTTTCTGTGGGTGTCCCCATCATAGTCTTGACCATTTTACTCACATTATCACTCCTCCCTTTTTTTGACTGGACTCTTAGAGCTTGGCCCAGGGCTTAGCTGTGGATCTCTGTATCTGCTTTCATCAGTTGCTGAATGAAATTTCTATGATGATAATTAAGAAAGTCAGCAGAAGGCAAGTTCAGGTACCCTCTCTACTATTGTTTAGAGCTTTAGCTGGGGTCATCCTTGTGGAGTCCTTGTGAGTTCTCTAGTGGCACATTTTTATTAGCCCCACAACGGCTCCCTCAATCAATATATCTCTTTCCTTGCTCTCCTTCTCAAGGACTAAAACTTTACATCGCATTTTTAAATGAGGTGTGATAGGCACAGTACCTTAAACAAGAATGGAAACATATATAGTATAACAAAAAATAACCTTAAATTTGTATCAGTATAGAAAAAATCCATACCAATGTAAAATATTTGACACTAGTGCTTATTCAAAAATAAACTCAATGATCCACTCTTTTATCCCATCATTTTTATACACTATCCCCATTTTCTCTTCAAAAAGAGACCCTTGAATCTAATCTCCCTTGTTTAGCTTTTGTCGGGGACCGTCGCCCCAACATAGAAACTGGTGTTTTTCCCCCAATGTGTTCCCGGAGGCACGAGGAAGAAACAGGCTTTCACACCATCATCGTTCAAAGGCCGCTTTGGACTTCTCTGTCCTTTACAGCGTGACCTTGCGTTTATTGTGCCTCTCCCAAGCTAATTCATGCTCTGAATCCTCCCCCAACTCTTGAGGAATTTTCTATTCATATTCCTTTTCCGGGGCACCTCCCCACAGCACACACATACCTGCATTCCTTTACCAGCTTTGGAGTCAGCCACCTCTCATTGAACAATCTACAAATGAAAAGGAAGGCTGGAGCCAAATTCTTATCTATCGACTTTCTAAATTGTTAGCTTTCAGCTACCGAGTTGCATGGCATCCTCAGGCTGGCAGATATCAGAGCCCACAAGCTTTCTGTATGATCATGACCAGTAACAATTTGTAACCAATCCCCTAAATGAAGACAAACATCAATAACCCACCAATCAACCAAAAATCACCCATCTCACCTCTTGGAAATGTGGGCATTGTGTTCTCTAGACTTCTTCCTATTGTCTGTGGGTGACAACATCTTTATGGAACCTGAGAACACTGAGATAATGGTCAAGTCACAGGAAGGCTAGGCATTACATTTGTTGCCCAGCATCTGTGCAATGGGAAAGCACAAGGCTTATTTGTAGTCCTGGTTAGAACAGTCTGATGCTGGACTGTTTCAGCCAGCAGCCTCGAAGCTGTTGTGGATGCAGAACTCTAAGGAAACTGAAGCAGAGAAACTCTGAGAGGCTGGATCACCTGGGCCACCCATTTTCACTGCTGTCTGATACCCTAGCTCTGAAAACACACAAACTTCTGTATCAATACAAGTATGGACTGTATCTTGTATGCAAGCTAGCCAAAGATTATTTTTTTGCTTTATGTTTGAGTAGATAAAATATATGTCACCTTTCTTGTAGGTTTTGTTTTTTTTTTTTTTTTTTTTTTTTTTTTTTTTTTAGACAGGGTTTCTCTGTGGCTTTGGAGCCTGCTCTGGAACTAGCTCTTGTAGACCAGGCTGGTCTCGAACTCACAAAGATCCGCCTGCCTCNTGGAACTAGCTCTTGTAGACCAGGCTGGTCTCGAACTCACAAAGATCCGCCTGCCTCTGCCTCCTGAGTGCTGGGATTAAAGGCGTGCACCACCACCGCCCGGCCTTTCTTTAGTTTTTTGTGCTTATTTTTTTATGTCTGTAGCCAGGACTTTCAGTGGGTGTCCCCTGATCAAATTTTATATCTATTAACTTTGAAGGAAACCCACAACCTTTTATTTTCTGTGGAAACGAAAGCAGCACCTCTTCCATCAAAGCAATACATGTTTTGACTTCCAGTTTAAATTTAAGGCATTCCTAAAGTACCTAGGCTGGTTTAATTTAGCAGTTTCTCTCAAATCCCATGTCTCTCAGGAGCTGTCCTTCACTCATCAGCAATCAAAAAATTTAAAGTCAACATGACACCATATAGGATCTAGACTCTCCATGTATTTTCCATTTTATGTGACTTATCTCTTTAAAGACTGTATTTTTTAAAACCTATGCACATTTTTTTTTCCATCTGGATATGTCTTTACTGAACATCTGTCGTGTTCTCTGGCCATGTGAAACAAATCTTCAACTGTCATGTCAGGCGCTGCATGGTGCAGCTTAGCATGTGGTGCTGGCACATGGTGTTGGCAGTTGGCTCCTGCCCCCTTTAGGTCCATGAGAGTGGAGCCTCATGCATGCGGGCCCTGGCCTGGAGCCTGTCTCTCTACCCCAGCTCCAGTAGGCTTCTATCTAGTCTTCTGCCAAGGAGCAGTGTGTTGACCATTGCTCATAAACCTCATTCAAGTGCTTGGTAGCAGGGCTTCTTAAAAAAGTCATCTTGTGTATGCTGCAAACATTGAGCCTACTTCGGAAAGTCTTTTTTCTCCCCAGCTTTCTCAGGCTTTATGTGGATTTACATGCCTCATGTTGGGCATCCAATGTAGTTAGGTTTTTCTTTAGGCCAACAGCTCACAAATAATGACATGGAGACTTATTAATTATGAAAGCTTGGCCTATAGCTTGTCCAACTAGCTTTTATAACTTAAATTAACCCATTTATATCTATGCTTTGCTTCATGACTTTTTTACCTCTCTTGCATCTTGCCATCAGATAAAATATGATTGCAATAAACCAATCAGAAGGTGCTTTGGCAGAGATACATCTTCACAGTGTACAGAAAGATTATTCTGCAACCATGGGCCCCACAGGCTCCTATGTTTGAATGCTTGGTCCCCAGTGAAACTGTTTGGGAAGGATGACAAAGCATGACCTTGTTGGAGGAAGTGTGTCACTGGGGGTAGGCTTCAAGGTTTCAAAAACCCATGCCATTTCCAGTTAGCTCTTTCTTCCCCCTGGTTGTTGTCCCAACATGTATGCTATCAGCTACTGCTCCAGAATGAGTAGCTCTATGCCTACCTGCTGCCATTCTCCCTCCATGATGGTCATGGACTCTAACCCACTGGAGCTACAAATTAAATGCTTACTTTTATACGTTTCCTTGGTCATGGTGTCTCTTCACAGCAATAGAAAAGCAACTAAGACACATGGTCTTCACTCTGTCCAGAGCCTATAAACAAACAGATCAGTACTAGCAAGAATCCTGTAAATTTGGTTCATGTGCAATACTCCCACCCCATGCCCCAGTTGTGTGCAGTCCCCATGGAGGCCAGAGGAGGGTGTCAGATCCCCTGGAGCTGGAATTACAGGTGGTTATGAGTCACTTGATGTGGATACCGGGAACCTTTGAAAGAGCCGCTAGCATTCGCAATCACGTAGCCTTCTGTCCTGCCCCAATCCGCCCACGTTTTATATCTGAGCACCCAGGCCTGCTGTCGGCAGGAATCCTGTAAAGTCACTGCATTAGTTGCTTGTTTTGTTACTGTAGCAAACACCTGACGAAAGTAGTTTATAGAAGAAAAGATTTGTCTTGGCTCACAGTTTCATGAGAGGGACATCAGGGTGGCAGGCTGTTGGCTCCGTTGCCAATGAATGCTGGTGCTTAGTGCTTTTTCTCCATTTATTCACTCTGGGATCCCAGCTCACAGAATGGTGACATCCACAGGGTGATTCTTTCCCACGCATCTAGAAACTTCTTCACAGACATCCCAGAATTTGGCCACTAGGTGTCTCCAGACTACGCTACGTTGACAATATTACTCCTCCAGTCATCTCAGTCAGAATGCTCTGACCTTTAATGTCCCCTCCCAGTAACTGTGCCCATGAATAGCCTCCCTCAATTCTGCTCCTTGACTACAGTCTCCTGTGTTTACTTTGTACAGAGTTTCCCTGTCTGCTCCTCTGTGGCAATGATCACATTTGTTTTCACAGTTGCTAGTAAAGTTTTCCAGCACCTGCTCTGTGTGTGAAGAGGGTGGTGAGGGAGAAAGTAGTCACTGCAAAGATGGCATGGGGGAGAGTTGTTGAAGTGATGGGACCAGTCTATGTTTTGATGATATATCTTTTAGAATTTATTGAGATCTACACATATCAAAGGGTAAATTTTATTGTATATAAATTGTACCTCTGTAGACACTGACATCAGAGGCATCATTTACCCCTGCTAAAGAAACTGTAACCTTGAGCGTTATCTATTTTTACATTTGTTTGTTTGTTTGTTTGAGACTGGGTTTCTCTGTGTAGCTTTGGAGCTTGTCCTGGAACTCACTCTGTAGACCAGGCTGGCTCAAACTCACAGAGATCCGCCTGCTTCTGCCTCCCCAGTGCTGGGTTTAAAGGTGAGCACCACCACCGCCCCGCATAATTTTATATTCTTTTTGATATACAACTTATCAAGAGAAGTCATACCTGAGCCAAAAGCTCAGAGGTAGGTTGGTGAGCAGGACAAACATTAAAACTGTGCCAGTGAGTGAAGTCATAATTGTTGATGGCTCCCTTCACATGTGGCGTCTCCTTTCTCCTCTCTACCGGTTCTATGTCCCATTGTGAATGGGTGCATTAACTACTTTTATGAATGGGTGTATTAACTACTTTTATGAATGGGTGTATTAACTACTCTTATGAATGGGTGCATTAACTACTTTTCTGTTGCTGCCACAAGAAACCATGACCAAAGAAATGTATAAAAGAAAGAGTTGAACTTGAGTCTATGGTGGTGGAGCAAGGGCACGATAGCAGGAACAGTTGAGAACTCACATCTTGATCCTCAAGCAGGAGGGAGAGAAGGAGGGAGGCAGGGAAAGAGAGAGTGAGAGAAAGCACACTGAAAATGGAGCACATCTTTTGAAACCTCAAATTCCACCCCCAGTACCACAGCTCCTCCAGGGCCACATCTCCTAATCCTTCCCAAAGAATTCCACTAACTGGGAACTAAGTATTCAAGCCTATGAACCTATGGGGCCATTCTCGTTTAAACCATAGCAATAGAGGAGGGGCTTGAGAGACCCCCACCCCTCCCTGAGAACCCTTTGGCAATTAATGGCTACCTAGAGAGGGCGTGTAATTTTCTTCAGTGGTGTAGCTAATGGTTTAACCCCCTACCCACGTTCATGCAAACAACACGAATTGAATTGAGGGGGAGAGAGAAAAAGAGAGAGGGAGGGGAGGAGATACTCAAGTAAGAAGAGAATGTGCTGTGAAGAAGTGGTTAGTGGGATGGGGTAAGAGATAATAATGGGTGCATCTATGACAAAAATACATTATATTCATGTATGAAATTGCCAGTGAATAGTAATTGTGGTGGTTTGAATAAGATGTCTTCCCAAATTCTTGGGCCTTTAATTTCCTGGTCCCCAGTTGGTGACAGTGTTTGGGGAGGCTTAGGAGTTATGGCCTTGCTGGAGAAATACATCAGTAGAAGAAAACTTTGGAGTCTCACCATCCCCAGTTTGCTCTGTCTGTTTTCTGTTTGTGGCCTGAGATGTGAGCTCTTGGCTGTTTCTGTCAAGATGCCTGGTGGCTACCTCGCTTCTCTCTTATTCCTCAGGAACCATAAGACCAAAACAAACTCTTTCTTCTTTAAATTGTCTTGGCTGTGGTATTTTTGTCACAGTGGTTGAAAAGCAACTAATTTAATAATTAAAAAATAACCCACAGCTCATGTTCTTAAATGTCTCTCAAAAGGACTTGGAGGGGTTGGAGAGATGGCTCAGTGGTTAAGTACACATTTTTTTTTTCCCCTGAGACAGGGTCTCTCTCTGAATAGCCCTGGCTGTCCTGGAACTAGCTCTGTAGACCTTGAACTCACAGAGATCTGCCTCCCTCTGTTTCTTGATTGCTGAGATCAAAGGCATGGGCCACCATGCCTGCTGCACCTACTGTTCTTTTTTTTTCTTTATTGATATTTATCGAGTTCTACATTTTTCTCTGCTCCCCTCCCTGCCTCTCTTTTCCCTCCCTCCAACCCTCCCCCAATGTCCCTATGATCCCAATTTACTCAGGAGATCTTGTCTTTTTATACTTTCCCATGTATATTAGGTCAATGTAAGTCTCTTAGTGTCCTCATTGTTGTCTAAGTTCTCTGTGATTATGGTTTGTAGGCTGGCTTTCTTTGTTTTATGTTTAAAAACCACCTATGAGTGAGTACATGTGACAATTGTCTTCCTGTGTCTGGGTTACCTCACTCAAAATAATGTTTTCTAGTTCCATCCATTTTCCTGCAAAATTCAAGCTGTCATCATTTTTTTCTGCTGTGTAGTACTCCATTGTATAAATGTACCACATTTTCTTTATCCATTCTTCGGTTGAGGGGCATTTAGGTTGTTTCCAAGTTCTGGTTATGACAAACAATGCTGCTCTGAACATAGTTGAGCACATGTCCTTGTGGCACAATTGAGTATCCTTTGGATATATACCTAAAAGTGGTATTATTATTGGGTTTTGAGGAAGGTTGTTTCCCAATTTTCTGAGAAATTGCCACTCTGACATCCAAAGGGTTGTACCAGCTTGCATTCCCACCAGCAATGCAGAAGTGTTCCCTTTTCCCCACACCCTCTCCTGTATAAGTTATCATTGTTTTTGATCTTGGCCATTCTTACAGGTGTAAGATGGAATCTCAGAGTTGTTTTGATTTGCATTTCTCTGATGACTAAGGATGTTGAGCATGTCCTTAAGTGTCTTTAAGCCATTTTAGATTCCTCTGTTGAGAGTTCTCTGTTTAGGTCTTTACTCCATTTTTTTATTGGATTATGTGATCTTTTGGTGTCCAATTTCTTGAGTTCTTTGTATATTTTGGAGATCAGCCCTCTGTCTGATGTGGGGTTAGTGAAGATCTTTTCCCATTCTGTAGGCTGTCATTGTGTCTTGTTGACCATGTCCTTTGCTTTACAGAAGTTTTTCAGTTTCAGGAGGTCCCATTTATTAATTGTTTCAGTGTCTGTGCTGCTGGGTTTCTATTTAGGAAGTGGTTCTCTGTGCCAATGCATTCGAGTGTACTTCCCACTTTCTCTTCTATAAGGTTCAGTCTGTCTGGCTTTATGTTGAGATCTTTGATCCATTTGGATTTGATTTTTGTGCATGGTGACAGGTATGGGTCTATTTTCATTTTTCTACATGTTGATATCCAGTTATGCCAGCACCACTTGTTAAATATGCTTTCTTTTTTCCAATTGATATAGTTTGCTTCTCAAATATCAGGTGTTTGAAGATGTGTGGATTGATATCTGGGTCTTCTATTCGGTTCCATTGGTCCTCCTGTCTGTTCTTATGCCAGTACGAGGCTGTTTTCAGTACTGTAGTTCTGTAGGAGAGTTTGAAGTCAGGGATTGTGATGCCGCACCTACTGTTCTTGTAGAGTCCCTGAGTTCAATTCCCAGCACCCACAAGGTGACTCATAGCTATAGCATGAATAATAAAAACCCAGAGACAGGTATTGGGGTTCAAGATGAAGATCAGAAAAGCAAAGCGGACAAGCCACTAGAGAGCTCTTACCTCTATGGAATCATTCTTCTCTCCTATTAATTCCACTGGTATTAAAGGCGTGCACCACCACTGCCCAGCCTCTTTAGCTAACTAATGTGGCTGCTGGGTTTAAAGGTGTGTGCCACCACTGCCTAGCCTCTATAGCTAACTAGTGTGGCTGCTGGGTTTAAAGGCGTGCACCACCACTGCCCAGCCTCTATAGCTAACTAGTGTGGCTGCTGGGTTTAAAGGTGTGTGCCACCACTGCCCAGCCTCTATAGCTAACTAGTGTGGCTGCTGGGTTTAAAGGNCTCTATAGCTAACTAGTGTGGCTGCTGGGTTTAAAGGTGTGTGCCACCACTGCCCAGCCTCTATAGCTAACTAGTGTGGCTGCTGGGTTTAAAGGCATGCACCACCACTGCCCAGCCTCTATAGCTAACTAGTGTGGCTGCTGGGTTTAAAGGTGTGTGCCACCACTGCCCAGCCTCTATAGCTAACTAATGTGGCTGCTGGGTTTAAAGGTGTGTACCACCACTGCCCAGCCTCTATAGTTAACTAGTGTGGGTGCTGGGTTTAAAGGTGTGTGCCACCACTGCCCAGCCTCTATAGCTAACTAGTGTGGCTGCTGGGTTTAAAGGCATGCACCGCCACTGCCCACCCTCTATGGCTAACTAGTGTGGCTACTGGGTTTAAAGGTGTGTGCCACCACTGCCTGGCCTGTATGGCTTATTAATGTGGCTAGATTTGCACTCTGATCTTCAACTTGAATCCCAATATCTGTCTCTGGGTTTTTATTATTTGTGCTACACGTAACCATCTCCAGTTCCAAGGGATCTGATGCCGTGACCTCCATAGGCACCAAGCACAACAACTTGCTACACATATACATGTGGTCAGAATACTCATATAAATAAAATTAATATATCTAAAAAACCCAATTAGCTAAATAGCTGAAGATAATATTGCTAGAATTAATTTTGTGTGTGTGTGTGTTTTGAAACAAGGTCTCACTATGTAGTAGTCTTGGCGAGCCTCAAATTCACTATGTAGTCTAGGCTGGCCTGGAATTCATTAGAGATCCAGTTGCCTCTGCCTTTTGAGTGCTGAGATTAAAGGCAAGAACCAACATGCCTGGTGTTGGAATTAAATCTTGTTCTCTCTTTCTTTAAGGAGAAGGAGCTGAAGACACAGAGCAATACGGACAATAAACTGAGCTGGCGATGTGGACAGAGGATCAAGAGTTGGTTCTGTGTTGCCTTGTAGGTGTTGGGAATTGAACCCAAGCCCTATGGCAGAGCATCGGGGCTTCCAGAAAGGAGGGATTTAAAGCTGGTCTTCTTTCTTGTGCACAGGTACCTCAGGCACACTCAGGAGATGTGGGCAGGGTGGGATTCTTTTCCTCCTGGAAGACTGGTCAGATTTGAACGGCTGTAAAGTGATGAACCTTATGAGCACCAGACACCTCACAGTGTGCGCTGTCCGGTCAGGTGAGGGCAACCAAGTGCCTTTCGAAGTGCCTTTTGTGGATGGCACTGCAACAGAGAAGAGTCTGTGTTCGTCTTTCCTTCCCTTTTCTTTTTCTCTTCGCTTCTCTTACCCGGCCTCCCCAGTTTTTATGAGTTTGTTTTAGATCCCACACCTGTGTCTGAGGTAGCAGGGATAAATCTGTACTATCTCCGAGTCAGTTATCTCAGTTCTAGCTGTCTCTCTGATGAAATCTGAATTCTTATTTGTCTTTTGAAGAGGAAGTTTGGAAGCTTTCTTAGGAAAATGGAGAGGAATCTTCCAAAGGAAAACTAGTTCCACATGAGAAGTGGTTGCATTTTATTAACTTTACTCTGGGGGACCATGAAAGGTCATTTTACTCATTATTGCCTGGACAATACATTGTGTAACCACAATTCAGAGTCAAGAGATGGGCTGCAGACAACCTCTGTGGCAGAGTACTTGTCTAGCATGTGTGAGGCCATGACTTTGCTGGAAAAAAGTATTCTTGATGACACACACACACACACACACACACACACACACACACACACACACACACGAAGTGACAGTAACCCAGCAAGACAATTTCTTTTTGTAAAATGCATGCACCAAAACCCTTAGCTGCAGTGAGCCACCTCTCCAGCCCTAAGTTTGCCATAAACAAACAGAGCAAGTAGTCACAGTGGGGTGGGGAATTCAGTTGGCGTTTATGCTAATGATGGTGGCTGTGTCTCATCTCATCGGTGGAAATGTGACTTTGTAATCTGATGTGATTGGCTAACTCATAATCAGCTTAAGGAGAAGGATGTGATAGGAAGTCTCAGGGATGGTGTGAGAACAGATACACAGGGGTTTCACGGATGGGGAGGTTTGCAGAATATTGGCCCTTGGTGGGTTACCCACGTTTGATATGGAAAAAAAAATCTCATAAGTTCAATTCTTAGCATTACACAAAAATAAACCAATCAAAAAACAGTAACCCTGAAACAAACCCCCCACTCCCCAATAAGACCTAACTTTCTCTTGAATTCACCTTCTTAACAGTAAAGTAAGGTGTCTGAGTCTTATAAGCATTTGAGTTCCTAAGAGTTGCCATCTGATTTTATTGTTAATTATCTGCATGTGTACGTCTGGTTCTGTCAGATGACAGAAATGCCAGATTCTCTAGAATCGGAATTATGGGTGTTGTGAGCTATCTGATATGAGAATCAGGACTTGAACTCAGATCCTCTGCAGGAACAGCAAGGCTTTCAACTGCTGAACCAGCTCTCCAGCTCAAGAACGGACAAGAATTATGTCTAAGGCTCTATATTGTCATCAACCTCACCATGAGGAAACCCTAGAGAGACAATTGTCTCTATATAGCTTTTGAGGATTCCACTCTAGTTGGAGGCCACTTGTTTGTTCCTGGCTGCTCAGCCCCAAAATAACCACACAGAAACTATATATATAGTTTGAGACAGGGTTTCTCTGTAGCATTGGTGCCTGTCTCAGAACTAGCTCTTGTAGACCAGGCTGGCCTCGAACTCCCAGATATCCGCCTGCCTCTGCCTCTCCAGAGCTAGGATTAAAGGCGTGCACCACTACCGCCTAAAACTATATTATTTGCAATACTGTTTGGCCAATAGCTTAACCATATTTCTGGCTAACTCTTATATCTTAACTGGACCCATTTCTATTATTTTATATTTTACCATGAGGTTTGTGGCCTATAGGCAAGGTTCTAGCTGACGGCTCGCCTCTTTCTCCTTTGGTGGCTCCATGGCTTCTCCGACTCTGCCTACTCTCTGTCTCTATATCTCTTCCAGCCTGACTATATTCTGTTAAGCCATTAGCTGAAAGCAGCTCTTTTACTCATTAACCAATAAAAGCAATGCATATACAGGAGGACTTCCCACACCACTCCACTGTACAAGAAAGATAAACACCAGTCTCACCATGGTCTAGTGATTAGGGTCTTCTGTCTTTAAGTTCTGATTTTTCTAATTGGAGACTTACAGCATCTATTCCTTTTTAGAAGGTCAGAGTCTTTCCCTGAGTCTCCTCATGGCTGACTTCATCTCCTGGTTCCTCAGGGTGTAGATCATTGGGTTTAGGACAGGGATGATGACAGTGAAGGTGATGGACACAGCTCTGTCCATGGGGAGGGCAGTGAAAGGTCGGGCATAGACATAGATGCAGGGCACAAAATGCAGTGTGATCACAGTGATGTGGGAGGTGCAGGTAGAGATGGCTTTCCTCCTGCCCTCTCCTGTGTGTGACCTCAGCATTGCCAAGATGACTGTGTAGGACACCAGCAGAAAGACAAACCAGAGAGTAGAGATCAAGCCATTGCTAGAAATCATTAAGACCTCAAGGGTGAAGATGTTGGTGCAGGCAAGTTTGAGAATTTGTGGGACATCACAGTAGAAACCATCAACAACATTGGGTCCACAGAAGGGGAGTGGGAGCAAGAGAGAAATCTGAACAATGGAGTGGACAAAGCCCCTTACCCAGGAAGCCGCGATGAGGGCTGTGCAGCGCCCCTTACTCATGATGGTCACATAGTGCAGGGGCTTGGAGATGGCCATGTAATGATCAAATGCCATCACAGAGAGAGAGAAAATGTCCACTCCACCAAGCAGGTGGAAGAAAAAGATCTGAGTGAAGCAGCCATTGAAGGAGATGGTCTTTCTTCTTGAGAGAAGGTCCACTAGGACCTTTGGAGCAGTGATGGAGGAGAAACAGATGTCTAAGACAGAGAGGTTGCGGAGCAGGAAGTGCATAGGCGTGTGGAGGCGGGACTCCCAGGTCACAGAGACTATGATAAGGAGGTTGCCCAGCACAGTTGCTGTGTATACCAAGAACAAGAAAAGAAACAAGATCAAATTCAGATCCTGGGACTGGGTCAGTCCTTCAAAAACAAATTCTTTCACCCTGCTGTAATTTCTTTGTTCCATTGGCTCATGTTTCCTCTACTTCTTCTGTTACCTGGGGAGGAAATCATTTTGTTATGGAAAAGCACATCATCAAAAAACAAAAGAAATGTGGACTGTGCTTTGAGTGTTATTTTGTTATAAAAAATTACTACATTTACTGAATGTGCATATGTGTTGTGTATGTCATGGTGTGCCACAGACCACTCCTGGAGGTCAGAGGACCACCTATAAGTCAATTCTCTTCTTCCACTGTGTAGGTCCTGGGCATTACATTATCAAGTTTAGTGGTAAGTGCCTTTACTTACTGAGCCACCTTGCCGGCCTGGGTTTGGTTACCTTCATTGCTCATGTGCTTTTATACTCCCTCTACTCCATAGTCTGTCCTTCCTGAGGCTGCTCTCTGACCCTGCTCTAACCACTGAACACTCTGGATTTTACTGGACTGCTTCCCATCAGCACTGAACTATTTTGCTAGTTTTTCCTGCTTTAGTCTCCTTTTAAGGCTGAGACCATGCAAATCTCATTCTCTAGTTTCACACCTGATTATTTGCTAATCTATCAACAATCCAGAAAACTTCATTGTCTGTAAACATTTTTAGTTTATAAAATGGTCAGGTATTTTTTTCAGTGTAAACGCTTTACAAGACCTATTGACACTGGACTGCGTGCACCATTTAGATAATGCTAAGAAGCTCTTCTTTTCATGTAAGTTTAAACTGTGATAGAGAATAATATAGTAGAAAGCAAAGACGACAGCTTGGGAAACTCGAGGTTTGATGCGCACCTCAGGGCTGAAGGAGTAATGTGGAGCAATGGTCCAGTGTTTAAAGGCGCCTGGACCCTGGAGTCTTAGTGTCTCATTAGTGGAATTTGAGCGCTAGTGACCACAAGGAGGTAAGGCGTTTGTAGCCCTTAAGCAACATTAAAAGAACTTGCCCTAGCCCTTCTAGCCTTGGAGCTTTACTATTGAATTGTTTTCAACGTGTTGGCCTCAGTTACCCAGTGAGAAGGCAAGGCTGTATTCCGCCCACGACTTACCAGCACTTAGCCTTTAATTGGTCATAAGCTCAATCGACCAGGTTTCGTTCCTGACAGTGAATTTGAGGCTGATTGGTATTAGTTAAAACAAAAACAAAAAAAAAACCCCAAAACAAACCTGCTTAGGTAAAGAATTTACAGACACTGTTCATAGCGGTAAGAGAAAGGCCTTGGCATGTGCAGTAACTACTTTCTTTCCGTGGTAATGGAGCCTTCAGGAGGTATAGCTGGGTGGTTATTGGAACCCTTATCTAAGCCTCTTTCTTGCAGCTTCCTGGTGTCCCTGAGGTTAGCTGCCCGTCTGCTGTGTGCTCCCACTGTGAAATTGCATGCAGTGAGGTCGAGGCAGAGACTTACTGGTCCATGTGAATACAAACTGAATGAAACTTAAGAAACGGTGTGCTGATTTCTAGCTGTTTAATCGTTTTTCAGTCATGCAGTGTTTCTATATTTCTCTATCTGAAAATAGAGGAAATAAAAAAATAAAGGTGAAGTGCAGTCAAGTGTGATAATTCATTATATCGAATGTTTTTCAGTGGATGCTGTCTCTGATCATTACTATAGGCTGAATTCAGACATAAAGACATCCTACTGCGAGCCCATCTCTTCAGTGCCGTCTAGACATATCAATAGAACGATTGTCATGAAACACTGCAGCTATCACAGAAATGTTGGTATGAGGAGAGGCAACCAACACGCATGACTAAATAAACAAAGAGAATGGTTTAATACAGCTGGGCCAGGTGAAGAGTTCATGAAAACGTGTCTCTAGTGAAGGGGTCCTTGTACACTGACTTTGTACAGTCAGGGGCTGTTAGCATTAAAATAAGAGTCTTGTTTCTTACTGGCTTTGACTGGGTCTCAGCAGCAACCATATTCACCGAAGAGAATTTCTGAGACTCTGAAATCTCTCCTGGGAATATTCCTCAGGCCCAGAGGTTTCTGGCCCACCGATTTCTTCTCATAAGAATTAACTTCCTGCTTCTGGCTTAAGTTTTCCAATTCTTGGTGCCCATCGACAGTGAGAACAAGTGAAATGTTTTGAAAGTAATCTTTAAAAGGATGCTTTTCTCACTCTTGTATATGATATGATAACTGCAATAGAAAATATCTAACTGTGGGGTATTGCTTAAACATCCTTGGAAAAGTCTATTCAACCAGGTATCACAAGGCTGTTGAAAAGATCCAGGCTGTTCTACATATGAGGGTAGAGAAAGGGTTCATGACACACTAGTTGAATGAAACAGGGTGCATAAAACTATATATAGAATTTATTTATAGGATGAGTTAGTTGTTTATAAAAATCCTCTTGTGTAGGCCCCAGGCTGTCTTCTTGGACTTCACTCCCTTCCTCCTGCTTTCCAACACTAACCAAGCCTCTGGGACCAGGGCTTCCTGGGGAGGGCCTCCATTCCTCTGGGGCACTCTCCCAGCCATAGACGATCCTTGAGATGTAGAGGATGGAGTGGGCTCCAGGGCCCCTAGATCACTGTCTTTCTGTATAAGTAAATGGGATTTTAATGATGTCCACCCCATGTCATCACTGTGTGATAGTGTCAGAGAGCAGCTTCGACATAAATACCACTTAGGGGGATGGGGATTAGAAGAGTAGTAAAGGGCACAATGGTGCGAGTGAAAATAATAAAATATAAAACATAGGACAGCACCAAGAGAGAGTTCCAGTGACTACTAAAATCGCCTGATTTAATTTCTATTTGCTTAAAATACTCCTGACCCCAAAAGGTAGGAGTAAGATTTAAAAAAGTGCATTAACATGATACAAGGAAATGAACATACCAATTGAAGGTTGCAGGCTACATTCTTA
Organism: Dicrostonyx torquatus; assembly: GCA_028555095.1. NCBI lineage: Eukaryota > Metazoa > Chordata > Mammalia > Rodentia > Cricetidae > Dicrostonyx > Dicrostonyx torquatus. The sequence continues at coordinate 229,956 of JAQHUG010000535.1, read as the reverse complement.
GGTAAACATTTTGTTGTTAGAACAAGAAAAGTAGCATTTATACCCTAGATCAAAACATTCTGTAGGTAAACCATTCCCTGAATGAAATCTATCATTCTCTCCCTAAGAGAGTAGGAGCTTAGTTGAATCCTTAGACTTTTGTTTGAGGTAGAAACATATCTACTTCTCTATTTCTGAAATACAAGATGCTGTGTTGTGGTAATAAACAATTTAGTTGAAGAAAAAAAATCCTCAAAGTTGATGACAAATGAATCTCTGATAAATTTGTACTGAAGGAGGTTTCCTTATTGTGTATCCACGGACATATTTCCTTTGCTTGATTATCTAACAATTACCTATGCAACAGTATTGTTTGAATAGATATGCATATATACATAAACACTATCAGAAAAAGAAGCAAAAGAAAAACTAAAAGAATATTTTCCATTGTCCTTTCAAGAAAAAGTTGTTGGTTAAAGATTAAGTCTGACACAAGAATGTGTGTTTACTTGGGGCCAGAGAGATGGCTCAGGGGTTAAGAGCGCACATGGTGGCTCACAACCATCTGTAAGGAGATCTGGTGCCCTCTTCAGGTTAGCAGGCATACAGTGACATTGTATACATAATAAATAAATAAATCTTTAAAACATGTACTTATCAAGAGACCTCTACTCCAGTATTGCAGATTGATTGCAGGGCTTCAGCATGCTAGGCAAGACCTCTAGCACTGAGCTAAGCTCCCAGTCCCTCTCTAGCTCTCTCCCTATATTTACTATTATGCAGTATCTAAAGCACCATAGAGTTATACTTAAAGAACAACAACAGGCCGGGCGGTGGTGGCGCACGCCTTTAATCCCAGCACTCGGGAGGCAGAGGCAGGTGGATCTCTGTGAGTTCGAGACCAGCCTGGTCTACAAGAGCTAGTTCCAGGACAGGCTCCAAAGCTACAGAGAAACCCTGTCTCCAAAAAAAAAGAACAACAACAGCAAAACAAAACCCCAGCTATGTCTTGTGCACTGTTACCATTCAAGGTAGCACAGACACCTGTGTTCACCGGCAATGTTGGTGTCTCAGGGCTATACTGCAGCTGGGGCAGTGGTGACATCCAGACCCAGATGCTGCCGAGGACTATGTTGTCAGGGTTCATGGTCCTACCATGGCTGGGTCCTAAGTTGCCACTAAAGGTCACATAGAGGCCTAGTGTAGGGTCACAACCTGAGGCCATGGTGGTGTCTAGTGAACCATTCCCACCTGAGTGTCATTCGTCTATCCAGAGTCAGGACGTCATCCGGGCTCAAGCTGCTGCTGAGGGCCATGTCTGGGTCTGTGGTCCAGCTACAGCTAGGGTCTGTGTGGATGTCTGTGGCCTGTGTCACCTCAGGAGGCCTTAGGAACCATGCAAGGTGAAATCGGAAGGACATGCTGAGCCGGCCCCACCTTTTTTTGGTCCTGGGAAAGCTGACCTTGCCTCTTGCTGACCCCTGCATGCTGGAGAGAGATGGCCCCCACCCCTCACCACAGGCCAGGGGGAACCTACCCTAGGGCATGTGTGTGGGACCTGACTCCACCCCTTCGCTTGAGGTGGGTGGCCCCAGGGCTCTGGACTGACCAGCTTGGCTACCATCCAGGTCCACAACCGAGCCTTAGGTGGATCCATCCTAGCACCTACCCCCATCTAGGACCTACTGGAGCTGTTGAAGAGACTAGTCCTGTAGACTGATATCTGAAAGATTCCTAGTCTCATGGCAGTCCCAGGATATCCCAGAGGAGTTCCGGTGAGGACCCAGTGATGGTGGTGTGCCAGAAATCAGAGACTTGAGCCAGACCAGTGACTCAATGCAATGAACATTTGTCAGTAAAACTGATGGGACAATGTGAAGCCTCCAGTGCCACCAGGATGAATGAAGAGGTGGTGGAGAGGCAGGAAAGAAGGAGAAGCAAAGAGATTTTTCTGTTTTTTTTTGCTTTTGTTTGCTTGCTTGCTTACTTTGATTTATTTCCTTTTCGGTGTGTGTGGGACAGGGCAGGATGAGAGGAGGATATCAGGGGACCAGAAGGTCAGTAGAATTGGGGTGCATGTTGTGAAACTCTCAAACTTTCAGAGTCAATAAAGAAGTTAAATATTAAAAAAAAAACTAGCTTATTTTTATGATTTCTATTATGTCTTATTCTTCACTTGGTCAGACTTATAAGCTGGTACTGAAGAGATCAATACAGAAATAGTATGAGCACAGAGATAGAAGGTCTTATGAAAGGCAATTCTCAGACTAGAATCAAAGTCACAGTGAGAGCACCTTACGGGCGGAGGGACCTGTAAGTTCCCATTGACAGCCAGAGTCACCCAAAGGCAAGAGAGGGAGCTAGACCAAGCCTGAATAATCTTGCAGATGAGGAACTGGAGGTTAGGATTGGGGGAAAGTGCTTGGTTCCTCCTCCCCACCACAAAATTAACCATCCTGTGGAATTGCATTTGAGTTTGATAGGAAGTCTTCAGAATGGAACCCTCCCTGTGACCTCTGTGCTGAGTGTTTGGGGGCAGTCAGGTGGCTGAATTGGACCAAGAAGGATTGCAAATGAGAAACCTTAGCTGCACCTTGGGCTCCACCTGTGGAAGGTCAGTGATTTGAGAAGTAAATAAAACTTGGACAGTGGGATGTGTGTAGCTGAATAACTGTATGTGAAAGAGAACTAGAGGAAAAATTTAAAAAATGCTCTGTTGCTGGGCAGTGGTCACACATGCCTTTAATCCCAGCACTTGGGAGACAGAGGCAGGTGGATCTCTGAATTTGAGGCCCGCCTGGTCTATGGAGCTAGTTCCAGGACAACCAGGGCTGTGCAGAGAAATCCTGTCTAGAAAAAAACCAAACCAAACAAAACCAAAACAACAACAACAAAACCCAAACAACCCCCAAAAACAAACAAACAAAACCACTCTCTTTGCTTTGTTTTCTGTCTTTAAAAATGTAATAGGACCAACAGTCTGAGGTTCTGTAAAGAAGCCAGCCTTGAAAGTGATCAAATCACTAGCCCACTAGCCAATAGCCTCCCCTGTTCAACGACAGGAACAAGAAATGGAAACCAGTAGAATCAATCAGAACTTCCAGAGATGTATGTACCACATTGGAGCAGAATAAGGAAACCGAGAATAAGAAGTTTTCCTTTGTTTTTGGCAAGATAAACTTGAAATCCCAAGTACTTTGTTACCAGTATGCCTGAGAAAATACACTCTAATGACCTAGGCTTTTGAGTGTTACAGTTCTTAACTTGAGGAAAGCCCCCAACTCCATCATCCACATCTTCTAACACGTTGAACATTCCTGTGTCCTTCCAGCGAACAATAGATTATTCCTCTCTGCACTGTTCTGGTGTTTAGAATTAGCAACTACCAACTAGCACCTACCGAAAGCATCACCGACATAAAACCCTTTCTAGTTAATCCACAGTAATATTTTAAAGTTGGTTATGTACGGACGCATGTCCCCAGATACATGATCAGACACACACTCTCCAAGGTCTTGACTTCATACTGACACCTCATTAAAGACCCGCAAACTCTGATTCCCACCCGAGAAGTAAAGGTGGCTGTTTGATTGTATAAACTGACCTTAGACCTTGGTAATTTGTCATGGATTTCTTCTCCTTAAGGAAGACATGCACCTGAGGGTTAGTATCTTCTCTCTTCAAAGCTCCAAGAATCTCTTCTGCATGACTTTACCATACTCCTCTGTAGCATGCCTGCCCTGCATGCCACTCCCTCAGCCCCAGGACCAATAGAAGAATCACCAAAGACAGTGATTATTGAAGTTCAGTGGCCAGACTTGTTCTTTTGGGAGAAAATTCTGCTAGGAGTTATTATAAAGAGGTACACCAGAAGGTGTGTACAAACAAGCAGTTTGGCTTGGAGACTCTCCTCATGTAGGCAGGGGAGGGCATGAATCCTCATAGATCCTGGACCCAGAGCCTAGGTTTCTTTGCTTAATAGGCTCAGAGAGAGTCAACAAATCTGTGTGTAAGAGATAGGAACTTAGAAAAAATAAACACAATTTCTTATTTGAATATTTCATCATGTCTATTTTTTTCTTCTTGATATATTACATATTCAGAGATACCATAGAGACTGGAAAACATATTTCCCTTTGTTCTTAAAGTTTCCATGTTAACTATTATTTATTTTTATTTACATTTTTCCTGTGTGTGTGAGAGAGGCATGCGTATGTTTCAATGTATATGCATGTGTGTGTTTGTGCATGTGCCCATGCTAATGGGTGTGGAGGCCGGAGGTTGCAACTGGGTGTCTTCTCTTCCCTTGATTGTTCTCCACCTTACTTTTTGAGACAGTGTTCCTCACTTGATAGATGCCCATGTCCAAGTTGAGACTCCCGAGGTTGACATGATCTTCAAGTCCAAGAATTAAACACTTCCCTGGGTGATGTAGACACTCTCCATCACCTCCACTCCTTTTCCTTTGTAAATATTCCTGATTAAATTGCTTTCAGATTTCTTTCATATTTTGCAAGGATTTATTTCTTTTAAAACTTGTGAGCTCTTTTGGTATCAAGAGTGAAGATCAAAGAACACATAACCAAATAAGGCAAAGGCCAACTGAATAAAGGTGTGATAGGAGACCAGTTCATGAAAGTACGTCTCTAGTTGAGGGTTCTTTTGAGGAAGCCGGAAGAAACCGGAGGAGTATCAGGGCGACAGTCATTTTAGGAGATGGTTTTCTCCCTGACACACTGATGAGGAAGTGTGATGACAGAAAGCAGATGTCATCAACAGACTGTGGAGCAGGAAGTTCATGGGGATGTGAGAGATTCATGGTGATGGTGTTGAGGTTTCCTGTGATAGTTGTCTCTTATACCAGAAGTAAGACCGATAAGATCTAGCTCAGCTCTTGGGTTTGAGCACTCTCCAGGAAGTTAAGTTCTTTCACTGTGGTATAATTTCCCTGATCCATCGGGGCACATATTCCTTTTCAAGTGCATCTATATAACATTGTCTAAATTCTATTTCTTTTTAGTGGCATGTTGGCTTGGAGTTAAGGAGGGAACATAATTCTTCTCCTTCTCCTCTGCCTTCTCCTTCATAGGGTTTCTTTTCTCTGTGTAGCCCTGGCTGTCCTCAAATTTGCTGGCCTTGAATTTAGAGATCTGCCTGTCTCTGTCTTCCAAGTGCTGGGGTTAAAGGTATGTGCCACTATACCTGGCAAACATTTTTTTGAAATGTGTGCTCTGTGATTGCATGCATTTTAGATGCAGCTTTTACCTGAAAGATTACCAGAATTTTGACTCAGTCATTAAGCAGGTAGATTCTGTCACTAATGCAATGCAATGTAAGAGACAAGAACTCTTTACAAGAGGGGATATCCAAACACCAGTTCAACTTCATATTAGCTTGGAATCATAGACTAAAATTACACAGCGGATCATTATATATATACACACACACACACACACGCACACACAAACACACACACACCAGAAAGACTAAAATGAAAAAGATGAAAAAACTTTAACAATAGTAAAGCAAATGAAAAATATCAAGAGAAGGTAGAGGTTTGGGATTACTGGAACCCTTATACAATGTGAGTGGCGTGTGAGATTGGTAAAGCCACTTTACTGCTTAGTTATAGAAGTCTGCCTGTATATACACATACATGATATATATCTTTACATGCTATATTTAGTAGGGATCTATTTCTTTGTATTTTATGTCTACCAAGAGATATCTGCAAAAGTGTTCATGTAACACTCTTTACAACTTCCTCAAGCCAGCAAAGGAAACAGAACTGGTAACTGGAGAGATAGTGTTAGACTTACACAGTACTGGACAGCAGCGAGAGCAATCTACATTGTTTGTAACGCTGTAAGTGAATTTCTCAGACTCTGGTTTCCTAAATAGCCTACCCACCAAAGAGTAAACATTCTCTGTTTTATTAATGTAGGCACAATTGAAAGGAGCTTGAAGAAGGCTCCTAAAGGGTTGATAATGTTGTGTCTTAGGTGCGTGTTACATAGGCATTTTCAATTTGTGTAAAAGGTTTTTTTTTATTTTTTAAAAAATTTTAATTTTTTTATTTTTTGGTTTATTGAACTGAGTATGTAACTGCATGTTTCTAAATGTAAGTAGATCCTATTTTGAAAGACCCTAAACGCATTTCTGAAGCCTCTCAGTATTACACACCTCTCTCCTGGAGACGTGACAGTCATCCACACACAAATGTTGGGAACTTTCCATCATCTCCCTGTGTCTTTGTAAATGTTCTATTGAATAGGGACATACCAACCCTTAGGTGTTGACTCAGTTCCTGGTGTTTTGATTCAGTCCCTGGGAAAGGGGCAAAATGACCCAGAGATCCCTCTTACCTCACTGGATCATGCAACTATTCTCCTGCCCCAACACAGACCAATCACTGCTAGTAGCCCTTTGAATAAGCCAATCCAATTAGTTGGAAAACAACCCCCCAGACACCCCCTTGTTTCTATGGCTCTTTCCTTTAAAAGTAGCCTTTACTAGCTATTCGGGGTCTCTCAGCTTCGTGGATGCTGGGGGACCCTGTCATGACAGAATTAATAAAATCCTCTTGCTTTTGCATCAACTATGGTGTCTGGATGGTGTCTTGAAGCAACTCTTCCCTGGAGCTTGAACTCCTAGTCCAACAATTTCAGAAAAAACATAAAATTAATAAGCATGTAACACTTGGGATGCAGAATTAGGAGGATCTCTATGAGCTCCAGACTAGCCAGGAGTTACACAGTGAGACTTTGTCTCACGAAAGAATTAGTAAACTTGTAACTATTTCCTCTCTAACATATTTCTTTTAGTTTTGGCTGTCCTGGAACTTGAGAAACACTTACCTCTGCCTCTCAAGTGCTGGGATTAAAGGTGTGCACTGCACTGGCCAGTCATCTGCATCATTTTCCCCCTCCCCCCTCAACTCATTTTGTAGACAAGGCTGGCCTTGAACTTTAAAAGCCTGTGTCACCACCAGACAACCGTTGTGCTTTCTTTTTCTTTTTCTTTTCTTTCTTTCTTTTTTTTTTTGTGTTTGCTCAGAGATCAAGCTAAACTAAATACCCCAAAATATCAGAGTACATACCCACCGGAAGAATTCTGTTTAGTTCATTTTTCTTTTGCTCTCTTTTAGTGAACATTTATGACATGAAAACATTTGTTTAGATTTATATGCATGAGTGTTTTGTTTGTTTGTATGTATACGTACTACATGTACATATGTGCCTTTTCCAAGGAGGCCAGAATAGGGCATCAGATATCCTGAAACTGTAGTTACAGATGGTTGTGAGCCACTGTGTGCATGCTGGGATCAAACCTGGGTCTCTGCAAGAGCAAGTGCTGCAAACTGCTGATATATTTCCTAGCCCCGGAGCCATTCTAACTTTTTTGTTGTTGTTGTTGCTGGATTTTCGAGGCAGTGTTTCTCTGTAGCTTTGGAGCCTGTCCTGGAACTAGCTCTTGTAGACCAGGCTGGCCTCGAACTCACAGAGATCCGCCTGCCTCTGCTTTCCAAGTGCTGGGATTAAAGGCGTGGGCCACCACCCCGGCTACCTCAACGTTTTTTTATACCGGTTTTATAGTTGAGAAAGCAGGCAGGGGGAAGATTAACTAGTTGATCAAGGTCTCAAAGCCTGCAGAAGCTTATCTCCAGTCAAGATCTCTTAAATTTCAAAGTCAAATGCTCTTAACCACAGTCAGAACTCTTTGGAATGTTAACCATTTCCCCACTCCTGAAACTGCTGTAAAAGAAAGGTCCAGGAAGATTATTTGCATATCAAATCAAAGTAGTGTGCGGGTAAGACTGTGGTGCTGGAAGTCTGCACGCTGTGAGAGGCAAGGCTAGCAGTGACTAAGCAGAAGATGTCAGAGGTGATAGCGGCGGGGTAGGGACAACAGTGTACCGACTTCTTCACAAAGAACCAGCAACAGCCACATGCCATTTTAACAGTAAAGCCCAGAAATGGGTTCTGAGCTACTCTGCTTTGGTCAGGAGCTCCCTTTGCAAACAACTGATGTAGTGTGGGCTATTGAAAGACGGCGCTTAACAGAGTGGGACAGATACCCTCAGAGTATAGGATTTTGCACAATGCACTGAAAGGCAAACAGAAAGGGGCTAGGGAACTGGGCTGGCTTGTTTTATGTCACCTTGACACAGGCTAGACTCCTCAGAGAGAAGGCAGCCTGAACTGAGAAAACGCCTCCATAGGATCAGGCTCCAGGCAAGTCTGGAGGGTATTTTTTTTCCTTTTTCTTTTTTTTTTTTATTGATATTTATTGAACTCTACATTTTTTTTCTGCTCCCCTCCCTGCCTCTCCCCTTCCCCTTCAGCCCTCTCCCAATGTCTGGAGGGCATTTTTAAAACTGGTGATTGCTGAGGTAGGGCCCAGGAAATTGAGAGTGGGGCACCCCTAGGCTGGTGGTCCTGGGTTCTATAAGAAACCAGGCTGAACAAGCTACTAGGATCAAGCCAGTAGGCAGCTCTCCTCCATGGCCTTTGCATCAGCTCCTGCCTCCAGGATTCTGCCCTGTTTGAGTTCCTCTCATGACTTCTTTTTTTTTTTTTTTAATTTATTCATTTATTTTTGTTAAAAGCAAAATTTACATTTACTCCCCTTGTTCCCGGCCCTCCCGCTCCCCCACTACCCCACCGCCCTCCCCCTGCTTCCTTAAGATGGTACTCTCATGACTTCTTTAATGATGAACTGTGATGTGGAAGCATAAGCCAAGTAAACCCTGTCCTCCCCAAGTTACTTTCGGTACTGATGTTACATCACAGGAATAGTGACCCTACCTGGGACAAGAATGGGTAAAGAAGTATAATTTTCTGATACTATATTAAAAACCACCCTGGAACCCATGGCAGACCATGCATTGGAAACAGTCCCAGCAAACATTGTGGGATGTTACTGAACCTGTAAACTAAGAGCTCCCCTCTGCCCCAGCATCCCACTGAGCAAAGTTTGTCTCACTGTCTATGGTGAGTTCATGTTCTAAGGTGTCGTTTATGTTGAGGGTCTCTATTTCAACTTCCAAAGCGTTTTACTTTTTAAAAATTTACATTTATTTATTTGTTTGTTTATTGTGTGTGTTTGTTCATGTCCATGGGCCTTAGCTCACATGTGGAGGCCAGAGGACAACTTGCAGAAGTCAGTTCCCTCCTTCCATCATGTGGGGCTGCCGGATTGAACTCAGGTTGTCAGCCTTGGTGGCAAGTGCCTTTGCCAGCAGAGCTGTCTCACTATCATGCAAGTACCCTGCTCTTCAATGAGCCCTGAAGCTTCCGGAGTGTTATTCATCATCGGTGGCACACGCTCACAGAGACAAATGAGTTACTGCAATCCCTTCCACGGTTTGGCTCCATAGTTAAGTTCTTGCCTAGCATGTGCAAGGGCTTGGGGTTTGATCCCCAGTGTAATAAAAACTTCTTGCTCAAGGTTCCTAAACTCCATTCCTGACCAAGAGGCTGATTAGACTCTGCTTACAAAGCTCAGGAGCCGCTGCCTCAAAGTCCTCCAGAGAGAGAGGTGGGACAGCTCTCCTGGCCCAGCTACCCCTGTTCCGTGCTGTGTAAGTTACAGTTTCCATCTTCCTCAAGGTAAAAAACTACCACTTCTCTTTGTTTCTTTAAGAGTCTTGCTTTGTTTGCAGCATTCTATGTACTTTCAGAAAATCCAACATAAATAGATAACAGCTTTGGAAATTCATTGTTGGTTTAACTGCCAAGTGGGAAATTGACCTTATAATAGTGTAGCAGTGTTCCAAATTGAATCATAGAAGGATGTTTGCTGGAAATTCTACATATAACACAAAGCCTGCCTGCCTCAAGGCTGCTGATCTTATCTCCTTTTAAGTTGGGGGATGTGGGTGTTGGGGTTAGGGGTAGGAGGCAAAGTGGATTTGGGGTGTAAGGTGGCTGGGGAATAAGTTGGATTGGTGAGCAACTTCAGGGAATCACAAGGTTCTGACTTCTTCTGTTCTGCTTTGTTGAGTCTGGGCTCCCCATCCTAGCCCCTCAGCAACAAACTCATTACAGGAAGCAGCAAAAGGAATATTACTGGGGATCAATGTGCACGCAGTGTGGCCAATGCCATGGAACTGCCATGGGAATCATTAAGATGGCAGCAGTACCTCCTGTTACTTTGTACACACACACACAAACACACACACACACACACACACACGTGCACACACACACACACACACACACACACACACCCCGCACTTGTCAGTGTTCTATTGGGATGTGGTGTTTTCTCCAAAGGACACGTGGGAAACTGTTTTGTTTGCTTTAGGAAGAAAATATTGCATCAAGCCACAGCAAGGACTGCGGTCTCCCTCTTGGTCAAAAGTTACTTTGCTTGAAATCAGGGAATGGAACTAAACAGAAAGTGTTAGTGACAGAAAAAAAACAGGAGCTCTGTGGCTGCAGTCCTCTGAGCTGGGTGATGTAGATTCATGCGCTTGGTTTCTTTTTTAAGGCAGTATGTGCATGGTCCTTGTGCATTAGCTATTTTAACTGACATCGCTAAGATTCATAATTTACTCAGAACCTAGGGAGGCAATGGGCTGCAGGTTTTGATATTCATCAAGTTACTCACTTCATAAATAAATGTATATTTCTTTTTTATGGGTACTCAGAGGTGTTAATCATTATGATGCTTGACTGAGGGAGAATAGAGACCAAAGTCTCTATAAATCACTGCAATATATTTCACATTGTATACTGATAATATGAATAATTTTATCTGATGAGTATATTCCAACAGAACAGGTAAAAACACACTTCTAGTTTAAATAAAAAATGCAGTTCAACTTGATGTTTATTTATAAATGTTTGTATGTAACATGAGGGGCCTGCTTGTTGGGGTTTTTGTCCCACTCAACCCCACAGCCGGCAAGCCCCAAAGAAAATCACACAGAGAGTCTACATTAGGTTATAAACTGATTGGCCCATTAGCTCAGACTGGCTGGCTAGTGGTCCTCAGAGACCTTCCTCTCTCTATCTGCCCAGATCTGGGATTACACATCCACCCAGTCACAAGGTAAGTGCTTCATTTTCCTGTGATGTATCTTTCATCAGCTTCAGGGTATCTCTTTTAAAAGATATATTTATTTTGCTTTTCATGTGTACATAAAGATATACATGTATATTTAATTCACTTTTCACTTGCCTACATATATGCATATGTACCAGATGCATGTTCGTTGCCCACGGAGGTCAGAAGAAGGCATCAAGTTCCTTGGGTCTAGAATTGCCAATTGTTGTGAACCACCATGTGGTGTCTGGGAACTGAACTTGGGTCTTTTGCAAAAGCAACAAGAACTCTTAATCACTCAATTATCTCTGCAACCCATTAGGATGTCTCTTTGAGTTTCATAAATGACAAGAATGCCTATTGCCATGTTTTAATGATAGAGATCTGGGAATTTTAAGATGATATAGATTTTTGAATTCAGTATAATTTCCAACTCTTTCTATTCTGTCTTCTTCAGTAAGGTGGAAGAATCATAAAGGAGAGTGACAGGTCAGTGTGTATGTGTGTGTGAAGCTTGTAGGTAGATAAATAGAGATGTTATAATGGTGACATTTGCTTATCACTAAGGATTAATTATGTGGCAAGCATTATGCTTCATACATACAATCTCATTTGAACCTTCAGACTCTATGAGATGGGTATTATAATTACTTTCATGTATGTATGCAGTGAATGACCTTTGAAGAGAAGACATAAGTTGCTCAAGATCTCAGAACTGGAAGGTGGCAGATAAATGACTGGTGTCTACATCTGTGTAACTTTGAAGGTAGCCCTTTCAGCTGCCTGACTTCAGTACATTTTCAGACAGTAACACCAGTCTATACGGCCTTTCCATAAATATCAGCAGATTCGTGACACCGGACAGGCATGGGTTTTATTTTCTCTTTCTCTCTCCCTCCTGACCTCCTTCTCTCTTTTATCCTTATTCCTTTCCACACAGCAAGTAGCAGGAAATGTGAGTAGAGACATCAACCCGAGATTGACCTAGTGAGTCCACAACTGTAAAGTCACTTGGATGTTGGGGATGGGTTGGTCCCTGTATGGGTTCTCAAGGACCTGGTCCTGTTTAAACTCATCAGAAGAATGTCAACCTGGCAAGTCTTATTCTATATTATCATAAACACCTTTAGGTCATGATGAAAACTCTTGTAAAGCTTCGTTCATGACATGAATCTAGGAGGGTCATCATTGGGATCTGGGACGTCCTCATAAGTCCAAGTCCACAAAGAGTTTAACTAAGCAGAAGCAAATTTCCTGTGTTAAGTTAGCTATACCCATCAATGTGAACCGCGGAGGCACTAAACATGAGAGCCTTGTAGAACAGGAATAAGCTTTGTATAGCACACCCAACACTATCAGAACTTTTAATCATGTGAGAGTGAAGCAATGAGTTGGCTATCAAAGGTGTTTCTGTGCCTAGCTTGACTAAAGACCTTGAAAAAAATAACTTTTTGTCTTGGATTGTCTCCACTTCCTTCTTTTTATTGCTTAGTGTTTTGAGATAGGTTCTCATAGAGCCCAGGTTGGCTTCAAACTGGTCTTGAGTTCTTGTTCCTCTGCCTCCACCTTCCAAGTACTGGGGTTATAGGCAAAGACAACTCCTTGTCTTTTGCAAAAGGAATTGAGCTTAATGACATGATTGTTTTGGTTGGTAGAATGTAACCTTGGTCTTTGATTAAAAGCATATTCATCAGGGGATGGAGAGATGGCTCAGTGGTTAAGAGCACTTGCTTGTTCTTGCAGGGAACCCTGGTTTGGGTTCTCATACTCACATTGCAGCTCATAACCATCTGTAAGTCTAGTTCTAGGGGATCCAATACCCTCTTCTAGCCTCCATAGGCAACATGCATGCACACGGTGCACATATATAATCCTGACAAACCATCCATATGCATAATAAAACAAATAATTCTTAAAAAAAGAAGAAAATTGGCCAAGCCTGGTTGGCTTATACCTTTAATCCCAGCACTTGGGAAACAGAAACATGTATATCTCTATGAGTTCAAGACCAGCCAAGGGTACATGGATCTTGTCTCAAAACCAACCAACTAAACAACAGACAAATTAATCAACCCAAATTCTGTAAGAGTATTTACTTTGTGTCATATAGAAATTTGGGTCATAAATTACTATTAATATAAGCAGAAAATCAAATGGTTTCTTAGAAAGTATAGTTGGTTAATTGACAGTTATTTGAGAATATAAAAATAATGATAAGAGCTCTGGGTGACAAGAGTTAGGGTTTCTTTTTCCATTACTTTTCAAGAGGTATGAGCTTTCTCTTTAGTCTCCTCATGGCTGTCTTCATTTCTTGGTTCCTCAGAGTGTAGATCAAGGGGTTGAGCAGAGGGGAGATGACGGTGAAGGTGACAGAGATGGCTTTGTCTGTGGGGAGGGCAGTGAATGGCCGGGCATAGACATAGATGCAGGGCACAAAGTGCAGGGTGACCACAGTGATGTGGGAGGTGCAGGTGGAGATGGCTTTCCTCCTATCTTCCCCTGCCTGAGACCTCAACATCATCAGAATGACGATGTAGGACACCAGCAGGAAGATAAACCACAGGGTAGTGACCAGGCCATTGTTGGAAATCATCAGGAGTTCAAGGACAAAAGTGTCAGTGCAGGCAAGTTTGAGAACCTGTGGGACATCACAGTAGAAAGTATCAAGAACATTAGGTCCACAGAAGGGGAGTGGGAGCAAGAGAGAAATCTGTACAATGGAGTGGACAAAACCCCCCACCCAGGAGGCTGCGATGAGGGCTGTGCAGCGCCCCTTACTCATGATGGTCACATAGTGCAGGGGCTTGGAGATGGCCAGGTAACGATCAAATGCCATCACAGAGAGAGAGAAAATGTCTGCCCCACCAAGCAGGTGGAAGAAAAACATCTGTGTCATGCACTTTGCGTAGGAAATGGTCTTTCTCTTTGATAGGAGGTCCACCAAGACCTTAGGGGCTGTGATGGAGGAGAAGCAGATGTCCAGGACGGCAAGGTTGCGGAGCAGGAAGTACATGGGTGTGTGGAGACGGGGTTCAAAGGTCACAGTGATCATGATGAGGAGATTCCCCAGCAGAGTTGTCATGTACACAAAACACAAAACAAGGAATAAAACCAGGCTCACATGTGGGGACTGAGTAAGACCCAGAAATACAAATTCTTTTACTCTGGTGTCATTTCTCAACTCCATTGAATCACGATTTTCCTTTCTTGTACATCTTGGAAAAAATAAGAATATTATTTTAGCAAGTGTTACCTTTTCCCTACTAAATTAGATTCTTAGAGGCAAACATAAGAATAGAAAGATCACAAGATGTTGTCACATGAATCGCCACTTCAGGGTTATAGTAATTTTCACTGTAATATGTCTTGAATGAATGATAGTTTATTACCTAAGCATGCATTTAATTATTTTCATCTGTAAATCACAAACATTTTTAGAATGTGTACAAAAGCAATGTTCTGATTAAATAAGCTGCAAGTATTCAAGGCAAATAGAGGTGAACAATGAGCATTCAGATATGGATTATTTGTAGTATAAGAGACATAGAGTAGATTTTTGTGGGTGTGATAAAGCAGTGACTGTTTTGTACAATTAGAGCATCTCACATTTCATAAGGATTTTTTCTAGATTGGATACTACAATTCAATAAAAGCTCTAAGGACCTCTATTTGCCAAACAATGCCCCTTGAGTTGAATTAGTCACAAATTTCATTCCATAACAACTTAGAGAAACATTAAGGTCTATTGTCTCCTCCGTAGGAACAACTCATTTACATCTTTCCTTTCGATTAGCTTAGTTGGCAGAGTAGCTCCTCAGCTATTATGGAAAGACAACGTTATTCTGAGTTCTTTTTTATTCATTATTTTAGCTTCTTCCTTATAACCAGTTCTTTTCTTGATCTGTCATTGCCGCACAGTGGCTGCACATATTTGAGATGTATGTCTTGTTAAGCTTTGATCTACTTTGATAGTATTGCTATGTCATGATCACAAAAGTTAAGACAGTGAACATGTCTAGCATGCCAAAAGAGATTTTGGTGATCTTCCTATAGCCAGTCACTGTCTCGTCTGTTTCAAGTACTGGGTTCTGTTGTTATACAATAGTTTGTATTGTCTAGAATTTTCTGTAAATTGAATACATTATTTGTTCCCATTTTCTTCTGGCTTCTTTCCCTCATGAAACTCACCCATGGTTTATGCATGTTGCTGCTTTTTTTTTTTTTAAATCTTTTTCATTTTTACCATGTGGAGACAACACCGTGTATTTAAGGATTTACTTGATGACCATTTCTGGCTAGTTTTTTTTTTTTTTTTTTTTTTTGACTGTTATACATCAGCTGCTATGGGCTGTGTAGCCTTAGGCAAATATACTTCCAGTTCTCTTAGGGAAGTAACTAGAAATAGAATGACTGTAATTCTTAAAGTTCATAAGTAGGAAATCAACCAACCTGATTTAACAAGTAGGACAAATGCGGTGAGAGTGATGGTACACACCTTTAATCTTAGCACTTGGAAAGAAGTGGCAGAGGCAGGCATATCCCAGTGAGTTTGGGACGCAAGATGTTACAAGCTTCCTGGGGCTACACAGTCAGAACATGTTTTAAGAAGAGTGAGTTAAAACTTCAGTGTGAATGAATTCATGGTGCAAATAAAAACAGCACACATCCATGAGAGTAGCTAACGTGGAGACAGACAGCTCACATCCGTGAGAGTAGCTAAGATGGAGACAGATAGCTCACATCCGTGAGAGTAGCTAAGGTAGAGAGACTTACTGACAGCTCACATCCATGAGAGCAGCTAAGATGCAGACAGACAGCTCACATCCATGAGAGCAGCTAAGATGCAGACAGACAGCTCACATCCGCGAGAGTAGCTAAGATGGAGACAGATAGCTCACATCCGTAAGAGTAGCTAAGGTAGAGACAGCTCACATCCATGAGAGCAGCTAAGATGCAGACAGACAGCTCACATCCGTGAGAGCAGCTAAGATGGAGACAGATAGCTCACACCTGTAAGAGTAGCTAAGATGGAGACAGACCACTCACATCCGTGAGAGCAGCTAAGGTGGAGAGGTCAAGAGGGACTGTAACAGTGGTGGGGATGTGAAGTGGTCAAACTTCTTTTGAAAACAGTTGGGTAGTTTCTTGAAATATAAAATATATACTCACCTTATAGTTGTGTTGTTTTTTAAAGTTTCTTTCTTTTTCATTTGAAGAAATCTTGAAATGGTCCTTAATTTCTTTCGTCTGAATTTATGTTCATTTTCCTCTTATTAGAAAGAAAGAAAGAAAGGAAGGAAGGAAGGAAGGAAGGGAGGAAGGAAAGAAGGAAGGAAGGAAGGAAAGCAAAGGTCACTTTTTCCTTCCATTTTGGAAGTTTTTTCATTTTGGAATGCGTTTTTCAGTCCAATGAAGATTTTTATCTCCATATAATTCACTTTTCTCTCAAGTTTCTTTTCCCTTTATGCAATATTCTCTAAAACCAATTTAATTTGGAATACTGAAAGCAAACTACCCAAAGTGTCCTAACCGAGAGGTGGTCCTTTCACACACCACCTTGACTGGCCACAGTGGGGACACTTGCTGTCATAACACAGCCAAGTTACTTTACTCATTGGCCTCAGTCTCTGCATTTGTCACTTGCTAACAACAATACCCTCTTTGTATCATTTTCATGAGGAGTAAATGAATTAATTTACATAAGACATCAGTATTTAAAACATACCTAATAAATAGGAAATTATATGTGTGTTAAAGAAAAACTGTGTTAACCACTCACACATGAGCGACTTCTTCAAACACACCAACATCTTAGAGGAACTGTGTATTTCTCAGACTATATATCCTAAAACAACTTTATCAGAACACACACTCTTAAGGAAGTTAAGACATAGGCTTCTTTCAGAGGCAGTGAATATTGCAGAATGGGTGGCACTGCGTGTGAAAAGAACACATGCTTAGTTTGGCTTCTTGTCTTCTACACAGACTGGAAGTTGCTTAACAGGGCATCTGGAGCAAGAGCTGCTAAGGTTTAAGACCTGGTTTTGTCTGTGAGAGACAGGCAAGTGTGTGGCCTTATGGAGTCTCCACCTCTGTAGAATGCAGATGATGGTGAAGGGAAGTTGTGGGGATTAGAGTAATATGGAAAGATCTTCCTGTTCAGCCTGGTTATCTAGTATAAGCTATGTCAGTTAACTTAGATCAGCTAAGTGGTAACTGACTATAAATGCTTGGCTTATGAGAGATGGTCACTAGAAAATACCAACTCTGAATAGTTAATAGAGATGTTAAGGAGGACAATTTCGTCTTCCATTCTGGCTCCCATCTACACAACACACCATGGTCTTTGGGAAGCAAGAAGGCAGACCATAACTCAGATTAATGAGTTACATTTTTTTAAATGTATTTTTTTTATTATATATGCCTGCATGCCAGAGGAGCATACCAGATCTCATTATTGATGGCTGTGAACCACCATGTGGGTGCTAAGACTTGAACTCAGGACCTCTGGAAGAGCAGCCAGTGCTCTTAACCTCTGAGCCATCTCTCTAGCCCCAAGGAGTTACATTTTATTTCAGAAAACTTCTCCAACTTCTGTTCCACCCTGTGATTTTTAATCCACTTAATAATTTGGCATATACTGATGAAACCTTGGCAGAGTTCTAGGTTATTAGAGAAAAGGAATAGAATCTAAACACAGTGAGAAAATAATTAAGACCTAACAGTTCTTTGGGAGTGAAGGGGCCACCTTAAAATAGATGAGACACTGTGTGTGAGAAAAGAAGGGTTTTTCACTAGTGGGCTCAGAAAAGCTGCACAGAGGAAAACTATAGTGGGGTCCACGGGAATGGGAAAAAGGTGGGCACGGGGACAATTTGGGTACTGAAAGTCACTTGGGGACTGGAGCTTTGTCTGGAAAGAAATGACTTGAACACAAAGGTATCGGAAGGTACATATAGAAATCACTGTTTATAACAATTTTTCTTTTTACAAATTTTGAGAAAGGGTAGTAGGTGTCACTTTTATTAGTCTTTTAAAATTTATTTCTTTATAATTATTTACTTATTATTATTATTGTTATTGTTTTTGTTGTTGTTGTTGGTGTGTGTGTGTGTGAGTATGTGGAGGCCAGGGGACAACTTTGTAGAGATGGTTCTCTCCCTCCACTTTTATGTGGGTTCTGGGGATTGCATTTAGGATAACAGTCTTGCACAGCAAGTGTCTTTACCTGCTGAGTCATCTTTCTGGCTCCTTGTATTAGTCTTTTAAGTTGTTTGAAGGTTTGAAATAAATTATTTTTATTTTTTAGGTTAAAATTTAGTATAAAAATTACTTCTGTAGCTTTCAATCAGTGAAGATCCACCTACAGAGACAAAAAATGCCTAAGGGGGTGTGTGGAAATCTCAATACAGTTTGAGAAGTTTCTTGTAATAAAGATACCTTTTCCCATGGATCTCTTCTCCATGTGTCCCATTTCACAGTCTGTAAATGTTTCTAATCTGTGTTATTTGCTAGTGCACGTTCCCTGAAATGTAGGGTCTTTTGTACACACATTGGATGATTACACTCAGATTTCAGCATCTCTCACTGCTCCCTTCTCACCCCTGTTTGTACACACAGGACTCCACAGATTCCATTGCTTACCTAAGATCTTCGACCTTTTCCCAAGAACCCCAGCACCTTAAGCAAAGTTCACATAAACCTTGGAGATTGTTTGGCCAGAAGGTCTGGAAGGCCACTGACTTCAGTAGCCTCTCCTTTTATTGATGTGACAAAGGGCAGACTCCAAGAATGACATTTTCTTGGCTCTTCCTCACTAATTTACTGTGTTCCATCATATTTGATGACTTCTAAGTCCCAGAACAAAAGTGAGGATTATCAGAGGGATTACAGTGGATGTGACCTTGGAAAACTTCTGCTGATGGTGAGGTTGTTTCAGTGGGAGTAATTAAGATGCTACTCAGCAATGGATGCTTTGGCATCTAAAAGTGTGAGTTCCCTGTCCTAACTCCAATGGAAAAGGGGTTTAGTTAGGCACATAAAGTTTGGGAGAAGGCCCTTTAAATTTCATATCTCAGCAGCTTTTGTTCACAAGGCATCCGTGTTGGGAAAAGGTTGAAGCAGGCTGAAGTAGTATGGGGACTTGTAGCAAGCTTCCTTGTTGGACTGCCTTTGGACCATCAGCCCACAAATAATGACCCAGAGACATACTATTAATTTTGAAAGCTTGACATTTAATACTGTGGAGCAAACCTTTTGTACACTGTGAAGATTGGCCATTGTGATTTGTTTAATAAGTAAATGAAGACTGCATATTTGTTTCCTGGCTGCCCAGATTCGAATAATCACACAGAAACTATATTAATTACAGTACTGCTTGGCCAATATCTTAGGTGTATTACTACCTAGCTCTTATATCTTAAATTAACCCATTTCTATTAATCTATGTATCACCACAAGGCTGTGGTTTACTGGAAAGGTTCTGGCAATGATGTTTGCCTCCTTTGGCAGCTACATGGTATCTCTTTGACTCAGCCTATTCTCTCTCTATTTCTGTTCTAATTTCCTGCTTGACTTTACTATGTTAATCCATTGGCTGATACAGCCTTTTTATTAATCAATGGTAATAAAAAATATTCACAGCATAGAAATGGAAATCCCATATCAAATAAAGAAGTTGACTGGCCAATAGCTGAACAGGATAAGGTTAGGAGGGAGAGCCAAACTGAGAATGATGGGAAGAAAAAGGGTGTAGTCAGAGGATGCTTGAGCAGATGCAGGAAGAAGTGAGATGAGCATGCTGTACTGAGAAAAGGTACCAAGTCACGTGGAATAGCGTAGATAAAAAATATGGGTTAATTTAAGTTGTAAGAACTAGTTAGTAATAGGCCTGAACTATTGGTTGAGCTTTTTTTTTTTTTGGTTTTTCGAGACAGGGTTTCTCTGTAGCTTTGGAGCCTGCCCTGGAACTAGCTCTTGTAGACCAGGCTGGTCTCGAACTCACAGAGATCCGCCTGCCTCTTCCTCCCAAGTGCTGGGATTAAAGGCATGCGCCACCACCGCCCGGCTTGGTTGAGCATTTATAATTAATATTGAAACTCTGTGTGTTTACTTTGGAGCCAGTAGTCCTGACAAAAACTCTGCCTGTACTTTAGCTTAAGTTTGTTTTGATAACTTAATATCTTAAATTAACCCATATTTTTAATTCTATGTTCTGCCACGTGACATTACCTCTCTTCCATCTTGTACCTCCTGTCCCCTCTCTATGTCTGGCTAGTGACTCTGCCTTTCTTCTTCCCAGAGTCTTCTCTGTCTCCAGAAGGCCCACCTAACTTCTTTCTTCCTGCCCAGCTATTGGCCATACAACTCTTTATTAAACCAATCAGAAGGTGCCGTGACGAAGATACATCTTCACAGGATAAACAAATATTCCACAACAGGGACTACTTCGACTAAGAAAAATTAATAAAGCCTGATAACAAGATGACTGTACAGCAACAAACGTGAGTTCATTTGATAGCTATCTGGATTGTTTGGTCGCCTAAATTTTTCAGACAGTGGCCATGCATCTGTCCTGAAACTCACTATGTAGACCAGGCTGGCCTGAAACTCACAGAGAACTGCCTGTCTTTTCCTCCTGAGTGCTGGTATTAGAGATGTGCACCACCATGATTGGCAGAATCTGTCGTTCTAAGGCCCTTTACCGTAATGACTGGCAATAATTGCTTTCCTTGCAGGTCAAGCTCAGAGCTGCCTGTGGCTTCTTCTTCCTTTGTCTCCAGCCAGCCTCGAGGCAGCATGGTTCAATTTCCTTCTTTGACTGAAGATCTCCCTGAGTTTGACTCAGCTTCCAGAACCAGCTGTAGCTTCTCAGTTGCAACCAGAATTAAATCCAGTGGTGCAGCAGTGTTTCAGGTCACCAGATGGAGTCCTTACCTTCGCAGGAATAGTTGTTGAAGAAGGGTTTAGGTTCAGGACTAACACAGTCACAAGAACACAGGGATTTACTTTACACCTGTATGACTCATGACTCATTAAAGTTATCTCTTTCAAGATGACAAATCTTTCAAATCCAGCGTAAATTGAATAAACAAATATAAGAGGTTCCTACTAATGGTAGTTGGCAAGACATTGATTTTCAGTATTATGCCAGTCTCCAGCATCATCTTCTTCCCATTGTTGGAAGCCTTAGGGATAGAAATCAAATGCTTTGAGAAACATCTCCATGTGAAAATAAGAGCTGTATTCATTGTGTGCCAGGTACTTTGAAGAGAAAAACTTAAATTTTGGAGTAGATTTACTGCAGAGTTGCAAGAAAATTCTTGTATATTTCACCATTAATTTCACCATGATTCTTTTATTAGGACCCATGGACAACATACTGAAATATTACTATTAAGTAAAGTCCATCCATCATTTAGGTTTCCTTAGATCTTTTCTTTTTTGGTTTTTCGAGACAGGGTTTCTCTGTGGCTTTGGAGCCTGTCCTGGAACTATCTCATGTAGACCAGGCTGGCCTTGAACTCACAGAGATCTGCCTGCCTCTGCCTCCTGAGTGCTGGGATTAAAGGCGTGCGCCACCACTGCCCAGCTTGTCTTTTCTACCACAGGATTATGTCCAGGATACCAGATATATTTTGTGTCCATGTCTTTTTAGCTCCATGGGGCTCAGACAGTTTCTCAGACTTCTTTTGCTAAACAGCATCAAAGCGTGCTGGTCAGGGATTCTGAGTAAGTGCTGTGATTATTTTTTCAAAGTTAGATGGAAGTGATGAGTCTTGGGAGAAGGAATATAGCATCGCTATTATCCAATCATATCAAAGGGCACACTCTGTGACTATAGTCAATGATGCTTGTAACTTTAAATTCCAGATCAAGGTAATGTTTTTCATACTTCTCCAGGTCTTGTCTTCCAGTGAATATCTTTTTGTCTACAATAACCTTTTGCCTACATCAGGAGGAGATTATCCCTAACAACTCTCACCTCTGGAGCTGGGAGTTAGACCACACATCTTTGAGGGTGGAGAATCTTTGCAAACTGTTTGAAATTCTGTACATGAGCACCCTGAATTTGCCTATATATTCCAATGTCTCATCTGCATGAATTCAAAGATATTTGTTTTCTGCTTTGAGTAATAATTCAACAGTGTCATATATATTTTGTTGCTTGGGTTGCTTCTACTTTGGCCATTGGGAACCCTTTAAAGAGGCCACTTGGTCCCTTAGACACATGTCAGGTTTTGTTTTTGAGAACTTCCTTGAATTTTGGCAAGATGCTCCAGATATATATTGTATATATCTGCTTTAGTACTACTTTAGTTATTCTTCAAGGAAAATTTCTCCCTTCCTTCATTCTTTCCCTCATTTCTTCCTTTGTTCCTTTCTTCCTTTTCTTCCTCTTCTTCCCCTCACTGCAATGGTGCCATAGGGAACAGAGCCATATTCCCAATGGACCATTTGTGTTCTGGTAGCATGATGCTGATATCACTATCAATATCTTTTAGGGGCCAAGATGGCTAACACTGGATATTGGGAGCTATGAGTTAGCACAAATGGCTGACACCAGATGGCTGGGAAATCCCAAAACTAAACAGTGATATCTATAAGTATTTCTGGCAGAATGCCACTTTTGTGTGGATTTTATATAAAGATGCTTTGAAGCCAGAGGTGAGTTCATCCACCTTGGCCTTTGTAAGCTTGCCTGTGTGTTTGTGGGCCTGTTTGCCTATCTCCTCCAGGCCTGTGTGCTGCTCTTTAGGATCCCAAGTGTCCTGGAATGTGCCTTCTGGAGGTTGCCTGTCTACTCCCCTGTGTGCTGGCCTTGCCTGTACTGGGTAAATTGTGACTTATCTGCCTGAGACTCCTTGATTCTCTTCAACCTCCTGGCTTCTTGTGATCTGCCTCCTTTATTTGCATTGGAATGAGACCTCACATATGCTTTTTTGGCAATTCAGAAATATAAATAACAATAGTGGCAACATATGCATAGCAAAGTCAGAACAGAAAACAACCACACTGCATGATTGTGGCTTCTAGGCATACTGTTTAATCATAAATGTAAAATTTAAACTCCATTATTTTATCTTTTCCCCCCTATATGAACCTAGGAAGCTCTAGGAAGCTCAAGCGATGGTAATGTCCAGTTCCTGTAAGGAAATGCATTTCTATTGACCTAAGGCAATTTCATTTACTCAGGAGATTCCTGATAGGTGATGTAGAGCACCAGAAGGAACTGTCAGATCTGAAGTAAACATGTAGGGGAAAATGCAGAAGCTCTCAGTGGGCTGATGACTGGATAACTATGTTCATAGGGTTCACCCATACTGGGTGCATCAACAGACCCAACTAACTTGACCTACAACTGTTTTTCAAATATCTTGCCTTGTGCACCATTACTATCTTACATTGTATCTTCATTATTTATTTCATGGGTTGATTGAAGAAACACCTTACTTGATCTCTTTAGTTTTCTCCCTCTTCAGTCTGTTCATAGAAAGGAAGCACCTTATTATTATTATTATTATTATTATTATTATTACTTAAAAAATACCAATCCTCATGAAGTAGTGCCTTCTACTTTCAAAATATGCACCATTATTTTGTTTTTTTGAAACTTTTCAAATACCTTCCACTTTATTCAATGTAAATTTCAAGAGCTTTTTCGTGGTCCATACTGTAGGTTAAAAGCACTTGGTCACACTCCCATTATCTTTCTGTCCTCAACTAGCACATCTCTTGTTCCCCTGAGCTGGTCCAGCGGCCTCTTTGCCATTCTGTGTATCCTTTCGAGGCCTGTCATCACATCACAGTCTTGGCTTGACTGATTCGTGTACTGCAATTTGTACCTTACATAAAACTCCTAGACTCAACAATTTTAAGAACTAGTATCTATTTTCAGAAAAATAAAAAGATTCACAGCATACTAAATATATAATATTTAAATATCATAGGTAAATAAAACTAAGATTGATACATTGAATACAGCTGTCCACTTTCCCTTATATTTCTTTTTTCTTCAGTTCTTTTTTTTCTTTACTGTTAAAAGAAAAATTTATACTTCCTCTCCTTGTTCCAGGCCCTCCTGCTCCCCCACTGCCCCACTCCCTCCCCCTGCTTCCTTATAGAAGAAAACTTTCCCAACCTAATGAAGGACATTCCTTTGAAGGTTCAAGAAGCATACAGAACACCAAATAGGCTGGATCAAAAAAAAAATCCCCTCGGCATATAATAATCAAAACACAAAACATACAGAATAAAGAAAGAATATTAAGAGGTGCAAAGGAAAAGGGTCCCTTATATTTCTTAGCCCATAAAGAAAGTCTGAACTACTTTCATAGATGTCTGCTATTTTTTGGAAGTCATGCAGTCAGAAAATAAAACAAAAGTAAATAGTTCATATTTATTTTTAAAGTTAGGATCTCATGCAGCCCAAGTTGGCCTTGAATTCTTTAAATAGCTGAGGCTGGTATTGAACTTCTGGTCTTCTTCTCTGGAGGGTTGAATCAGAGTCTCTCTTTGTAGCCTTGGCTGGCCTGGGATTCTCTAGGTAGACAAGGCTGGCCTCGAATTCAGAGATCTATTTGCCTTTGCCTCCCAAGTGTTGGTACTAAAAGCTTGTGCCCCCCACTTGCTTCCCCACTGAACTTCTGATATTCTTGTCTCCACCTCACAAGTGCTGGGACTATAGCTTATATCACCATACCTGTTAATGTGGTATATTTACACAATGGAGTACTACACAGCAGAAAAAAATTAATGACATCTTGAAATTTGAGGCAAATGGATGGAGCTAGAAAACATCATATTGAGTGAGGTAACCCAGACCCAGAAAGACAATTATCATATGTACTCACTCATAAGTGGATTTTAAACATAAAGCAAAGAAAATGAGTCTACAAACCATAATCCCAGAGAACCTAGACAACAATGAGGACCCTAAGAGAGACATACATGGATCTAATCTACCTGTGAAGTAGAAAAGGACAAGATCTCCTGAGTAAATTGAGAGCATGGGGACCATGGGAGAAGGTTGAAGGGGAGGAGAGAGGCAGGGAGAGAAGCAGAGAGAAATGTAGAGCTCAATAAAATCAATAAAGAAAAAAGAAAAAAAAAAGAAAAAAAATGTGCTTCTGAAGCACAATCTTTGGGTGATTGGATGTCTTTGTGTCTTTCTCTATTTCTAGGAGTGAAAGGGCAAACACAAGGAACATCTTTAAGGCTCTGCCAGTGTGTCCTTGTCTTGTGTTCAAATCCCTCAGCTTTGGACCAAATGCAAGAATGACAAAGGGGATATTATTGGACAGGAAAGCAGCAGTAGTAGACTTATTGTAGTTTTGATGATGTTGCTTCAATGGGATTCATTAAAGTGTTATCAAAATAGTTATGTGTGCACATTGATATATTTTTCTTATGTTTGGAATTCTTTAGAGGCAATAGTAGAATATATTTGACTTTTACCTTCTAATTTTTTTTTGCATTGGACCCCTGTGTAGTATTCTGGTCCCTTAGACCCAGCTCTATAATGAGAGCTAGGCAGAGGATTACTGTTGGGCAAGAAAGTGGAAATCAACTGACTGCTTCCCCTGGTGGTAATGAAGTTTCAGTGGGAATTATTAAATTGTTGCTAAAGTATACATCTACATGTAAACACACAGAAAATTTATATGGAAAAAAGCAGCGTTTGGATATGTATCCAACTGAGATATCAAATCCCCTAATTGCTAGAGTTAATCGATTCTTGTTGAGACATGCCAGATTGTATACCCAAAACATTACAGGGTCTTATTTCATGGCTTCAAATACATAAAAATTGTATATTTTAGATATACATCCTAAAGATTGAAAGTATAGATGACTGGTGTGGGGGGTCCTGTATATGTGTTGCTTTTATTGGTTATACATGTCTATATCTACATATGCATAGATACACACATTTATGTGTTTGTATGTTGTGATAGATAGCATGGATGAGGTGGTCTGGTAATGAGAAAAGAGAATTAAACTCTAAACAGTTTCAGAGCTTTTTATTTCCTTAGCAAGCAGAATAGTTCTGGTTCTTGAACCTTCATGTCTGTTTCTTCATGTTGTTATATAGAGTGCTTATAAAGATATACCTGTCAATCATTTCTCACCATTTTTGCATTTAAACCTTTCATTTGGGGGAAGGTTAGATAGATGTAAGTTTATATGCATATAGAGATAAACTGATACAGCTTTTCATATGCTAGATTTGTTGTTATCAACATTACTGCTATGCAGGATAAAAATGATAAGAAACAATGTCCTGGCATTTGGGGTAGGAAGTCTTGGTTACTGTTATTTCTAGGGTGAGAAAGGCTGCCCTCTCACCCACAGAGGTCCACGACTGAGCCATATCATTCTACTATTCCTGTCTCCATCACTGTAATGGTCAGCTTAAATTGTCCACTTGGCACAACCTAGAATCACCTGGGAAGAGTCTCAGTGAGAGATTGTCTACATTGGGTTTGCCAGCAGGCATGTCTGTGAGGGGCTGGTTTAATTAATTTGTGGATGTAGATCTAGCCCATTGTTGTCAGTATTATTCCAGAGGTAGGGGGTTTCTGATTTATAGGAGAGTGGGGAAATTGATCTGATCACAAGCAAGCAAGCAAATGAGCAGACATGCACTCATTTGTTCTGTCCTAGACAGTGAATGTGGTGTGCTGGGCTGTCCAGGGTTTCTGTCACCTTCACATCCTCACAATGATGAACTACCACCTGGAATTGTATACTGAATCCATCTCTGTTGGTGGCAGTGTCAGAGGAGTCACAGGTGGCAATTGAAGTTCAAGGTGTCAGCCCACCAGGAGGAGAATCCCTGATAGGTGAATCTCAGGCTGTGAGACCAATTTCAGAATATCTTTTGTTTCTGCTGTGCCTTTACATGTTTGCTGCTGCCATCTTTCTCTGGTATCTGGCATGGTGTTAATTGGTGTGAGGAGATCCCCACTGCCTGTATTGTAGTGAGTTCATCTCATAGAAACATCCCATTCTACTGGACATTTTTATTTGTGGATTATTATGAATGTAATTCCTATCTAATCTGTACCATCTAACTGATGATAATAATGTGAGTTTAGGTAGAGTTTGGGTGATTAAAAATAACACGAAGAAGTGTCACACAACTAGACACATGAGTTTCTATTGAGGAGCCATATAGACTGTGGCTTAGGTTAATGATTAAGAAAAACAATTGAGTACCAGTAGACCAGTTAATTTAAGTTCTTTTTAACCTTAAATGTTGGAAGATGTGTTTTCAGAGTACATTATAGTTGAAACAATCCTTTGAAAATAACTTAAAGTTAGACTAAGATGTTTTTGTCAAATAATTTTGGAGTGAAAAACCCAAGAAGACAATCTAAAATTTTAGAAAGGCACATAGTTGAGTGAGGAACACTTTAAGGTCAGGGAACAAAAGCAAAACAGCCCAATTATCATGAGCTGATGTGCCTTTCTTGCTAGGATTGGTTGATGACCAAAGGTGATGATTAATTCCTTGTGCCCATTCTTGCCCTCAATCTCCTGATATAAAAACTATTGTTGAGTGGGTATGCACCCTAAAGATTTAAAATATAGCTGACTGGTATGGGAAGTCTTTCTGTATATGTGTTGGTTTTATTGGTTAATGAATAAAGAAGCTCCTTTGGCCTGTGATAGGACAGAATAGAACTAGGTAGAAAAACTAAACTGAATGCTGGGAGAAAGTAGGCAGAGCCAGAGAGATGCCATGTACCTGCCAGATGAGAAAGATGCGAGTCGCCAGCCAGAACCTTGCCAGTAGACCATAAACCTCGTGGTAAAATATAAAACAATAGAAATGGGTTAATTTAAGATGTAAGAGCTAGCTAGAAATACACTTAAGCTATTGACCAAACAGTATTACAAATAATATAGTTTCTGTGTGATTATTTTGGGTCTGGGCAGCTGGGAATGAACGACCCGCCTCTGCCAAAAGCTGACTGATGTTTTTCATGTATAAAAGCTTAGATTTGTGATTCCTTTAATATTTCTTATATGATTACCTTTTAAGATAAGTAATAAAGTGATTGACTCTTTCTTTGTCTTCACAAAATGTAGGCTGTCAGTAAAAGAATATCTTGTTTACACACTGTTAATCTATATAAAAAGTTGCCTGGGTATGAATAGACATGGGTTCTTGGGATAATTTGTTTTTCACCTGTAATGTGCAAAATGTTTAATCATGTTAAGGGATATAGAAAAAAGTTCTGTTTTTTACTTGTATTCATTGTAATTGTTCACTTGAGAAGCTGAATGTAACCACATTGTAATTTTTATATTGCTGATTTTGCTGAGGTATATCAGATGCAAGAGAAAGAATAAAGAGAGAATTAAGATGAGTTAGAAGGAAAACATCAAGAATGAGAGAATTAGAAGGAATTAGAAGAAAAACATCAAGAATAAAGATAGAGTTAGAAGTTAGAATGTGAGAAGGAAATTGCCAGGGAAATAAAGAATAGAAAATACAAAAGAAGAATAAAGAAAAGGTCTGAAGGAAACCATCAAGAGAGTGTGTTGTGAATATTTTTTTCCCTTAACCTTCTCAGATAATAAACCCAACTCTGTGCATTTTGAGCTCTGCACTGCTGGAGGCTGGCCCTCCAGGCAGCAATGCATTTCCTTTAAGTTTTTTTTTTTTAACTTTGTTATTTTTCTTCACAGCAACAGAAACGAAACTAATACAGAAATTGCACCAGGAGTGGGGTTGTGATCATGATATTTGCAACCATGCAGATTTTATGCCTTGGAATATTCTAAAAACACATTTATTCATTTTTATTTACATATATATGTGTATATACCTATGGGAGTTCATGTGCACCACATTCATATGAGGGCTTGAGATATCTAAAGGTGTAGAAATTTCTGGAGTGGGAGTTATAAGTAGTTGTGAGCAACTTGATTTGGGTACTGGTGCCAGGAGCCTGCCTGGTGGCTGACAGGTTCCAGAGAGGACGAAAGGAGTAGGCGAGGGAAGAAGTGAGCTAGGCCATGAAGGTGGTGAGAGTCTTGCAGTCTATGAGTAGCAGTCAGAATGCTTCTTTATTTATACAGAATTCAGTAAGCAGGGATAGATTAATGTTGTTCCAAAACATAGATAATTTCCATTTTGTTTCTGGACATGTGATTAACTTCTTTTTTTTTCTTACACATGTAGAGTCATCATTGATGAACCATGGCAAAACAGAGTTATCTTTTACAATTATTTTTCCTCACGTTTAGTCTTCATTGATAAACAGTTATCTTTTATAATCATTTTTACTCATCAACCCCATAATCGAATTTTTAAGAATCTAAAGACACATGACAGCCTGTTTTCAGGCTAGTATTTCTTATGGCTTTAGACAGAAAGAAAATCTCCAAGACAGCCTAGGCAGTTTACCATGTCCTGAGCAATGTATTATTAACTGTTCTGGTCAGAGTGTCCAAGAAAAATCCTCAGACTAAAGCTGCTGCAGCTATTATTCAATTTCTTGCATACTACAGTGTTTATATTTTATATCATTGTAGAATTTGTTTCTATGTCTAATCCTGGCACTTTCGTTCTTGGTCATACGATACCACAGTGGCTCTGCATGAGCTAACTTTGCTAACAAAGGGAGGTCCTGACATCTCATTCTTTTCACACCATTCTTTGTTCATCAGTTTAAGTCACTGTGTAGGACAGAGGTAACTACAGCTAGTCTAGCTTTTCTGTATAGCTTTTTCTGAGTGTATAATAGGAAGAGACTAATAATCGGATATGTGGCCAAATCCTCTATCCCACTAAATCTTGTTGTTCTTTTAAGTTTACTTAGTTTTGATTATCTTGTTCTTGAGTAAGCACAGGGGCAGATGTTTCAAGAACCTCTCAGAACCTCATAAAGAGTTTTCTTTCCTTCCTTCCTTCTCTTTCTTTCTTTCTTTCTCTCTTTCATTCTTTCTTTTGAGACAGGATTTTTCTGTGTCAAATCCCTGGCTGTCCTGGAACTAGCTTGTAGAAAAGGCTGGCCTCGAACACACAGAGATCCACCTGCCTCTGCCTCCTGAGTGCTGGGATTAAAGGCATGTACCACCACTGCCCAGCTGATCTCTGGCTTCTTTATGTGTGTCACAATCTCCAAGGAATAGGAAGACCTTCAGGTAGATAAGGATATCCCCCTGAAAATGGGAGGGGCAATTTGATCAGGACTTTCCTGGGGAAGCTTAGAAGCAGTACTCCTGAGAGAAGGCATAAATGATTAATAAGAAATTTCCTATCAATCCAATATCCCAAGGTTGTACAAATATCAAAAACCCCACTCCAAAGCATATAACTTGAAGAGATCAAAGCCATCATGTGACACCTGGATCTTTGTAAAGCAAGCTGTGCTGGCTTTATGAATTTGGCTGTTCCCATCAGATATGGTTGTGCCATGCTGGGAATCAAACTCAGGTTGTCTGGAAGACCAGTATGTGCTCTTAATAAATGATACATCTCCCCAGTTCCCTCTAGGACTAGTTTTGTGGGAAGTATGTGTAAGTATTTGCTGTATTGAGGTGGAAAATCCAGTGAATATTGGAGACTGTACCGCAATGCCTGCTCTACGCTCTATGAACTATGGTACGGTTTGGCTGGGCAAGGGGCTGGAGATTCACACACACACACACACACACACACACACACACACAGAGAGAGAGAGAGAGAGAGAGAGAGAGAGAGAGAGAGAGAGAGAGAGAGAGAGAGAGATATGGATCGTCCTTAAAACAAGAAGGCCAAGAATCCCCCCTTGAACAGCTTATATAGTGCCTTCCCTGACTAATGGCCACACCCTAACTCTCAGCTGCAAGCCCACCAGAAACCACACCCCTGCCATCAGTAACTCTTGAGGGTCTCATACTCAGAGCAGCTGCAGGAAAGCAAGTTGTTTACAGGAAATTCAGGTCTGGGACTCTACAGTCACTGACAGGAAACCATACTTAATTGGCTGTTTTAGTGGGAAATTGAAACTTAAGAATCATGAGAAAAATGTGGACAGTTCATGCCTGGTTTATGGGGTTTTAGAAAGCAATGAAGAGTCTATCAGGAACAGGGATAAGGACTATTCAAATGATACCTTGGCTAAGAATCTGTGTATTGATCAGGCTAGGACAGAAGACCGGTGACTTGAAATGTCCTATATTTTTCTGGAATAATACCAGCTACTTGGAGCCCAGAAAACAGAACAATAACAACAAAATCACTGTCTTTATTCTTCAGTTCCCTTTCTGACAAACAGGGGCAGGAGAATCTGGCATTTCTCTAATGAAAGCCAACTCTTCCCCTAGTTACTCAAAGTTAATGGGAAATGATTTTTTCGTCTTAGTTAGCTTGAAACACACCATATTGCCCTTCATTGGCACTTTGTAGTGCATTGTGCTTTATGTTTTCTAAAGGAAACATTTTTAAAAATTGTATGACAACTCCATACAGTGCATGTTGACCCTATCCATCCCTGATTCCCTCCGTCCACCTCTGCCCGGTCTTGCCTGGAGCACGTTGCTCTTTCTCAACCCCACTTTTTTTTTTTGTTTGTTTGTTTTGTAAGACATTGAATTCAAGTGAATTCAATTTAAATTTTGCCTTATTTCCCCAATTTAAAAATATTTTTTGAAAATAAATATGATTATATTATTTCTTCTTTCCTTTCCTTCCTTTATCCCTTCCCATGTTCCCTCTGCCATACCCTCTCAAATTCATGCCCTCTTTTTCATGAATTATTGTTGATGCATATATATGAATAAATATATAAACACAATCCGTTCAGCATGTTTGGTGTTACTCATGTGTACTCTATTTCGGGGTTGAGTAACTGGCACGGGTGGAACCCCATGAAATTTTCTCGTTGGTATGTCTATTGGTGTTGTCCTTGTTCAGGTCTGTTTTAGTCAAGCACAATGTTGAGGTATCACAGGTACAGCTTCCCTGTCATTTTTAGGAGAAACAATTTCAACAGCAGATGTTTAGCCTTCTGGCTCTTCCAATCTTTCTACCTTTTCTTCTGAGATTTTTCCCTGAGCTCTTGGTGCTGGAGTTGTGTTAAAAGTGCCATGCAAGGAACTACGGGAAGGAATCAACCAGTAGTCCTACCTATGGCACACAGAAGTGAAGGATGATCAATAGCTGAAGAGTGTAATAGTGGCATTGGGATCTTGGCAGTAAACAACAGCTGTCTAATTGGACACAACTCCTGCTCAACAGGAGGGAAACCACGCCTGGCACAGGAGCTTGCTCCAATTCTCGGTACTAGTGAGGTCATGGGTCTCAGAGGAGAACCATCTACCGCTACTTCACCAAATTTCCTAAATGTAGTTTTGCCCACCTAGTTGGAAGAAGTGTGTTACTGTGGCGGTGGGCTTTGAGGCTTAATATGCTTTGCCCTGTGTGGCAGTTTCCTTCTGCTGCCTGCAGGTCAAGGTGTTGAACTCTCGGCTACCTTTCCAGCACTGCATCTGCCTGCCTCTGCCTCCCGAGTGCTGGGATTAAAGGCGTGCACCACCACTGCCTGGGTATGTACTGTGTTTCAACAGTGGTGCCATCATTTTACTCTCCCAGCATTGTGTTAGGTGTTTATACCTCTTTGCATCTTTGACATGAGTATTGTCTTTAGTTTTTTTTTTAAAAATAACTTATTTAACTTTATGTGTGTTGCAATGAAGGTGTCAGATCCCCTGGAATTGGAGTTAGAGACAGTTGTGAGTTGCCATGTGGGTGCTGGGAATTGAACCCAGGTCCTCTGGAAAAGCAGCTAGTGCTCTTAACCGCTGAGCCATCTCTCCAGTCCCTTGTCTTTAGTTTTTTTAAAATAAAAATGCACTTATTTATTTTATATACTTAATATTTTGTCTTCATGTATTTATATATGTGTGCCACATGCGTGCTGTGCCTGAAACAGTCAGAGAGTGTTGGATCCCCTGGAACTGGAGTCAACAGAAGGTTGAACCACCATGTGGGTGCTAGGAACCGAACTAGGGTCTTCTGAAGAGCAGCCAATGTTTTTAACTGCCAAGCCATCTCTCCAGTACTATCTTTTGTTTTGTTTATTTATTTATTTATTATTATTATTTTAGTATCTTTGTTTTTGATAGTAGCTATCTTTACATAGTTGAGGCCCTGTATTGTGGTTTTGATTTACAAAATCCTTAAAGATTTACGGCACTGAGCATCTTCTTATATACCTGTTGGCTATTTATATGTCTTCTGAGAGAAATGTTCATTCATGTTCTTAGGTCATTTTTAGATCAAATAGCTAGTTTTAAAAATGTTCAGTATTGAGTTGTGTGAATTCTATGCATGTTTTTGAGATAACCTTTTTCTGATGTATAATTTTCAAGCATAGTATCTTATTTTGTGTCATTTTCACTCTGTTATTTCATTTGTTATGCACAAATTTTTTAGCTTGACGCTGCCTTACTTACCTATTTTTGCTTTGTGGCTCATGTATTCGGTGTCATCCCTTGATTCAATTGCCAAGACCAAGATCCGAAATATTTCCTTTTATGTTTCTTGTAGGTATTTTATAATTTGAGTCTAATATTTAAGTCATAAATCAATTTTAAGGAGTTTTTCTTTTTGGTTTTTTGAGACAGAGTTTCTCTGTGGCTTTGGAGCCTGCGCTGGAACTAGCTCTTGTAGACCAGGCTGGTCTCGAACTCACAAAGATCCACCTGCCTCTGCCTCCCAAATGCTGGGATTAAAGGCGTGCACCACCACTGCCTGGCTTAAGGATTTTTTAAAAAATTATTTTACCTATGTGCATGTGTGTGTGTACATGTATGTCTGTACACATATATGTAGAGGTACCCACAGATACCAGAATAAATCCTTGAATCCCTTTCAACTGGAGCTAAAGGCTGTTGTAAGTCACTGAACGTGAGTGCTGGGAACTGAACTGTGGTCCTCTTGAAGAACTAGTGCTCTTAACCTTTGAGACATCTTTCCAGCCCTCAGTCTTTAATCCATTTTGAATTAAATCCCCCCACCAAGCATGTGTGTGTGCACATGTGTGCAGGCTTATGAGCATGTGTATGCATGGAGAGGCCAGACGTCAACTATCGTTCCTTTGGAGTCTTTCATCTCGATTTTTGAGGTAAAGTCTCTTACTGGGATCTAAGACTAACAATTAGCTAGGCTGGTTTGCCAGGGAGCCCTAAGGAAGCCACCTGTCTTTGTTGGCCAAGTGCTGGGATCCCAAAGGCACAACAGTCTGCCAGGTATTGGTATTGGAAATCTAATTCAGGTCCGGCATTTTACTAATTGAAATATATTGCCAGCTCCAAGTTGCTCTTTTAAAAATTATTATCCACTGTAGACAGTACTAGGTGTCATAAGACATTTTCATATCAGTATATAATATACTCTGACCTTGGTCCTCTCTCATACTCTCTACACTCCTCTTTTTCATGTTAATTTTCTTTTTCATTCTTTTCTGGGGGGTGTTGAGGCAGGGTTTGACTCAGGTTAGTTTTGAACTCTCTTTGTAACAGAGGATGAGCTTGCTCTCCTGATTCTCCTGTCTCCACCTCTCAAGAACTAGGATTATAGCATGAATCATATAGTTATGTAGTGCTGGGGACCAAGCACATGCCAGACAGGTATTCTTCCAACTAAGTTATATACCTAAACCATGAGCTGATTTTGTGTTATGGTATAAAATAAATTACAAAATCTGTCACAATATGTTTGAAGAACTGTCAGATAGAAGTGACCTGTAGAGAGGAGAACAAAAGTGGTGAAGGAGGGTCCTTTCTGTATTTCTTTTCTTTCATTGGTTAATAAAGAAGCTGCCTTGGCCTGTAGAATAGGACACAGCCCTTAGGCGAGCGGAGTAGACAGAACAGGTGGTGGGAGAGAAGGAAGTGTGAGAGACGCCATGATTTTCCCGCCTGAGATGGACGTACCTTAGAATTGTCCTGTAAGTCACCACCTCATGGTGACATACATACTTTTATAATGGGTTAGTTTAAGATATAAGAGTTAGCCAAGAAAAGGCTAGAGATAATGGGCAAGGCAGTATTTAAATGAATATAATTGTTGTGTGGTTATTTCAGGCATAAGCAAGCGACCGCGGCCGGGAGCCAGATGCTAGGAACAAAAGGGCCCGAGTTCCTCTTAGGTGCTGGGAACACAGCAGCCCTTCCCCTTTTTACAATAAAAAGGACCCATAGAAGGATGTGAGTCATAGGCAGACTTTAGCCTGAGATGAAGTTTAACAACTTGAGTTGTCTTGTAAGGGATGGTCCATCTTACAATGCAGTGATGACTCCTACTGAGAGCCAGAGCAGATTCTGATGACTGTCCAGAAGGAGAAACTCTTTTCAATTTACACTATGTGTATGAGTGTTTTGCCTGTATGTATGTATGTATATCACATGTGTTCAGTGCCTGAGGAGGTCAGAAGAGGGCATCATCTTTCCTAGAACCGGAGTTAGGGAGGGTAATGAACAACCATGTGGGTGCTGG
>JAQHUG010000535.1:148177-170065 GCA_028555095.1 Dicrostonyx torquatus | reverse complement strand
TTTAAATGTGGTCAGAAGAGTCTAGGTGGCTTGGACCTTATGTTGTGACTGACTGTGTACTTGGGGGAGTTTTCTTGTTCTGTTCCCTCCAAGGTCTCCTCCGCACTGGAGATAGATTTCAGATCACCTCCTCCCTGAAGCAGGTTGTGGTGTTGATTCTAATGTCACCGCATAGATGGCTCAACTGGTAGTGGATCAGTGCCACTTGCTGGCCAAGGGCCCGGTAGACAAAAGCACAAGCTCGGTAGATGCTAGCTCCTCCACATTGTTCCTCCAGATGTTTCTGCTGGAATCACCAGATGTTTCTGCTGGACCCTCCAGATGTTTCTACTGGGACCTCCAGATGTTTCTACTGGGACCTCCAGATGTTTCTGCTGGGACATCCAGCTGTTTCTGCTGGGACCTTCAGATGTTTCTGCTGGGACCCTCTGATGATTCTGCTGGGCTTAGATCAGGGGACCTGATGCTCCAGGATCGCAGAGGCAAAAGCGGGGGCTTGGTGGATGGAGCTCTGTCTTGGTGGGATGCTTTCCCTGGGACAGATAACCCCTGCTTCCCTGCTCTCACTCCCTCATCCCCAGAGCCTTAGTCCTGGAGCCCGCTGCTTTGTGAGGTCCTAGTACCCTGCAGCTTGTAGGGGGAGCTGGGGTGGGCTGGGAAAAAAATCCATTACCCGGCCCTGCCCCTGAATGACCATAGAGTTTAGAGGAATAGAGTGGCCCTGCACCCCTCCCCGGTCTGGGCGGGCACCGGGTAGGGACAGACTTACACCTCAAATGTTTCTGCTGGGATTAGATCAGGGCCCCCTGGTGCTCCAGGTTCTCAGAGGCAAAAGCGCGGGCTTGGTGGATGTAGCACCGTGGGACAAATAACCCCTCCTTCCCCGCTCTAACTCCCCGAACCCCAGAGCCTTAGCCCTGGAGCCTGCTGCTTTGTTAGTTCCTAGGATCCCGCAGCTGGAAGGGGGAGCTGGGGTGTGCTGGGAAAAAATCCAGTACCCGGGTAGGGCCCTGTGCCCGAGTGACCAGAGAGTTCAGAGGAATAGAGTGACCTTGCACCACTCTCCGGTCTGGGCGGGCGCCGGGTAGGGACAGCTGATGTCTAGTTTCTTGAGTTCTTTGTATATTTTTGAGATCAACCCTCTGTCAGATGTGGGGTCAGCGAAGATCCCTTTCTGTAGGCAGGTGTTTTGTCTTATTGACTGTGTCTTTTGCTTTACACAAGTTTCTCAGTTTCAGGAGGTTCCATTTATTAATTGTCAATCTCAGTGTCTGTGCTACTGGGGTTATATTCAGGAAGAAGTCTCCTGTGCCAACGCTTTCAAAGCTGCTTCCCACTTTCTCTTCTATGAGGTTCAGTGTGGTTGGCTTTATTCTGAGCTCTTTTATCCATTTGGACTTTAGTTTTGTGCATGGTGATAGATATGGATCTATTTTCATTTTTCTACATGTTGACATCCAGTTATACCAGCACCATTTGTTGAAGATGTTTTCTTTTATTCATTTTATATCTTTACCTTCTTTGTCATAAATCAGGTACTCATAGGTTTGTGGGTTAATATTAGTGTCTTTAGTTCTATTCAATTGGTCCACCTGTCTATGTTTATGCCAATTCCAAGCTATTTTCATTACTGTAGCTCTATAATAGATTTTGAAGTCAGGGATAGTGATGCCTCTAGATGTTCTTTTATTCCTTTATTGTATACGGTTCTTTTATTGTATAGGGTTATTTTTGCTCTCTTGGCCTTTTTGTTTTTCCATATGAAATTTTGTATTGTTATTTTGAGGTCTGTGAAGAATTGTGTTGAGATTTTTATGTGTATTGCATTGAATCTGTAGATTGTTTTTATAAGATTGTTATTTTTTATTTTATTATCCTACCTATGCAAGATCATAGGCGATATTTTCATTTTCTGAAATGTTCTCCATTTCATTCTTCAAAGACCTTGTCATACAGATGTTTCACTTGTTTTGTTAGAGTTATCCCAAGATATTTTATGTTGTTTGTAGCTAGTGTGAAATCTGAAGTATCTGTGGTTTCTTTTTCAGCTCTTTCATCATTTTTATATAGGAGAGAGTTTTGAGTTAATCTATTTTCATTCTTCTACATGTCGACATCCAGTTATGCCAGCAGCATTTGTTGAAGATGCTTTCTCTTTTTCATTGTATAATTTTACCTTTTTTGTCAAAAATCAGGTGTTCATATGTGTGTGCTTTAATATCCAGGTCTTCGATTCAATTGAAATGGTCAACCTGTTTGTTTTTATGTCAATACCAAGCTGTTTTCATTACTGGAGCTTTATAATAGAGCTTGATGTTAGGGATGGTGATGCCTCCAGAAGATTTTTTTTTTATTGTACAGGATTGTTTTGGCTAACCTGTTGCTTCTTTTTCCATATGAAGTTGATTATTGTTCTTTTAAGATCTGTGAAGGTGTTGGGATTTTGATGGGGATTGCACTGAATCAATAGATTGCTTTTGGTGTAGTATGGAGGAGCGGGCCCTTTGTTCTGTCCCGCCCAGCTAGCTTAACCCCCAGAGTAATTACACAGAAACTGTATTCATTTAAACACTGCAGGGCTCATTATCTCTAGCCTCTTATTGGCTAACTTTTACATATTTATTTAACCCATTTTTAATAGTGTATCACTGCTTGACTGTGGCTTACTGACATGAGTCTAACTAGCATCTGTCTTGGGCAGGAGAATCATGGCATCTGCCACACTGCCTTCTTCCCAGCATTCTGTTCTGTCTACTCTGCCCACCTAAAGGCTGCCCTATCAAAAGGCCAAGGCAGTCTTATTTATTCAACCAATGAAAGCAATACAAATGAAGAAGAACCTCTTACACCATTTCCCCTTTTTCTGTTTAAACAAAAAAGAAAGGCTTTCATTTTAACATAGTAAAATTGCATATGACAAAACAGTTATCAAGCAAGAATTACAGTTACAATATTTAGATCTATTTTATCTTTTATCATAACAATGGAAAACTATAACTATCTATCTATTCTTCAACTCCATCAAAGACTCCCGAAGGATATAATATTACCTAAGTAAACGACTTCCAAAACTCTAGAAATGACAGAGACATCTTGCTGCCTGTACAGTTACCCAAAGTTCTTCTGTACCATTGGGGCATCTGTCTTCAGCCTACAGGCTCATAGTATCCAGAAGACTTTTCCAAGAAGCAGGAAATTTAAAAGACAGTTCAGTCACTTTCTTCTGTGTCCTTCAGAATGTCTCACAGACTCTTTCATTAATCAGGAACCCTGAAGGAACATCTCACCTTTAGGCAAGTTCAACAGTCCTTTCTCTGTGGGTTCTTTGTGTCTAGTTTATGCAACAGTCCAGGCAAGAGCAATTTCTTGCCCAAATGGCTAACAAACTCCATAAGGTGCTTCTTTGATGCCCATCTTCTTCAGGAAGTAGCTTGGTGCTGCCAGGAGCAGACATGTCTCAATGTCATGAAAAGCCCTAAGTTAAACATTTAAAATGCCATATTCTGTAGCCTTTGAGAGATATGAAGAATGTCTATCTAACTGAAATATATCTATGCATATCTAGAAAATCTGACTAACATGATTACAAACTTGACTATTATAGATTATTATCCATTAACAATCTATACTTCCTAATTATACATTACATTTTTAAATGAACTACACAATCATAATACCTTAATCAAGATCAGAAATACATATATATATAACAAAAGTGACCTTAGATTTATATCAACAAAGCAAAATTTATATCAATGTAAATTATTCATGTCTATATCATATCCCCTTTTAAATGTAAAAGAACATTTATAAACAATATTTGGGAATATGGACATAGTTATTTCTCTCCAAACTTCTTCCTGCTGTATGGGGGCACTGTTAGTCAGGTTTTTCATGGTGTATCCTGTGTGCCAGGTTCTTCTCAGTCGGCAGT
Organism: Dicrostonyx torquatus; assembly: GCA_028555095.1. NCBI lineage: Eukaryota > Metazoa > Chordata > Mammalia > Rodentia > Cricetidae > Dicrostonyx > Dicrostonyx torquatus. The sequence goes on along the minus strand of JAQHUG010000535.1, from coordinate 166,131 downwards.
TGAGTGAAGTAATTTTTAGGGTGTGCACAGCTACCTTTCAGGAGGGTGTGGCCTATCATACCATATTGGTCTAGAAGGAATCCATAGGGTCTCATCCTCTGTGAAAACAAAAGAAGAACCTCTTTTCCAAAGCATCATATTTAGACCTAAATTTGGAAGTCATGATACCTTTAGAACATATATGTTGGTTTAGCTTGGCAGCCCATATAATGAAAAGTCTCTTTGTCCTCAGCTCCTTCACAGTCAAAAATTCAAAGAAAACACAATAAAATACATAATCCAGACATTCTGTAAATTTTTCTTTTGTATGTGGCCTATTTTTTTCTTTATGAATATCAGTACTCTCTTTTTTACCCTTTTTTTTAAAAGCATTAACTTTATTTCATGACTTTTTTACCCTTTTAAAAAAGCATTAACTTTATTTCATGACTCTCTAAATTCTTTTCCTTTTCTCTCCCAAGCCTATGTACTTTATTTAACACTATGACCCATTTAGAGGTCTTTTATGTCTTAATCTGTCCTATTGCATTGTCCTTAATTTTCTACTGTCTTGAAGAGCTTTTAAAATGCTATGCAGCTCGGTATCAGCTGCTCTGGATGTTGGCTCTGCCTCCTTCCAATTTTAATATGGTGGACGTACCATTTCTGCTAGCTCTGGGACCACCAAGCAGGAGCTGTGCTCACCAGCCCAACCCAGGGAATGAGCGTGCAACACATAAACAGTTTTTTATCTGAGTTACAATCAAATCTGCCACGCAGAGCACATAGCAGCCTGGAAACATCTCTGTGCATGGCTGCGGAAATCTGCCATGCCTTCCAGCCTGCCTAAGCCTGATCCTGCCATCTGCCCAGGCAGGAAGAGCTGAGTCACAGGGTGTTGGATTTTATCAAAAGCTTTTTCAGCATGTAATTAAATGATCATATGGTTTTTCTTCTTTCAGTTTATTTACATGGTGGATTACATTGATAGATTTTCATATGTTGAACCATCTCTGCATCTCTGGGATGCAGCTGACTTGATCATGGTGGATGATTTTTTTTATATGCTATTGGATTTGTTTGTCAGTATTTTATTGAGTATTTTTGCCCCTATGTTTATGAGTGAGATTGGTCTGTAATTCTCTTTTTTTGGTTGAGTCTTTGTGTGGTTTTGGTATCAGGGTAACTCTAGCTTTATAAAAAAGTTTGGCAGTGGTCCTTATGTTTCTATTATGTGGAACACTTTGAGGAGTATAGGTATTAGCTCTTCTTTGAAGTTCTAATAGAATTCTGCACTGAAACCATCCAGCCCTGCTATTCCCTTGTTTTAGAGGCTTTTGATGACTGCTTCTTTCTTTGTAGGTTATAGTTCAATTTTTATTGTTCATCTCATCTTGATCTAGTTTTGGTATGTGGTATCTATCTAGAAAATTGTTAATTTCTTTTACATTTTCCTATTTTGAGGAGTACAGGTTTTTGTAGTATGACCTAATTCTCTGTATTTCCTCAGTGTATGTTGCCATGTTCTTCTTTTCATTTTTTATTTGTTAATTTGGATGTTCTCTCTCTGCATTTTGATTAATTTGGATAAGGGTTTGTCTATCTTGTTGATTTTTTTCAAATAATCAGCTCTTTGTTTCATTGATTCTTTGTATGGTTTTCTTTGTTTCTATTTCATTGATTTCAGCCCTCAATTTGATTATTTCCTGTCTTCTACCCCTCTGGATTAGTCTGCTTCTTTTTGTTCTAGAACTTTCAGGTGTGCTGTTAAGTCACTAGTGTGAGATTTCTCCACTTTCTTCATGTAGGCACTTAGTGCTATGAAATTTTCTCTTAGCACTGCTTTCATGCTGTCCAATAGGTTTGTATACATTGTGCCTTCATTTTCACTGAATTCTAGGAAGTCTTTAATTTCTTTCTATATTTCTTCTTTGACTCAGGGGTGGTTCAATTGAGCCCTGTTCAATTTCCACTGCTGTAGTTCTGCAATTAGTGTTGTTCTTAAATTCTAACTTTAAACCATGGTGATCCAATAAGATGCAGGGGGTTATTTTTTTGTATATATTGAGGTTTGCTTTGTTATCAAGTATGTAATCAGTATTAGAGAAGGTTCAATGAGGTGCTGAGAAGAAGGTATATTCTTTTATTTTAAAATTGTTTTTATTGAGCTATATATTTTTCCTCCTCTCTCCTCCTCTTTTACCTTCTCTCATGTTTCACTTGCTCCCGATTAACTCAGGAGGTCTTTTCTTCTTTTACTTCCAGTGTACACTAGATCCATGTATGTCTCTTTTGTTGTGCAGGTTCTCTGGGATTGTGAATTGTAGTTTTTTGTTTGCTTTATGTCTAAAAGCCACTTATGAGTGAGTACATATGATATTTGTCTTTCTTGGTCTGGGTTACCTCACTCAATAAGATGTTTTCTAGCTCCATCCATTTGCCCACAAATTTCAAGATGTCATTAATTTTTTCTGCTGTGTAGTACTTCATTGATAAATGTACCACATTTTCCTTATCCATTCTTTGGTTGAGGGGCATTTAGGTTGTTTCCAACTTCTGGCTATGACAAACAATGCTGCTTTTTAGTTTGCTGAATCAATTCTTGCATTGGTGCCTACACATCTCTTCCTCCAATAGGCACCAGCAGTGTCTTTGCTTCTTGGTCCAGTCCTTGTAGTGACTGACTGTGTCTTTGGGAACTGTTCTCGGTCTGCTCTGTGGTGTTGCTGACTGTGTTTCAGGGAGTCACTGAGGTCTCTCTTGTCCGGCTTTTTTTGTCTCTTCTCTTGGTTTGCTCTCTTGGTCCTCTCTGGGCAGTTCCAGCCTGTGCTTCAGAATTCCTCTCTTCATCCTCTCTTGTGTAGTTGCAGCTGTGTTTCCGAGTTCCTCTGAGGTTGTGCTGGCAGGGGTGGTGGTGGTGGTGCAGATGATAGGAGGGTTTGGGGGTAGAGTAAAACTTGCAGCTTGCAGGGTCTGATTGGTCGGATGGGGGTGTTGAAGCAGCTTACCTGTTGGAAACTTGCCTGTTGACTGGCTAGAGAAGCTGAGTCAAGTGGGGGAGGGGCCCAGGGTTTTGCTCTGGTATGTATGTATGGCCTAGAGAGTGGGGTGCTCCGCTGGGTGCGTGGTCACTCACCTCTTGGTCTTCTCCTTGAATTTGCAGCCTGTGTTTCAGAGTTCCTCTGAGGTAGCAGGGGATAGGTGGGTTTAGGGGCAGAGTGGGACTTGTAGTGTGAAGGGTCTGATGGATGGGGTTGTCCTTTCTGATTTTTAAATGCAAGTGTTTATAGCTACACATTCCCTTATAAAACTGCTCTTAATGCTTCCTAGAGGGTTTGTTGCCTTGTGTTTTCATTTTCTTTTCAGGAAAATTTTAATTTCTTTCTTCTTTGACCCATTTACTATTCAGAAAAAATATTGTTTAATCATCATGCATTTTTATACTTACTAGAGATTCATTTGCTGTTGATTTTAAATTTTATGGTATTGTGGTCAGATAAGATACATGGTGTTACTTAAATTTTTCTGAATTTGTAAGATTTGTTTTGTGTTTCGGGATGTGGTGTATTTTGGAAAAGTTTCCATGACCCGCAGAATAGTGCGTACACTCTCTGACTGAGTAGAATGTATAGTCTTTGATGCTTGATTGCAACACTGTGTAGATATCTGCCTGCACATAGTCATAAAACAGGATGATTCAAGCCTGGAACAAGTAAGTATTGAGAAGCCTGAACTTGCTTTGGGCTGTAACTGAGTTCTAACAGAGTGTTCGAGTCTGTCTTTTGATTGTAGACATAAAAATGCACAGGGATACTCAGGAGGGAGAACTGCAGCACACCCTGACGATCAATTCTCGTTCTCTTGGTTTCAATGAAGAAATGTCTGTTCAAAAACTAAAGTTAATACACTAAATCCATGAAATTCAGATTTTAGTGTCTATAAATAAAGCTTCATTGGCACACAAACACATAGTTAGATTCAAGTAACTGAAACTATATTGGTTTTTGGCACACATCTGCAATTTTAGCACTTGGTAGTAAGTACAAGAAGTTTACTGTGTCTGGGGATACCCTGGGATACATAGTGAGTGTCGATCTAGACTGACCAACATAATGATATCCTATGTGAAAAAAATAAATCCAAAGGAAAAAAGTGAATGCTAACGAGTTTAATTGACTTTGGAATCATATTCAACATATTCAACATTTGTTTATATCTTTCAATCCCACAGATTTTAGCAAGATTTACTCACCCTCTCAGTGGTTTAGGCATGATTCCAAACACTGAAAATGTAAAGAGAATTAGATCGACCAACTTGATAATTTTTTTTGGTGTCTTAATATATCAGAACAAGACAAACGAGAAGGCAGAGTAGAAAATAGTTTATTTATATTAGAAACATTTAGGGTGGCGACAAGCAGAAGTTACTTCTCTATTCCATCAGAAGGTCCAAGTCTTTTCCTGAGTCTTCTCATGGCTGACTTCATCTCCTGGTTCCTCAGAGTGTAGGTCAAGGGGTTGAGCAGAGGGGAGATGACCGTGAAGGTGACAGAGATGGCTTTGTCTGTGGGGAGGGCAGTGAATGGCCGGGCATAGACATAGATGCAGGGCACAAAGTGCAGGGTGACCACAGTGATGTGGGAGGTGCAGGTGGAGATGGCTTTCTTCCGTCCCTCTCCTGACTGAGACCTTAGCAATGATAATATGACCATGTAGGACACCAGGAGCAAGAAGAACCACAGTGTATTGAGCATCCCATTATTGGAAATCATCAGCAGCTCCAGAACAAAGATGTCTGTGCAGGCAAGTTGGATGACTTGGGGGACATCACAGTAGAAAGTGTCAAGAACATTGGGTCCACAGAATGGAAGTGTCAGCAAGAGAGAAATCTGTACGATGGAGTGGATAAAGCCTCCTACCCAGGAAGCCACTATTAATCAAATGCAACGGCCTCTGCTCATGATGGTCACATAATGGAGGGGCTTTGAGATGGCCACATATCGATCCAGAGCCATCACTGACAGAGAAAACACATCCACTCCTCCAATAAGGTGGAAGAAGAACATCTGAGTGAGGCAGCCATTGAAAGAGATGGTCTTCCTGTCTGAGAGAAGGTCCACCAGGACCTTGGGTGCAGTGATGGAGGAAAAGCAGATGTCGGCAACAGATAAATTCCTGAGCAAGAAGTACATGGGGGTGTGAAGGCGCGGCTCACAGGTCACGGTGACCATGATGAGAAGGTTCCCCAGCAGAGTTGCCACATACACAATCAAAAAGAAAGGGAACAGCAGCATGCTGACTTCTTGACTCTGGGTCAGGCCAAGGAAAATAAGTTCTTTGACCCTGGTGTAGTTTTCCATCTCCATCAAAACACCCTCTTTGTTTGCTTTTTTTTGTTTGAAGCACCAGACTACTTATCTTGTCTTCCTGAGCTTCTAGGATGCAATTCAGAAGCTTCTTTTTATGGCTATAGCACCTGGAATAGATTGTTGTTCATAATCTAAATATTGCAGTTAGCTTGATAGTCAAATTACCACAGAGAAAAATCATTCAATACTTTTTTTCTGTAGAGAGCAACATTGGAAATGAAAATTCATTAATAATATCTCTTAGAATATTTATAATAGAAAAAATTTACTGTGGTTGATTTTGATGCTTTTGAAATCAGACTTCCAATGGTCTAAGTAAATCTCTGTTTTTTAAAAAAAATCAATATTTTTTGCTTTAATGAAAGGTTCATAAACCTTTTTGCCAGTTATTATACTTGAGGGGCAAAGATTCTGGCTTTCCTATGAAAAAGTAGAAGGACCACTATCAAGTTAACTTTTCCTAATTTGTTATTATTATTATCAGTTATATTCTACATTGTACAAATAGATTCCTTGATATGAACATATGGAGATTCTGAAATTCTTCTGAATGACCTTTTGTTTTTCACTAAATGCAGGGCTTATGTGTTTTGTGACAGGCAGTGCTGAACCCTCTGCCATGAGAAACTGGAGCAGTAGTTTCACCCCCTTCTCATTTTGTCATTAACTAAATGAGTGATGACACTCTGACTGCAATCTGTAAGCTGTCAACAGTATCAGTATCAGTATTGGTTTGAGCATGCTGGGAAGAATAAGAAAACTCTCTCCCTCTCTCTCTCTCTCTCTCTCTCTCTCTCTCTCTGTGTGTGTGTGTGTGTGTGCATATGTGGTGTGTGTGTGTGTGTTTGGGGGGTGTGTGTGTGTGTGCATGATAGTGTGAGGAGACTCATGTGAGATGCTATAGGACTGGAACAGGATGAAGCTTCCTGGGTCTGAACACAGGTTTCCAATTTTAGCCTCTGTCAAAAACATAAGAATCAAACTGGGCATGGTGCTGCTTGCCTTTAATCCCAGCATTTTGGAGGCAGAGGCAGGCGGATCTCTGTTAGTTTGAGGCTACAGAGTGAGTTCCAGGATAGCGAAAGATATCCAGAGATACCCTGTCTCGAAAAAACGAAATGAGATGAGACAAAAACAAAAAACAACCATCACAACTACCATCTCCATCATCACCACCACTAAAAACCCACAGGAATCAACTAGAAACGTACTCTCCCCTCCTCTGTTCCTGCTTTCTTTCGCCAGTGGGTATCATCAGCAGACTAATTTGTAAGTTTTGGGAAAGAAACAACAGTCATAATGACCTCAAGAGTCCATATATCTCAAGCCTCAGTGGTCTGGTGAATGGTTCTTTTACGTATTCTTGAAGCAGCAGCTTTCACTTAGTCCCAGTGAAGAAGAGGAGATGAAAAGAGACAATACTTCCACCAAATTGCAACAGTTGCACGTTGGGACTCAGCTTTAAATGTACTTATGTCTAGCTCCAACGCCATTCTATTTATTGGAGTGATCACTCTGAGCATTCAGTAAGTTGGAGTTACTTCTTCATCTCAATTTTAGAAAAACACTTCCTGACAGGCTATTTAGTTGAAAAGTCAAGGAGCTCCCAGATAAACTTGGGTACATCATAGACACTCTACTTTCTCACACATTTGCAGTGCCCGTAAGACTGTTCACTCAAAAACTGATAATCAAAAATTAGATCCAGAGTGCCCCAAATTAGTTTTGATTGTATTCCTGACATTGAGTTTATTAGGGATTTAAAAAACATACATCTAATCAATATATCCTTTAGTCTTTTCTCATACAGTTTTTGTGTCCTTTCAGGACAGTCGGGACTTGACTTATGCTAGGTATGTCACACACAAGCGCAGTCTCATTCTGGAGCCATGTTCTTTCTGATGGAAATACAAATATTTAAGGGCATCAACAGCCATGGGGACCAACCAATGATGCCCCAGTGCTATAGAATCACAGCAGGGCTCTATTTTGGGCTGTTATAGGGAACTTTAAACTTTAGCAGTGGAGACAAGAATTTGTCACTGTCTGGATGAATTGCAATACCAGAGGCAGAGAAATAATACCAATAACTGGTGAAATGTCACAGACACACAGAAGGCACCGAGAAAAGCAGTGCAGTGGATTGGTGTGCGTGGAGAGTGTGGCCCAAAAGGAGACCTTTATTAGAAACATCTTTCCTTGCTTCATTATATCATCAATAAATATTTCATTATTGAATTCAATGGCTCTTAGGTACTGTCACCTCAATGAATGATTGATCTAAGCATACTATCTACTGGGTATGCTTTTCATGAAAGGAAGATTTTATAAGCTGGAGGAGATGAAATCAGAATAGAGACACATTGTTTTTTCTTTATTCCAATTCAACATATGTATCTTTACAGTTTTGTATTACAAGGCTGTTTGAGAAAATCTGAAGAATTGCATTTATTGGAAAACACTTTTTGCATTGATTTTTAGATGTGGCAGCCACACATTAAACAATTGAAAAGCTCTCAACACTTGTCTAATGCCTTGTCTTAGAACCAGGCTACCTTATGAATTCTTCTTTACACTAAATCCCCTTCCAGTACTTGACACCTACCTTTGTTTGTCAGTGAGAAGATTGTCTTTGGTCTGAAATACTATTTCTGGAAAATATTTAAAGTTAAACACAATGACAACATCTCTATTTCAATATGCACACAACCCTAGCTAGCAGCTGAGTATCTTTACCTATTGTCTTTACCTTAAAAACTCAGGTAAAATGATTTGATATTAGATCCAGTGCAAAGCAACTGTTGATATTAATCTTTGAAAGATGTGTTTCTGAAGGTAAAGCGTTTTGCATGATTGAATATCTTAGTGTCCTTGCTCCATTTGCCTTGAAAGCAAGCTCAAAGAGTCACATCTCCAAGGTTCTTCTGCTGTGTTCCTGTCTTATACTCAAATCCCTCAGCCTCAGGCTTAATGTAAGCCTGGCAAAGGGAATATCACTGGACAAGAAAGCAGAAGTAACTGACTGTAGCTTTGACCACACAATTTTAAGGGGGTCATTAAAATGTTATCAAAACACGTAGGTACATATATAGACACATACTGACTTATGTTGGCTGGTTTTCAAAGGCTTTATAGGCAATACAAGAAATCTCTTTGGTTTTTATCTTTAACATTTGCACTGGGCTCATGTGTCATGTCCTGGTCCCTTAGTCTCAGGCTTATTAGGAGAGCTAAGTATAGTTAAACCAGCAAGTGGAAACCAACTGGCTAGTTTCCACTGCTGCTGTGGAGTTTCAGTGGGGATTATTAAATTGTTGCCATGCATGTGTAAACACCCATGTGTAAACAGAGACAATCATGAAAAAAGCAATTATTCAGGCTACCAAGGCAGAAATGGAATGCCCTTATTCTAAAACCTAAGAAGGTCTTTGTTAAAACACACCAGTTCACATGTCTAAAATAGATCATCAACTCTGTTTTTATAAGTATGAAGTATTGTATATTTGAATGGTCATGTTTTTTTTTAAAAATTATTTTATGTGCATTGGTCTTTTTCTTGCATGTACATCTGTGTGTCCCACTGGAACTGGAGTTATAGATGAGCTACATGAGCTACCACATGGGTGCTGGGAGTTGAACCTGGGTTTTCTGGAAGAGCATCTAGTGCTCTTAACCACTGTGCCATCTCTCCAGCCCCTAATTGCCCATATTTCTTTCATGGATAAAGTCAAGAAGTTAGGAAAACATAACTGGACCTCAATTTAATTTCCTCATCAAGCAGAGGACGCTATGACTCTAGAGTCTGGATGTCCACCTCCTCTGGATGCCATTGAGAATACTTAGAAAGGCATACCTACCAACTCTTTCCCATCATTATGCCATATAAACCATCACTTTGGAGAGAGCTAGATAGAACTAAGTTTGCAAGTGGCAACATAGACAGCAAATGTCCACACAGTAGCACCTGCTTTGTATTAATGTACTGCTCCACATAATTGGGTGGTAAGATACAGTGCCCTGGAACACAGTTGAGATGTGTATCTTTGGTTGTTCTTCCAAAGGCTGTGAAGTCTGCTTTTCCACAAGGATGAAGAGTAAATGATTCTTTAGCCCCACTTTTCCTGTTTCTGCTATCATGTGGCAACATAAATGAAAAGTAAATGAAAAGCAGCAGATACAAAGAGAAGAAGAGGACCAATACAGGATAGAGATAACTGTGACCTTGCAAAAAAGCATATTTTAGATAATCACTATTCTCACAAAGTATAGAAGCTGTTTATTTACTTGTCTTATTGTTGTGCCAAAATCCCTGACAAAAGTAACTTAAAGAAGAAAGGATATAATGGGGAAGTCATGGCAGCAAGGAGCAAGCAAAAATGTAAAATCTGGGGCTGTATAATAATAAATATTATTATTAATAATAATTAATAATAACAGCAAATAATAGCATTATTCCTGTACCTACATTTGATTCCCAGAACCCACATGGAGGTTTCATAATCATCTGTAATTTCAGCTCTTGGGGATCCAATGGCCTCTTCTCACCTCTGTGGGCACTATACATACAGATGCTGCACAGGCATAACAGGTAGGCAAACACTCATATACATTAAATAAATAAATACACAAACAAACAAAATAAATTTTGGGGGCTACAGAGATGACTCAGTGTTTAAGAGCCCATATTAACTAATCTTCTGGAGGATTTGAGTTCAATTCCTAGCATCCACATTAGTTGGCTCACAACTACCTAAAAACTCAAGCTGCGTGGGGATCTGACTCCTGTGGTTTCTGCAAGCACCTGCACTTATGGACACACACAACTATATAATTCAAAACAATAAAAATGGAATATTCATCTAGAGTATAATTGGTTTTTGGCCTTGGGTGACTAAGATTGACTTTTAATATGTATAGCTGATAATGAAAATATTGGTGTTCCATTGTCATGAATATTTTATCTATTTTTTTATAGTGATTGTCGCTGTTCTGGTTTATATTATCATATTACCTTTTAAAAATAATTTATTTACTTTTATTTTATGTGCATTGGTGTTTTGCCTGTTTACATGTCTGTGTGAGGATGCCAGATCCCCTGGAACTGGAGTTACACACAGTTATGAACTGTCATGTGGGTGCTGGAAATTGAACCCTGGTCTTTTGGAAGAGCAGTCAGTGCTCTTAACTGCTGAGCCATCTCTCCATCCCTGTCATCCTGTCTTTTTAAATTTAAATTTTATTTTACTTTATTTATTTGAGACAGGGTCTGATTATGTAGCCCTGACTGCTGTGGAATGTGTTATGTAATTATGCTGGCCTGGAGCTCATAGAGATCTGTTTCTCACTCCAGAGCATGTGATTAAAAATGTACATCATTGTGTCTGACTGTTTTTCTTTTTTCATTAAGCATAGTATTTGACAATTTAATAATGTACATAATATATTACGATTATGAGCATCCATTCCCTCTTATCTCCCTCCCACCCCAGTCAACTACACTATAAATTCCATTTTCCACATTTGTGTCTTTTGCATTGTGACCTATTGAGTTTAACCTGGGTATTTGCATGATCATCAGTGTCAACTATCTTATCAGAGCCTGGTGGACTCACCAGGGTGCACATAAACAAAGACAGTGACTTCCTCTCCTTCTACTACCTATGAGAGCCAATAGTTTCCCAGGGAGAGGTAATGTTCCATTATTCCCACCACACCCACCCCAGTTTATGACTGGCTGTTGGCAGGACCAATAATGTTCTAGACTAGTGCGAGGAATAGCAGTTGCTGCCAGCTTATGATTGAAATTGTTCTGCCTTACCTAGAAGGCAGCATTTTTCAGCCTTTCTTCCCATCATTGGCTTTTCCCTTCTTTCTGCTCCTTCCCTCTTCTGTGATGCTCCCTTAACCTTAAAGGGTGGTTTAAATAACCCTTTTAAGGCTGAGACTTCACCTGCCACTCATTCTTATCACCTTGAAAAGCCGTGAATCTCTGCTACTCACTGCTATTCACTGTAAATAGATTCTTCTATTGAAAGACTAGGATAAATCCAGACCCCCTAGCAGGAAGAGTAGAGCCAAAAATCTAGGTGAGCTGGTTCAGTGACTTTGTTCCAGGAACTGGCTGAACACAAAGTTAGATTATAATCTTGAGAACAATCTTGAGAAATGAGGAGTTACCCCCTTGTGATTATCACTGGTATTTTTGGAATCTTCCAATGATGCCCTCCCTACCCCCTTTGGGTTGTGGTTTCTTCCCTTAATTACCCTTCTCCCAGCTACTTAGGGTTGAACTCCTCTACCCCTACATGGGATATGAGTCTCGGCCCCAGCGTGCTGGTTCCTGTCAAAAAAACTCATGTGATTACAGCAAGGACAGTCTCTCATGAGTTCTTGAGGGGTCGTGCTATCCCGAGATTTGAGTGAGAGTCTCCCAACTCCGGGGGTCTTTCATTGGGGGCAACCACCCGCCTCTCCGAAGACCCACTTGGAGGTGAGACATTGTCTGTGTCTTTGCATTTCCATGTCGGCTGAATTCAGGTTCTGTGCAGGTCTCCGAGAGTTGGAACGCAAACTGAAACCTGTAACCCTGAACCCTGAGAATTTGCCCAAGAACCAACCTTCAGCTCCTCCTAAAATCTATCTCCAGATTGAGGAGCCACCTGAATGGCTGAGCCCTCCAACACCCCCTTACCTGTTGCCCCAGATGCCTGATCCTGGTGCTAGTGGCAGCACGGGGGGTGGGGTGGGGGCTGCAATGGGCACATGAAGTCAGCGTGCTCAGAGTCCTGAACAGGGTCCCGGAGGACCAGATTCGACAGTGGCATCACCGCTGCACATCTATGGGCCTCTGGTGAACCCACCTCACCTCCAACCCCTCCAGTATTGGCCATTTTCCTCTGCTGACTTTTACAACTGGAAAGCTGACCACTCTTCCTTTTCAGAGAATCCTGCCAGCCTGACAGGATTGGTGGAGTCTTTGATGTTTTCTCACCAACCCACCTGGGATGACTGTCAGCAGCTTTTACAGGTCTTCACTACTGAAGAGAAAAGAGAGGATCCTGTTGGAGACCCAGAAAAATGTCCCCGGAGCAAATGGGGCACCAACCAATCTTCTGAATGAAATGGATGCTGGGTTTCCCCTTAACCGACCTGATTGGGACTTCAATAGCGGCTGAGAGTCTATTGCTGGACTCTCGTGGCAGGTCTCAGAGGGGCTGCAAGACACCCCACTAATTTGGCCAAGGTAAGAGAGGTTCTTCAGAGGCCGGTTGAACCACAATCTGTGTTTCTTGAACATTTAATGAAGGCTTACAAGCATTATACTCCCTTTGACCCAACCTCTGAGGGTCAGCAAGCAGCACTAGCTATGGCCTTCATAGGACAGTCAACATCAGATATTAAGAAAAAGTTACAGAGGTTAGATGTGTTACAGGATTATACCTTGCAGGATTTGGTTAAGGGAGCAGAGAAAGTGTTTCATAAGTGAGAGACTGAGGAAGAGAAGCATGAGAGAGAGAGAGAGAGAGAGAGAGAGAGAGAGAGAGAGAGAGAGAGAGAGAGAGAGAAGCAGGAGGCAGAGGAGCAAGTGACTCATTCCTTCTTGGTTATCCCTGAATGTCCCACACCTTTATTAGGAAGAGACTTGCTAACAAAGTTGAAGGCCCAGATCAGGTTTACTCGAACCAGGCAGGAGGCGACATGGGAGACTCCCACCTCCATGATATTGGCCCTGAGACTCGAAGAAGAGTATTGACTACATGAGCTCCTGAGTCAGGCAAAGACCCCTGACATGAAGGAATGGTTGGCTACATGACTTCTCCCTGACTCCGCCTTCTTCCTCCCAGCATTCAGCTCTGTTTTCTCCACCTACCTCTATTCCCTGCACAAGTTCAAGACAGTTTCTTTATTAACCAATGGTATTCACAGCATGCAGAGGGGAATCCCACATCACTTCCCCATTTAAGCCTCATTAGCCCAGGGTATCCCTTCTAATTTCATTTCTACTGTCTATTTCTCTTTAGGATGCTTTCTCTCCATTTCCTCAAACTGGATCTTTTGTAGTCTGTAGAAACATTTCAAATTAAACACAAAGATAAATTAAAATACACATATAAAAGAGTGAGTGAATGTAACCTTTGTCTCTCTGGGTCTGGGTTATTTCACTAAGGTAATGACTTTCAGTCATCTCCATTTCTCTGCACATTTCATTATTTCTTCATGGTTGTTATGAAATTCCAGCATGTAAATGTGCCACATTTTTATTATCTGGGCATCTAGATTGAATCCATTTTCTAGCTAGAGGGCAGTAAAGAGCTTGGATATGCAGTGTCTGTATTGTAGGGTAGAGTATTGTTTGGGAGTGGTACAGCTGGGTCATATGGCAGATCTATGTTTAGCTTTTTCATGAATCTCCACACTGATTTCCAGAGTGATGGTACCAGTTTACACTCCTACCAGCAGTTATTAAGGTCTTCCCTACTTTGTTTTCAGTAGTTGTCACTGATTTCCTTTTTTTTTCTTTTTTAAAAAAATTTCTTGGCCGGGCGGTGGTGGTGCATGCCTTTAATCCCAGCACTCAGGAGGCAGAGGCAGGCAGATCTTTGTGAGTTTGAGACCAGCCTGGTCTACAAGAGCTAGTTCCAGGACAGGCTCCAAAGCCACAGAGAAATGCTGTCTCAAAAAACTAAAAAAAAAAAAAACAAAAAAACCCAAAAACCAAAAAACCTTCTTATTGATTCTTTATGAATTTCACATCATGCACCCCAGTCTCACCCATCTCCCCATTACTCTATATCTGCCCTCCACCCTTGTCACCCTACCCCTCAATATCTGTCTTCCTCCCTTGCTTCCCGTTCTTCCATATCTGCCCTCCACCCTTGTTTTCCCATCCCTCTGTATTTGCCCTCCACCTTTGTAACCCCCCCAAAACAAACAAATGAAATCTTGCTATGGAACAGTGTGTCACACAGTATGCTATTTTGTCCATATAGCTTTCCTTGCAAATGTTCATTGCAAAGTCATTGGTCTGGTTCAAGACCTCTGGTTTCTGCTACATTATCAATACTGGATCCTTTCTGGGACTCCTTTTGATATCCTGTTGTTGCCCTGTGTCATGGAGATTCTGTAGTTTTGGTTCTTCAGGGATTGCCTCTTTACATGCTCCAGCAATTCTTAGATGGGGTAGATGGTAGCTGACTTGGTTAGCCTGCCTGTTTTCCTGTGCCCGCTCCACTTAGGCCAGCTCTCCTGCTTTGCCTAGGCCAAGGGCAGGGTCAGCACTTGAGTGCTGCAGCACTTGAGTGGCCATCTCTCCCACTTTCAGGGCAAGCTCTGATGTATGGTATAGCTAGTAAGGTTTCTTTCCTATCACATACACAGCCTCTTCACTCAGTTGTCATTTCTTTTGCTTTACAGAAGTTTTTTTTTAATGTAATAAATTTCAATGTATTAAGTGCTTTTGTATTTATTAAGTAACCAGAGACTTATTAGAAAGTTTTTACCCCTTTATTTCTGTTTTATTAATTTCAGCACTCAGTTTGATTATTTCCTGCCATCTGGAAAGAGCATTTCAGGGTCAGGTGAAAACCTGGCACAAGGGAATCTCCCAGGAATCTACAAGAAAGATCCCAGCTTAGACTCCTAGCAATAGCAGATATGTAGCCTGAACTGGCAATCTCTTGTGACCAGACTGGTCCCTAGCCAATGGTCATCAGAGAGGAGTCATCCAACAACTGATGTAACAGTTGCAGGGTCCCACAGCCAAACATTAAGTGGAGGTTGGGGAATCCTGCAGAAGAGGAGGAGAAAGGATTGTAGGAGCCAGAGGGGTAAAGGACACACACACACACACACTCACAGAATCAGCTGACCTGGGTTCATCTGGGCTCACCAAGACTGAACTGAAAACCAGGAAGCCTGCATGGGACTGACCTAGGCCCTCTGCATATATATTACAGCGTGGTCCTCTTGTGGGACTCCTAACAGGGAGAGCAGGGCTACCTTAGACTCTTTTACTGGCTATTGGGACCCTACTCCTCATACTGGGTTGCCTTGCCCATCCTTAATACGAGGGGAGGTACTTAGTCTTACTACAACTTGATGTGCTATGTTTTGTTGATACCCATGGGAGTCCTGCCCTTTCCCAAACAAAAATGGAGGAGTGGATTGGGAGTGGGAATAGAGGGAGGATTGGAAGAGGGACTGGAAGGAGAGGAGGGAGGACAAACTGCGGCCAAATAAATAGTAAATAAAGTTGTTTGAAAGAAAAGAAAGTCTTTACCTATGCCTTTATCTTCTTTTTTAATACCTAGAAGCATTTTTATCTAGAAGTTTCATTAATTTTTTTTGGTAGGGAAAGATCTTGTATATAACCTACTTTATTTGATAATGTTTAATTCTTTCTTTTGTTTTTATTGGAAATATAATTCATCCATTTATTTATTTTACATCCCGGTCACAGTTTTTCCTCCCTCCTCTCCTCCCAGTCCCATCCCCTCAACTCTCCTCCGCCCCCGACCCCAATCCATTCCTCCTCCATTTCTGTTCGGGAAGGGGCAGTCCTCCCAAGGATATCAACAAAACATGCATATCAAGTTGTAGTAAGAATAAGAACCTCCCCATGCAAGGTGAGGCAAGGTGACCCAGTATGAATGGTCGGGTCCCCAAAACTGGTAAACCCACCTTTAGGAGTCCCACAAGAAGACTAAGCTACACAACTGTAACCTATATGCAGATGGCCTAGGTCAGTCCCAAGCAGGCTCCCTGGTTGTTGGTTCAGACTCTGTGAGTGCCTATGAGCCTAGCTTATTAGATTCTGAGGGTGGAAATATAATTCTTTGTTGACTGATATTTCCTGTTAGCAATCTGATTGTTTTCATTTTGTATTCTAATCAATTTCTGATGAGAAATCAGCTGTTAAAGTGATTGAATATCCCAAGTCATTTCTACCTGGGTAATTTCAGTATTGTCTTTTGAACAGTTTTATTAAGCGTAGTTTTGTTTGTTTGTTATTTAGTTTGTATAACTTCTTGGAGATATCTATATATCTATAAAAAGTTGAGACTTTCAGTCCATTGCTTATTTAAAAATCCTTTTTTTTTCTTTCTCCTGTTACTTTTGTCCTAGGTCTCTTGTTATGCATAGGTTGCTTTGCTTCATGGTCTCTCACACTGTCCATGACTTTCTCTTATCTCTTTGTTTCTCAGATTGTACAATTCATGGTTTATTATTGTGACATACAGCAAGTACTAAATAATTGTTGCCTGAAGCAAAGCTCCGACAGCCCAGTAACCAGCTATGTCTCCAGGATGATCTCACAGAGGCCTTCGTCTCTGGTTTAGTACTTTATTTCAATGAATCTTTGAATTTTATGCTCATATCTATTTGAGTCTTTATAGTGTTAACGTTATTTCATGTTGTAATCATTGCTATCTTCTCAATGAGCTTCAGTCATGTTCTCAAGTTTGTACAGTTGAAAAGACGTGATGTTGCATCTATATCTGAGTGGTTCTGTGGCATTCTCCCTGACTAGCTCTGGGCCAATTAAAAAGCTGCACATCTTTAATCTAATAAAACTAAGGCAATAAAGTAAGATCGTTGTGGAACCTGCATGGTTAGGCTCTTCAGAGATACTATGTGGGTGTGCCTGTCAAATTCAGACTATACAATTTCAATGGGCTTACTTTCAAGTTTTTTTGAATTTTCTTTTTCCTGCTTAGCTGTGCAATTGAATCCTCACAGAGAACATCTCATTTCAGTCTTTGGATTCTGTTTTGATGTGTTTTACATTTGTATGATTCATCAGTTGTGGAAAGTTCTTAGCTATTATCTCCTAAAACAGTATTTCTTCATCCTTATCATTTTCTTCAGAAACTCTCCTCATGCTTAGCATTTACTATACTCATTCACTTCCTTCTCTATGTTCATACATCACCTCCCTGTGTGTTCTATCTCTGTCTATGTGTGATCACTTTCAGTCCTCAGTTCATTAAACTTTTCATTTCTCGATGCTTCATTTTGTACTTTTCACGCCTGTCTTTGCCGTTACTGTTATCTTGGCTCACATTTGTCCTAGTTTGCTTTCTGTTGCTGTGATATAAACACTCCGATCAAAGGCAGCTTGGGGAGGAAAGGGTTTATTTGGTAGGAACCTGGAGACGAACTGAAGCAGAGACCGTGGAGGGTTGCTGGCTTGTTCTTCATGGTTTGCTCAGTTTGTCTTATTAAACAACTCTGGTCCATCTGCTGAGATGTTGCAGGGCCACAGTGGGCTGGGCTCGCCCACATCAATCCTTGATTGTCAGTACTAAGCAAGCATCTTCTCAGCCAGCATCTTCTCTTTTCAGGTGACCCTAGTTCACATCAAGCAGATAAAAATGTAATCATAACAGCATTTTACAAAAGAAATTCTTTATTTTTTCCCTCTAAAATTTATGTTTATGTTATTGAGTTTGTTATTCTAGTACTTGAAATCTTTTTTTATTTTTATTTTTTTATTTTTATTTTATTTTATTTTTTTTATTACAAGAAAAATTTACATTTACTCCCCTTGTCCCAGGCCCTCCCGCTCTCCCCCTACCCCACCTCCCTCCTCCTGCTTCCTTAAGA
>JAQHUG010000535.1:131117-142057 GCA_028555095.1 Dicrostonyx torquatus | reverse complement strand
ATCTGAGTGAGGCAGCCATTGAAAGAGATGGTCTTCCTGTCTGAGAGAAGGTCCACCAGGACCTTGGGTGCAGTGATGGAGGAAAAGCAGATGTCAGCAACAGACAAATTCCTGAGCAAGAAGTACATGGGGGTGTGAAGGCGCGGCTCACAGGTCACGGTGACCATGATGAGAAGGTTTCCCAGCAGAGTTGTCACATACAACATGAGAAGGAAAAGGAACAGCAGCACGCTGACTTCTTGACTCTGGGTCAGGCCAAGAAAAATAAGTTCTTTGACCCTGGTGTAGTTTTCCATCTCCATTAAATCAGTGTCTTTCTGAACTGTTTTGTTTCAAGCCTCTGCGTATTTATCTTGCTTTCCTAAGATCCTGGGATGAAATTGAGTTCTGCTTTTTCATAGTGCTTAAAAGTGATCAAGTTTTCTGCATTTTCAATATTGTAATCAATTTGGTGATCAAATGAAACTACCACCCACAAAAGAGTTTTTATTTCCCTACAGAACAATGTTAGGAAAGAAAATATATTAAGTACTGACACTTATGCATCATCTTTAAAAAGAAAACATCACTGAAGTACAGTTTAATGCTTTATCAGGGTTTTTCTGCTTTAATAAATTTTATTCAAGTTTTTTGGTCAGTTATATTACTATGGTGGTTGCAAGCTGACGTTTTAAGAACATAGTGTGGAAGTACCATATTCAGGTTCTCATGTTTGTCCCCACTGTGTTGACACTGGTATTACTTTTCTACATTGTACAGATCACATTTGGACAAAGGACATGCGGAAGTTTTGGATTTCTAAAATATGATTTTTTTCCCTAAAAGGAGAGCCATACATGTAGAGAGGAAGGAAGTTCGAACACGGTATTAGGACAGTGTAGCACTGAATTTACTCCTTCATATCCTGCCACTGATTAGCTGGGCGATGAGGGTTCTGAATTATCCACTGTGGATTCTATGGACAATACTGATCTGAGAGATCAGGGAGAGTGAAGAAGCTGGGTCTAGGTGTACTCACATGGAAGGCCAGAGGACTGAAGAAGGATGTAGCTTCCTGTGACCTACTGTGGGTTCCCAATTTCAGGCTTTGCCAAAGGAAAGGCACTGACTGGAGATCTGTTTCCCTCTCCTGTTGGGATCCTCATTCTCCTCTCCTGTCTGCATCATCATCATCCATTTGTAGATTTCTGAGGAAGGGCAACTGTGAAGTTAGGGTTTTTGGACAATCTTCCCATGTCAAAGATGGAGGTATCTTGTGAAGGGCTCACCTGTGTATTCCTATGAAGAAGGGGATTTTAATTATTTCTAGTAGTTGAAGAAAGGTGAACTATTTTCCCCAAACTTGGTGCACTGCTACATTGTGAAAGTATGATTATGTTTGTTTCCAAAGCCATTTGATGTCATACAATAGCAATTGTACAAGAATTCAGCAGGATTGTGTTATTACTTCAAGTCAATTTTAGAGTTAAAGATAGTAGAAAAAAGTCTTAAATGAGTTACTTGTTTAAAGAATTGTAAAGTTTCCAGATAAATCTGGAACTAGCACAAAAACACCCTTGTGTATTACACATCTGTAGAAGTTTCTGTAAGGCTGTAGAGCAGACCATGTTCTGAGAATGGAGCCAGACTCCCTTATGTTAGATTCAGCTGCATTCCTCACACTGAATTGATTAGGAATTTCTGAGGTAAACATTTAGCCCTTCAGTCCTTTCTCACGCATTTGTGGTGCATACAGCACTGTGGGGGTTAGACTTACACTCAAATGCAGACACAATGCAGCAAAGTTTTCCTCTGGAAAAATGTTCAGTCTGATGGAAACACAGGTATTTAAGTCAATCCACAGCCATGGGAACCACAGCAGCGTTCTATCTAGGGCTGGTATGGGAAGAGTTTCTAGACGACAAAGATTGTCACAGTCTGAAAGAATAACAGAGGTGGAAAACCCACACCAGTCAGTGGTGAAATGGTGCAGCCATGCAGGGAACACAAAAAGCAGTGCAGCCCATCAGTGTAGGGAGTGCACAGTGACAGGACTTTTCTAGAAAGCAGACCGTCCCTCAGTCATCACCTCATTCACACGTATTTCATTCTTGGTTGCATTCCATGCTTCTTAGGTATTGTTTGATAAATGAATGAATGATTTAAGCCCACTACCTCCTAAGGCTGTATTTCATGCAAGCAGTCTTGCATAATCAGGAGGATATAGAAACAGAATAAATGTGCATTGTCCCTCCCCTCCAACTTCAGGCTATATAGTTTTACGTACTGTCTTACAGTGACATTTGGAAACATCTGGCTGAGGAATCTCATTTGACAGAAACTGCTTACATTGGTTTTGACATGCAGCAGTGACACAGTAAGCAATTGAAAGACTCTCAACAAATTCCAAATGACTTATATATACTGCACCACAATTCTACATCTTTTAAAATACATTTATACTACCAATACTTGACACCCACCTCTGTTGTGTTTGTCAGTGAGATGATCATCTTTGGCCTGAAATATCTGATATCCCTGGAAAATATTCAAAGTCAACTTTGTTAAACGTAGTCAATGACAGCATTTGAATTTCAGCAATCCAACCTTACTGTTAGATAGCTAGCTACTAAACATCTTTACCTGTTATCTTTGATCCTAAAACTTCAAGTGAAAATCATATGCTATTTGGTGCAGCATTCAATAGCATTAATTCTTGGAAAAAAAATGTACTATTGAAGATTTCATTGTCCTTGCTCCATTTTCAGGAGAGGGATGGCAAACTCAAGGATTTGCTTATTTAAGGCTCTTGAACTTGGACAATGTAAGAACGACAAAGGGAATGTCATTGGACAGGGAAGTAGCAGTAACTGGCTCTGGTTTTGATGATGTAGTTTCAATGGGATTCATTAAAATGCTATCAAAACTCACATGTGCACGCACACACACAACAACACATTTTGGCTGGTGTCCAAATTCCTGAGAGGCCATAGAAGAGACTATTTGATTTGTATATTCAATATTTTGCCCTGGGATCATGTGTTGTGTCCTGATCCCTTAGTCTCAGGCCTATTATGAGAGTTAGAGGGTACCTGTCGGGCAAGGATGTGGAATTGAAGTGGTAAGTTTCATTGGGAGTGACGGAATTTCAGTGGTAATTATTAAATTGTTGTTGACAGATACACTGATATATAAAAAACAGTGACCTGTCATGGAAAAAACTGACTACATTGTCTGTCCAGGTTGTCTAAGGACAGAAGAGCAATCAAATCCATCCCCGCATTCCCAGCTTATTCTGCTCTGGTAAAGCATGCCAAACCACACATCTAAAAACTTCTGGGTCCTTTTTCATGTTCCCAAAAGCATGAAAGATGTGCATTTGAATATATATCCTTGTAACATGGAAGCAAGCTGTGAAGAAGTTAGAAAGATTGGACTTCTAGTGGTCTCATAACCTTTCATATCAAACAAAAAACAATAAAGGCTTCTGAACCTATTTGTTGTTATTTCTAGGGCCAAGAACTCTGTTCCATCACAGTGATTCAGGGTTTGACAAACATTTAGTTTGACTTTTTAATTTCTTTTCCAGACATTTATCTAGTGTAGTTAATGAAGAGCATCTGGTATGAAGAAAGGAGCAGGATCAATACAGGTAGAAGAGGCAAGGGTATCTTGTCAACACGATTAATGGTTTCATAAATTAAGCATAATAAGACAGTAAGAGGAGCCTTTGGGCCATGTATAACACCTTGTTGAAGAAAAATTTGAATAAACATGTCATTATATGTCATTATATTTTGTTATGTAAGAATGGCATTTGAAGATAAAAATAAAATTGAAACAAAGCAAGGGCCATATAGTGGCCAGAACCATTCCCACCTAAGTGGCCATGCCTTCCTCCCAGAGCCAGGATGTTGTCCAGGCCCGAACTGCTGCCAAGGGCCATGTCTGGGTCCATGGATGTTGATGTCTGTGGCTAGTGTCCTCTCAGGAGGCCTTAGGAACCATGTGAGATGAAATCAGAGGGCTATGATGATCTGGCCCCGCCCCTTCACTGCCCTGGAAAAGCTGACTTACCTCTCCCTGGCTACTACATCCAGAGAATTGACCCCTGCACTTGGGAGAGAGAGCCCCCACCTCTTACCAGAGGTGAAGATGAATTTTCCCTGAGGGCATGCATATAGGGGAGCTGACTTCACTCCTGCACTCAAGGCGTGTAGCTCTAGTGACTCAAATCTAATCCAACAGGGCCTTGGGTTGACCCACCCTAGAATCTACCCCATCAGGGTCCTGCTGAAGCTCCTGAAGAGACTGGTTCTGTGGAACAATACCTGCAAGATCTCCAATACTTGGGGTGGCCCCAGAATACCCCTAGAAGAACTCTAGTGAGGATCCAGTGAGCATGGTGTACCAAAACCACAAACCTTGAATCAGCCCGGTTACTCATTGCAATGAACATACACCAATCAAGCTCATGGGACAAAGGGGTATACTATATGACACACTGAAGCCTCCAATGCCATCAGGTTGGATGAAGAGGTGATGGAGAGGCAGGAAAGGAGAAGCAGAGATTTTTCTGTGTGTGGCTTTTGTTTTGTTTTATTGTGTTTTTTCTTTTGTTTGATTGCTTACTTTGCTTTCTTTCGTGGGGGGCACAACAGGGAGGAAAAGGGATATGGGGGACCAGGAGGTGAGCAGAATTGGGGTGCATAATGTAAAACTCTCAAAGATTCAATAAAGTTACAAAAAATTGGAACAACAAATGAACAAATACAAAGCAGGAACTACCATTCAACCAAAAAGGAATCAGCAATGTTATAGGAACTCTGGAGTCTCTAGCCTATATTCAGCATGCAGAACACATAAAATCTAGTGTTCATCCAATAGTGATATTTCTGAAGCCTGGGGATATAGCTCATTTGGTAGAAGGATACCTCTCCAGCATCCATGATGCTCTGGGTTCAGTTTCAAGCATAAACTGGGTATTGTGGTTCACACCTGTAATCCCAGCACTCCAGGTAGGAGACCAGGAGATTAAAGCCATCTTCCACAGCACTGCAAGATGGAGACTAGCCTGAGCGACAGGATGCCTACTCTTCTTAATATGTCATTAATTCCTGTTTCCACACACCTGTAGATACTAGGAATGAAATAGTTAGACAGACACATATCCCTCTGACATTCTAGTGGGAAGATAAAGGTATTTTAAAATAAATTAAATTAGTTGGATATGATGGCACACACCTTTAATCCTAGCACTTGGGAGGTACAGGCAGGAGGATCTCTGTGAATTCAAGATCAGTCTGCTTGACATAGTGAGTTCCAGGATAGGCAGGACTACATAGAGACCATCTCAAAAAAACCAAAAAAAAAATTGTGGAATTAATTTAGATGATAAGGCATAAACAACAACAACAACAACAAACCGGTAACTTAGTAGTGATATAGTCTTCTTTCTTAAAAAAAACAAAAACAAAAACAAACTTGTTCTTTGTGTCTTTCACATCATGCATTTCCATCCCATTCATTTCCTGTCGAAAGAAGTATGACATAAGGGAATGGGAAAAGAGTGCCTTATCAAAGTCTGCCCCCCCCTTTTTTTCCCCCGAGACAGGGTTTCTCTGTAGCTTTAGAGCCTGTCCTGAAACTAGCTCTTGTAGACCAGGCTGGCCTTGAACTCACAAAGATACACCTGCCTCTGCCTCCCAAGGGCTGGGATCAAAGTCTGCCTTTTATAGAAAGATTGAGACATGGAAATCTCTTGTACAAAAGGTTAATTGTATAAAAGCATATCTTGTAGATTTGAAAGAATTGCTTGGGTGTAGTTATATTTTGTTTGTAAGTCTAAAGATCAAAGTGCATAGCTAAGCCATTACTTAGCCATAGAGGCCAGGTGGCATATACCTTTAATCCTAGCACTCAGAAACAGAGGCAGAAGAATCTCTGTGAGTTCAAGGCCACCCTTGGCTACACAAAACTGATCCAGTCTAAGAGAGAAAAAAGGTCTGGTGGCGGCGGCTCACACCTTTAATTCCAGTACTTAGGAGTCACATGACTTTAATCCCAGCACTAGGGAGGTAGAGACAGAAAGGGATATGGCTGGGCAGGAAGAGGAATATAAAGCTGGAGGAGACAGAAGCTCAGGTGCAGTCTAAGGATTCAGTCTGAGGATATAGACTGGAGACGCAGCCTGAGGATTGGTAGATGCAGTCTGAGCCCTTTGGTCTGAGCATTGGTAGAGGTTAGAACACTCTAGTGGATGGCTGCTCTGCTTCTGTGACCTTCAGCATTAACCTGACTCTGGGTTTTATTATTAATACCAGTTAGAATTTGTGCAACATTTGGGTTTGAATATAGTCGTCCTTAAAGCATTGTGCCCATGCCTATTACTACTGTTTAATTTTGTAACCGCAAGGAGCTGCCAGCTGACATAAGTGCTGTAAAAGCAGGTGTGTCTGGCTTGATATTTAGTTAAATTTGCAAAACTGCTAAACTCTCTGTCTAGAATAAGGCTATGCAGGGGATAGGAAAGCATAAAGAAGAACAATGGAATCTTTCATTATGATTACAATGTATTTGGTGTAGGAGCTTCTTCTGTTTGTGTGTTACTTTCATTGGATAATGAATAAAGAAATGATTCTAGAGTTTTGGAATTTGTTTTTAATACACTTCCGGTTTACATAGGTAGTATTATATCCTTCTGAAGTGTTTGATGGAGTTGAAGAATTTATAGTTATAGTTTTCCTTAGTTATGATAAAAGACAAAGTAGATATACATGTTATTACTGTAATTCTTGCTTATTAACTGTTTTGTTATATGTAATTTTACTATGTTAGAGTTAAAGCCTTCCTTTTTGTTTAAACAGTAAAGGGGAAATGGTGTAGGAGGTCCTTCTGTTTGTGTGCTGCTTTCATTCGTTAATGAATAAAGAAACTGCCTTAGCCTAGTTGATAGGGTGGAACATAGGTAGGCGGAGAAAATAGAACTGAATGTGGGGAGGAAGAAGGGCAGAGTGAGAGAAGCCATAGGTCCTTCGCCTAAGATGGATGCCAGTTAGAATCTCTGGTAAACCGGGTGGTGGTGGTGCATGCCTTTAATCCCAGCACTCGGGAGGCAGAGGCAGGCAGATCTTTGTGAGTTTGAGACCAACCTGGTCTACAAGAGCTAGTTCCAGTGCAGGCTCCAAAGCCACAGAGAAACCCTGTCTCGAAAAACCAAAAAAAAAAAAAAAAAAAAAGAATCTCTGGTAAGCCACTGCCACGTGGTGATACACAGATTAATGGAGATGTGTTAAACTAATATGTAAGAGTTAGCCAATAAGAAATTAGAGCTAATGGCCAAGCAGTGTTTTAATTAATACAGTTTCTGTGTGATTATTTCGGGTGTAAGCTAGCCGGGCAACCTGGGCAAACAAGGGGCCCCACTCCTTGTAACATGTATTCCTTAAAACGTGTTTCTTAAAGTAAAAAATAGGAGCCAATAATAAAACTTTTCATGTAAGCCTGGTAGTAAAATTCAGCTAAAATATAAATAAAGACAACTCAAGCTATTCAGGGCCACTTGAGCACAATCTACTTGAGGGTCAGAATTTGTCCTTGTGTCAAGGCCCCTTCCCCATCTCAGAACCTGAGTCTGAGCTGAGGCTAGACCCCCCCACAAGTATTATTTCTTTCTAAAGTATTTATTTTAAATTATGAATATGTGTGCATGAGTGAGTGCAGGTGCCTGTGGATCCTGGAACAGCATCATACCCAGCTGGAGCTCAAGTTATAGGGATCTGTGAGCTTTCTAACATCTGTGCTGAGAACAGAACTCAAGTCCTCTGCAAGTGTAGCACCCACCTTTCACGGTGCCATCTTGTTAGCCCCAACGACATATTATATCTAAAAAGGTAGTGAAAGAGTGGTGAGCTTTACAAATATTTATTTACTTAATGACAGGTTGTGTGTGTGCACGCACGCGTGCATGTGCGCAAGTAAGTGTGAAAGCTAGACCCCTTGGATTTCTCCCTCAACAACGTGGGATCTGGGAAACAAACTCAGGTCTCTGCAAGTACAGCATGTGCTCTTTACCACTCAGCCATCTCTCCAGCTGTGAGGATGAGGAGTTTTTGGAGGAAGGTGGTTACTCTGATGAAAATGCAATTAATACAGTGAGATTGTGGGAAGGCAGTTCCAAAACAGTGAGGTAGATCCATTGGCTCATTGATACAACAGTTTTCATTGGTTACATGGAAAGTCAATGGAGATTAGTTTAGAAGTATTTGTTTTATTGTCAAAGTTAGGAATCAAACTGAGTACTTCATACATCCTGGATAAATGCTATATGCCTGAGCTACACTCCTGTCCTGAGCTAGAGTGTATTTTATGAGCCTCATTTAATTCTATCTAAGAATAAGAAGCAAAGCAACCCAGAAGGCAGGGAAGGAGCCCAGTTGCCTGTCTAACAAACATGAGGCCCTGAGTTTGGGTTCTTAAGAGATGAAATGCAGGTGTACTTTGCAAGTTCAGACTGTGCAATTTCAGTAACCATGGTTTCAAAATGCGTAATTCTTTCATCTCCATGCTTAACTGTGCAATTGAGCCCTCACAGGGAATTTTTCATTTCAGCTCAGGTTTTGTATTCTGTTTTGATATATTTTGAATCCAGGCATCTGTGTAATTCATCAGCTATGGACATTTATCACTGTTTTCTCCTAAAATGGTGTTTCTGCATTTCTACTATTTTCTCTAGGAACTCCTGTCATACTTATCGACTATCACATTTGTCCACTTTATTTTCTGTGTCTCTTAATTATATCATAGAGTATTGATGTCTTATCTCTGTCCATGTGTAATCCCCTTTCAGTTTTCAGTTCATTATAATTTCATTTCTAGATGTTTTGTTTTATTCTTACCATAAATCTGCTTTCTGCTTTCAGTATCACTTTTACTCAGACTTAGAAAAGCTGTGCATAAGCTTTCACATTTGTGTTATCTTTCATATCTTATTTCTCTAACACATAATTTCTTGCTAGTAAATCTTATACTTTCCAGACCTGTCTTTGTGGCATGATTTTATCTGAGATAGCATGAATTCACACATAGTCTTTGTATACACATTTATTCATCTTGGGACTAGTCCCACATCTTCCTAAGGAACTATCAGTGTGTTGGTTTCAGCTGCCCACAAGGAAACAATGCAACATGCAGTATGTATACAGTATTATCTTTCAGCTCTCAAAAATTATAATTTCTAAAGCTGATCTGTCTTTGATTGGTTAATATGGGTTGTGGATTATTATCAGTTATCCAGTTATTGTGCATGGCCAAGTTCCAATGTTAAAAGAAAAAGAACTTAATTATATTTCCACAATCAGTCATGGATCTATTCTACCTCAGAAATTATGAGTCTTTTCTTGAGTCTCTTCATGGCTGTCTTCATATCCTGGTTCCTCAGAGTGTAGATCATTGGGTTTAAGACAGGAACAATACTATTTAGGGTGACTGAGACAGCTCTGTCCATGGGGAGGGCAGTGAAAGGCCGGGCATAGACATAGATGCAGGGCACAAAGTGCAGGGTGACCACAGTGATGTGGGAGGTGCAGGTGGAGATGGCTTTTCTCTTCCCCTCCCCTGTGTGTGACCTCAGCATTGTCAAGATGACTGTGTAGGACACAAGGAGAAGAAAAAACCATAGTGTAGTGATCAGGCCATTGTTTGAGATCATCAGGAGTTCAAGATCAAAGGTGTCAGTGCAGGCAAGTTTGAGAATCTGTGGGACATCACAGTAGAAACCATCAACAATATTTGGTCCACAGAAGGGGAGTGGGAGCAACAGGTAAATCTGAACAATGGAGTGGACAAAGCCCCCCACCCAGGAAGCTGCGATGAGGGCTGTGCAGCGCCCCTTACTCATGATGGTCACATAGTGCAGGGGCTTGAAGATGGCCATGTAACGATCAAATGCCATCACAGAGAGAGAGAAAATGTCTGCTCCACCAAGCAGGTGGAAGAAAAAGATTTGAGTGAAGCAGCCATTGAAGGAGATGGTCTTTCTTCTTGAGAGAAGGTCCACTAAGACCTTTGGAACAGTGATGGAGGAGAAACAGATGTCTAAGACAGAGAGGTTGCGGAGCAGGAAGTACATAGGAGTGTGGAGGCGGGACTCCCAGGTCACAGTGACCATGATGGTGACATTCGCTAACACGGTTGTCATATAAACCATAGATAAAAGGAAAAATAAGAGTAAGCTCAGTTCTTGAGATTGGGTAAGGCCACAAAAAACAAATTCAGTCACCTTGGTGTGGTTTCTCAGCGCCATTGACCGACATTTCTTCTTCTGTATGTACCTTTGGAGGAAATGCTAGTGTTACTGAATCCTGTATGCACCTTTGGAGGAAATGCTAGGATTACTGACTCAGTAAAGTTTGCATCCTGCAGAGACAAAACATGCATAGGTGTGTACTTTGTCACTGTTGCATGTTCTTGCTGTTACCTGGAAAAAGCACTTGATCCTACTTGCCTCAGCTCTATTATTAGTACAAATTGTAGTTTAGACTAGATAATTTGTTTTCATGTTTTACATGGTGGGTGCTGGTGGATTTTGTTAAAACTTGCCTCCAGAAACTCTGAGAAAGAGAGCCTTATATAACGGTACACAGTTAGGTTCTGGGCTTCAGCTCTGTAAATTCAAATAGTCCCATCTTACTGTATTTTGTTTCTATAGTTTAAAAAGACACCGAGGACTTGGTGAGATGGCTCAGTATGTAAAGGCACATTCTGCCAAGTCTGAAGACCTGAGTTTGTTTTCCAGAACCTACATGGTGGAAGGAGAGAACAAACTTGGACAAGTTGTCCTCTGACCTCCAGCATACACTGGCATGTGTGTACTCTCTTCTTCTTCTTCTTCTTCTTCTTCTTCTTCTTCTTCTTCTTCTTCTTCTTCTTCTTCTTCTTCTTCTTCTTCTTCTTCTTCTTCT
>JAQHUG010000535.1:100852-125296 GCA_028555095.1 Dicrostonyx torquatus | reverse complement strand
CACATCAGACAAAGGCCTGATCTCCAAAATATACAAAGAACTCAAGAAACTGGACATAAAAATTCTAAACTACCCAATTAAAAAATGGGGTAATGATCTGAACATAGAATTCTCAACAGAAGAAGTTCGAATGGCCAAAATATGCTACTAGTCCCTTTCTACCATATGCATGTGTTTTTGTTTAGTTTTGTGGCTCATTGACTTTAACCAGAGCTATCTGTGTAGCCATGAGTATGGAATTATCCCCTGGAAACTGCTGGGCTCACTGTTGTGTATGCAGCTGAAGACAATAAGTGCCCCTTTCCAGAATCCATCACTACCCAATAGTTAAGAAGGGAGGGACAGGGTTCTCTATATTTTGCAACAAAGGTGTGCGGTGTCTTTAGCAATAGAATATTATCATCTTCTTCTGGTAGGCCATAACGAATAGTAAGAAATCTGTACTAATTTTTTTGGGGGTGGTGGTAGCAGTTCCCTGGGAAACAGCTTCTAAAGAGGTATACCACCTGGTATTGAATTTTAAAAATATAACTCATAGCTTCCAGAAGCATCATTATCTAGCCTTGAGTGGTATTTCTCATCTCCTTTTTTAAACTAACATATTTTTAATTGGCTTATGAAGTGGTAAGATTCCATATGGCTGTCCTAGTTAATTTTTGTTGCTGTTATAAAACATCCCAACCAAAAGCAAATTAATGGAGGAAAGGGTCACTGCCAATTGTTGAGGGAAGTTAGGGTAGAACCTCGATAGCAGGCCTTCTTGCTATTTCATACAACAGTCTCTCCAACAAAGGAATGTACTTCCCAGCCATAGAAGTGTAGCAGTAGCCATGGAATATGTTATTTGCTGGTTGCCAGGCTTATCTTTAGATAACTTTCTTATAGAGTTCAGGACAACCTGCCTAGGAAATGGTGTTGCCCACAATGGGCTGGACTCTCCTACATCAATTAATAATCAAGATCTCTCCAATAGACATGTACTCAGGACAATTTGTTTTAGATAGTTTCTCAATCGAGATTCTCTGCCATAATATTTCTCACTTGTATCAAGTTTACAGTTAAAGCTAATCAGGACAGCTATCTTTCAAAGTCTTCAAAAACTGCAGAATACACAAAGCTATGCATTTTCTTGTTCTCTGATTTTTTGAGAAACATTGGTCTAGGGAGCATCTAATGTTGTAGGACCACTCATTCCTCATGAGGACAAAAGGACAACTGATTTTGGGGGAAGCAAAACCATCTTATTTGTTTCAGTAATGTGTGGTTCTTCAATGAATATTGGTATATGAAAAGATATATAATAAATCTTTGGTAAGATATTTCTTTGTGGGGCCACCAAGAAAAATATGTAATAAAGTTCATTAATGGATAGGAATTTAAGAAAAATCAAGAATACCGTTGAGTCCTCAGTCTTAAACAAGATTATGGAGATAGAGCCAGAGACCCACATTCACACCAGAGCAAGGGATTGCGCTACCAAGGTCCAGTGGAAGGGCAGAAGGAGGGAGAAGATGAGCAAGGACGTCAGGACCGTGAGGGACTGGCCCACCAACAGAGACAGCGTGCTTGGTCTATTGGGAGCTCAACAAATCCAGCTGGACCGGGACAGAATGAGCATATGACCTAACCGGACTCTCTGAATGTGACTGCCAATGGGGACTGATTGAGAAGCCAATGATAATGGCACTGGGACCTATCTCTTCTGCATGTATTGGCTATTTGGGAACTTAATCTATATGGATGCACATCTTCTTAGACCGAGATGACGGGGGGGCCTTGGGCTCCCCATAGGGCAGGGTATCCTGCCCCATTTTAAGGAAGCAGGGGGAGGGCGGTGGGGTGGGAAGGGAGTGGGAGGGCCGGGAACAAGGGGAGTAAATGTAAAATTTTCCTGTAATAAAAAAATCAAATGTGAAAAAAAATTGTTCATGTGAACCACTGAAACTGTATAAATAAAGATGACTCAAGCTAAAAAAAAAAAAAAAGAAGTTCTAGAAGTGGATGGGGAGATGCCTCAGCCAGGAAGACACTTGGCTCTTAAGCACGAGGACTTAAGTTTGGTCTTTAGAGTTCATGTGAAAAAGCTGGATTAGATGGGGGTGCAGCCTTGTGATTCCAATGCTGGGGAGATGATGATCCCTGTGGCTCCCTGATCCACCAGCCTAGCAGAGTAGGTGGCCATCAGGCTAGTGAGAGACACGTCAATACATCTCAGCAAATAAGGTGGATGGTTCCTGGGAATGACCCCATAGGTTGTCCTCTGACACACACACACACACACACACACACACACGCGCGCGCGCGCGCGCTCACAGAGTTTTAAGAATAAACAACAGAGAGAAAAGGGAAGTTGAGGTTGAGATGAAATAGTATCATGGATTTGCTGTCTACAAGCTGCATATGTAACTTGAACATTAAATTCAGTGGACAAATCAGTTGAATGGAATGAAGAATAGGAAGTATCTAGATTAGATATATATATTTTTAAAGACAAGGTTTCTATATAGTCCTGGCTGTTCTGGAAGTCACTCTGTAGATTATAGTCTTGAACTCACAGTTTTATCTGCCTCTGCCTCCTTAGTTGCTGGTGGTATCAAAGGCATGAGCCACAATCGCTAGGCTTTAGACATAAATTTTTACAACACACACACACACACACACACACCCCACACACACACCAGATTCAACCCAATTTAAATAATTCCTTCTCTTTTCACTAAATGATGAAATACATTTATAATACTGAATTCACTATGTGACATCATTTTAAATAATTGACCAATATGTACATGTATATTTGGGAATGCAAAGATAGCTAACAGGGAACACTGAATTCACATTTGCAGTAATGCTGACTTTTATAACTACCACACTCACACCATTAACCATACTTCATTCTCTGATCACTTTGTGGACAGTAGTGCTATTCTGCATCAGAGGGGGTGAAGTGAGGGAACGGTTGGCATGAGAGCAACAGATGATAGAATAGTAGCCCTTATGGGATTTTATTTCTGCTGGACTTCTCCCCTGTGCACAAGTCAGATAGTGTACATTGTGTGGCCTCATCTCTTCAGTTTATTTTCATATTCCCTCTAATGGATTTGCATGTTTATATCATAGAAGGCATATGGTGACATCCATATCATAGAAGCTATATAGAACCAGCTTTCTCTTATTCTTAGGCTAGCAGATGCCGAGAACTGAATTAGCCTTAGACTGCTGGTCTTCACCAGATGGCTCACCCCAGCTTATTGTTCTCAGAAGGGCCCAGTCTCCTCCGTAGTCTCTTCATGGCTGACTTCATCTCTTGGTTCCTGAGAGTGTAGATCATGGGGTTTAGCATGGGGGTGATGACAGTGTTATTGATAGATATGGCCGTGTCCATGGGCAGGGTAGTGAAGGGGCGGCAATAGATGTACACACAGGGCACGAAATGGAGGGTCACCACCATGATGTGGGAGGTGCAGGTGGAGAGAGCCTTGTTTCGTCCCTCCCCAGAATGGGACCTGAGCATAATCAGAATGATGGTGTAGGAGCCCAGGAGAAGGAGGAACCAAAGTAGTGTCACCAGCCCATTGTTGGAGATCATGAGAAGTTCAAGAGCAAAGGTGTCAGTGCAGGCCAGCTTCACCACCTGGGGCACATCACAGTAAAAGGCATCCAGGGTGTTGGGGCCACAGAAGGGGAGTGGAAGCATTAGAATTATCTGGACAACTGAATGCAAGCCACCACCCACCCAGGAGGCCACCACCAAGGCCACCCATACCTCTCTCCTCATAATGGTTACATAGTGCAGGGGTTTAGCAATTGCCAGGTATCTGTCATAGGCCATCACAGAGAGGAAGAAAATATCTGCTCCACCAGCAAAGTGGAAGAAAAAGATCTGTGTCAAACAACCATTGTAGGAGATGGTTTTCCTTTCTGATAAAAGGCACACCAGAAACTTGGGGACTGTAATAGATGAAAAAATAATATCTAAAATGGATTTATTCCTCAAGAGGAAGTACATAGGAGTGTGGAGACGGGACTCAGAGGTGATGGTAGCCACAATGAGGGTATTTCCCAGCACAGTTGTTGCATACACAAGAAAGAAGACCACGAACAAAAAGAACTCCAGTTCTCGGAAGTGAGTAAGTGCCAGGAAGACGAATTCCTTCACATTGGTGTGGTTCATCTGACCCATGACTAGGATAAGCTCCCGTCACATCTACCTAGGGAGAAGATATGGTAGGGTTTGGAGTTTGGTAACATGAGGTCAACATGTCATTTATTACACTTTTATTTATTATTACATTTGTTACTAGGCTTTTTAAAGTACGCAGATGATCATTACTATGTAGGAAAACTAGACCAGGGTCTTAGAAATTTGGCTTAGAAATTCCTTGTCCTGATAGTCCTTGGTTTGCAGGGAGAATCGGCAGTTTTAGCCTTTGTTCTGGGTAGGGAGAGGTCATTTATCTATGATGTGTCCTCTGCCTTGTGAGGATAACTTCTTCACACG
This sequence comes from Dicrostonyx torquatus, assembly GCA_028555095.1. Lineage (NCBI taxonomy): Eukaryota > Metazoa > Chordata > Mammalia > Rodentia > Cricetidae > Dicrostonyx > Dicrostonyx torquatus. The sequence continues at coordinate 120,795 of JAQHUG010000535.1, read as the reverse complement.
GCGGCTTTTTACACATTTCACTGAGGGCTTTTAGAACCCTGCAATTTCATCTTGATTTTCACCTTAAAGTTTGTGGGAGCTTCAGAGTGATTATGATTTTCTTTGAAGCTTAGACCAGTGCATGGCTTGCTTACACCTTCACGATAATTGTCCTTGACCAGATTTTGGTTAGGCTCCTTTGAGCCCTCTTCCCTATCCTTTCTTTCCAAACCCAGTATCAGCAAACAAGTCTGCTAATTCTGTTTAATGAGATTCCCCCACACTTGGTGCCTGATCAAATTCTTCATTCCTCATCTCTAATATCAAAATCCTTGCACCTGAGTGCTTGGCCTGTCTGTAGCAAGAATTCGTTTTATCCAGTTTTCTGAAACTCATCCTGCTTCCCACATCCCTTTTCGGTATTTTCTCTACTTTCCACTATTCTCACTCTCCTTGGCTCATTGCTGAAAATGCCCATCCATCCTAGTTGTATCTGAGCTCAAACTTTCTTTGTCATTGCAATAGTTTTGTCTAAAGTCTATCTTGATATGTTTAATCTGTGCCCACTGATCCTCTTCTCCTTAATATTATGCAGAAAATCTGGGACTATACCACTCTGCCAGATCGATGTCTGGGAATTACTTTGGCTTATCAGATGGGTAGATAAAGGTTACGCCATTAGTTAAGTAGCCTGCCTATTTAATTCTCATCTCCCAACCTTCAGGAAAAAGAATCAGGTCCTCATAAGTGCTGCTCTTTAGCAAACTGGAAACCTGGGTCTCGCCAAGGAACCACAGGGCCCCTGGGATGCTGAGGGGCAGTAGTGGCTGTTCAAGGCTGTTTAATGGCCAGAACGTTTAATGGTCAGAAGAACTGACCATTAGAGCTCTGATGGAATATCAGAGGTGGCTCAGCCCAGCGCTCCTCACTACAGGAGTGAAAGAGAAAATTGTTTGCTTGGTCAGAATCAGACTACAGATTAGGAAAAGCTTTAGCCAGAGTCTTTGGTGTGTATTCTGGAGACTTTCTACTATTTCCGTATGGTAGAAAAATAGCTTTTGTTTCCAAAACAGAAATGAGCCATTAGAGAATAGTATCAGTTTCAATAAGAATATCTACATTTCCTAAGCAAATTGCATCACAGAAATTTTTAAGATAATTCAGACAGCAACATGATCAAATTTTACTTCAGGAGTAGAGGTAGACAGCTGGCATTTGAAGCAGAGGAATCAAGTGTGAAGAAGTGTTGTAATTAGGGGAGAGAGGTGCGTGTTGTGTTCCCCAGCCGCCTGGCTCTCAAGCCCCCAGCTGCTGGCCTGCTCAGCCACTGGTTGCCTGCACCTGAAATAACCACGTGAGGACGGTATTCATTTAAATTCTGCCTGGCTTATTATCACTAGCCTTTTCCCGGCTAGCCCTCACCTCATAAACTAACCCATTATAAAAGTCTGTATGTCACCACGAGGTGGGTGACTTACCGGATGGTTCTACAGTACTTCCCTCTGCCGCGGGGGCCTCATGGCGTCTGACTCACTTCCTCTCTTCTCCTCCCAGAACTTCCGTTCTGTCTACTCCGCCCACCTAAGGGCTGACCTGTCTTACAAGCCAGGCAGTCTTTATTTAACCAATCAAAGCACAGAAATAAAGATGGACCCTCCTACAAAGAAGACAGCATAATAAAGATGAGAATAAAGAGGAAAAAGTAAAACATTTTCCCTCAAAATAAAAGTGTACTAGAGGATTTCATAAACAATCATGTTTTTCCTTTAAAATTACCTCAAAATTGGGTCAACTTAAATGCCTTTATTTGAGAAATTAGGAGACATATAAAACTTAAAAATCCTGTGGGAATCTTAGATTCCTGATGTTCCTATCATAAAAAAATCAGTTTTACAGAAAAACAAACTGCTATTTTTGATTTTAAGTTACATACTTTTAGTTAAAGCATTTCTACAATCTTTCATTGACAAATGTTTAAGGTATACAACTCCATTGGAATTTTACTTCAATGTGTCAGCACTCAGTAAGGTCCTTTTTGTAACCAATATTCTGAAGTTATTTGTTTCTTTAATTCTCACGTAAGCCATGCAGGTGATATAATATTTTGTCTTTTATCAAAGGTATCTATAAAGAAGGAAATCCACCTAATGACACCATTGAAGGCAGAATCTGTGAAGCTCCAGGGAGACTTTAGTAATACTCACCTTAGAAAAATCAGGACTTTGTTACTAAACACGTATCTTTGTTTTACTTTTTGAAACGTATGTGGGGTTTAATTAATTACCCTATTTAAAAAAACATGTGGCCATGCTATAGTTTCTTTTTTTACGTTTTATTTTATTGCATCTTGTTATTGTTGCTATAAAGTCTGCCGGGTCTCCTGTAGATTGACGGCGAAGATACAGTTTACTAAGATATAGTCTTGTATTGGTACAGTGTAAGTCAGGAAGGGTAGGAGTTATATTTGTGAAGCAGGGTTGAGAGGAACAAGGCATTAACTAGGCGAGAAGCTAGGTTTGGGAGATTGGAGCTGAGAAAGGGAGATTGAAAAGCCAGCGATGGATGGCATGACCAGCCAGGCTTTCTGAAAGCATAGGAGAAAGGGGGCCACATAAGTGTCATGGTCCTCTTAAGTTGTCTAGTGGGTTCTAATTAGTATTTTCAAATAATGAGACATAGAGCAATTGGTAAATTATTTTCTTTGCATGCGTCTACTATAGTTTCTTTAGGACAAACTCCCAGATATTGGCTTACAAAGTCACATGGTCTATTAAGTTTCTAGTTTTAACTGAGCCTAGTTCTAAATGTGTTTGAATTTTTTTTTTGTTTTTTCAAGACAGGGTTTCCCTGTAGCTTTGGAGCTTATGTGTTTGAATTCTTGAGTTCTTTTTACATATAGATAGAGTGCAATACTTCTGTATTTTTCATAGAAGAAAACCATAGATGTCAAATGTTCAAGTAGTGAAAGCATTGGAATAAAATTGAAGGTTTTAAAAATAGTTTTTGGAGGAGTTAGTGAGATGATTCAGTGGTTAAAAGCAACTGGTTGCTCTTTCAGAGGACCTGGGCTTGATTCCCAGCAATGACATGATGGTTCCCAACAATTTGTGATTTGACTGACATGGGATTTGATGTCTCCTTCTGGTCTCCACAGGCACCAGGGGCACCAAGACACACAAGTGGTACAAAAACATACACGCAGGCAAAACACTAATATATGTAAAAATAAATAAATAAAATTACATAAAATTTAAGTAAATGAAAATCATATCAAAGACAATTAGGTTTCATTTAGTGACAGAATATAACATCTATGGTTTCAAAATCATTACAAATATTAACAATTAAATAGAAATTAAAAATGAGAAACTGTGACCCTTTCCAAAACCAAACTATTAATCTTTGTTGTTTTTGAGATAAGGTGCATCTCTGACTGGCCTAAAACTCACTATGTAAACAAATTGGCCTCAAACTCCTAGAGATCTGCTTTCTCTTGCCTCCCAAGTGCTAGGATTAAAGGTGTGCACCACCATGTCCAGTCTATTCTTAATACCTTTAATGAAGAACCCTTATAAATCAGGAGGACAAGACAGATACTTTATCAATGAATCATAAAGATGTGTGGTTAGCTCACATATGAAAAGATGGTTAATCATACTGTTAAGGAAATAAACGTAAATTAAAATGGTAACCAGACACTATTGTTCACATAGAATATTGGCCAATGGGGAAAATACCTTCAAATATGTTGAATACCAGGGGCAAAATTTGGAGAAATGGCATTTTGGAAATATGTGTTAAAACTTAAAGCATACAAACATTATTAGTATGAAATTCTGCTTTAGGAATTCAGGCTAAAGGCTGAATGAACCAAATATCTAGTGTCATAAGGACAAAGAAGGCTCTTCACAGAGCAGTGTAAAATAGAAAAAATAAGAATTTAAGTTAATGCTTAGTGTAGAAAGTTGGCTCAGTGAGTGACATATAATGTACAGTTAGAATTTGTCAACTTTCAGACTAACAGTGTAGAATTGTAACAAGATTCCCTTTTAGTGATAGATTAAACACTCAATATATTAGCTGATGTAATTTTGGTCCAAAAAGCCTACATGCCAAGAAGTCTGAGAGGATGTAGAGGTCAATAGTTGTGATCATTATCTCTGAGAAGTTTTGTTTAGGCACTTTTTCTTAAATTAATTAACTAATTCACTGCCTAATTTATTATCAGTGTTTTTTGGAGATATGATCATGGTAAGTAGCTCTGGCTGTTCTTGAACTTGTGACCTTCCTGTCTTAGCCTCCCAAGCACTGAGATTTCAATGGTGTACCACCACACCTGATTCTTGCAACTTTAGTTTAACATGTACATTGTCTTGTGTCCCATTAAAAAAAAATCTAGTTAAAAATTTAAAATAGCTTGTGTTTTTAAAATAAGTAATACATGTTCACCATTAGAAGTGAAATATTTTCTCTAGTGATTTGAACTCTGATATTGTATATTTTCCCTTTCTTTTCTGTAAAATTATTGTAAGAAATACAAATTACTGAAGAAAGGCTTGGTGAAGGTGGTTAGCTCTAGCTTTTCTTTTCATTTCTTAAAGCTCTGTGGAGCATTGCCTCAGTGAAGAACCTGGGATCTGTCTATCCCGTTTCCTCAGAACTTCGCTCAAAGCTATTGGCAGTTTGCCTCTCTTTGAAGTACTAGCATCCCTCTGTGCTTGTGGCCAAGCACTTTAGAAAGTCCTAGAGGCAGGCTCAAGAACAGGTCAGGATCAGGTGATGGCCATTCTACATAATCACCTTAGGTCTGCATGATCAGTCTTAGAGGCGTCTGGCCCAAAGGACACACTTATTGCAGTCAGGTTCAACTAGTTTACATTTCCACTCTGACATTGAGCAACTTAGCCCTTATGAAGTTTGAAATATTACTCCACAAAATAAGAAACCTGGGGTTTTCTTCACAGTGGGCTTTGCTTATGGCAGTCCAACATCTTCTCTATTTCTGCTTTTCCCTTAAAATGCAAAGCTCCTGAAATCAAGACTTTCTTTCATAGCTATTGAAATGGTAGCATCTTCCTAGATACATCAGTTACTCCAGCCTTCTGAGCTAATGTGTGGGAGTGTGTGATGTGTAGTAGGTCCCCAACAAGGGTCTGGTCTCCTTTGCTCTATTTTAGACCTTATACTACATCTTCCATTTCTTTGTGTTGCTATGAGAGTCAGTGAGCTGTCTGCCTGTGAGTATACACCATGACTTATACAAATGCAGGTCACCAGTGTCACCACAATGCTGACTCAAGCTTCTCTTCCTGCGTGAAGCTATCTTTTAATCTTCTTTTTAAAAAAGGACCATGGGGGTTAATATCCTCTACATTACAGATACTCAGAAGATACAATGAGTTTGAAGTAAAAAACCACATTTCAATTTAAATGTATCTTCAGAAGTACAGTGTTTTATGCTAGATTTCTTGTATTTTCCTTATGTATATTCTAGTTTTTAAGACAGGGTCTCACTATGTAGCTCTAGCTGGTGTGAAACTCTCTGTGTAGACAAGGTTGTCCTACTGTGTGCTGGAGTCACAGATGTGTGCTATCACACCTAGCTAAGAGTTTTAACATTTTAGTTCAAAATGAGATGTATTTAAATTACTAATGTGTATATTACTTTTCAGAGACTAAGGGCTGTACAGTACACAAATCACAAGTTTTATCAAATCTTTAGGGTGCTCTCACCTACCTTTGTGTTAGAAAGATGAGCCTGAAAGTTTCCCCATTGTCAACACTCTGCCCTTCTTCACCCAAACACACACACAAGCTGCAGTGTTCCCCTAAACCCCAAATTAGAAGTCTAATATAATAGCATAGGGATTTGTGTCAGATATTTGTAGTAAGTGTTAATTTTCAAAGGGGAAGGCTTGTGCTTGTGGATGCGATGGGAGTTATTAAGAAGTTACTAAGCAACATGTATGTGTGTGCTTGCTCCCTCTATCTCTCTGCCCCACCCCACCACAGTGAGAAGACAATGATGATGTTATGGAAACGTATTTAGGAAAGTCATAACAATCCCCACAAGCCACTTCTCTGAGCTAGATCAGCAATGGACTTTGTGTAAAGTCCTTCACACCCAGGTATAGATAGATATTTGAAAGTTTCATATGACAGATATCACAATTTGGTCATATTATTTATTTCCTTTAAAAGATCAGTGATAGGGGCTCGAGAGATGGCTCAGTGGTTAAGAGCATTGCCTGCTCTTCCAAAGGTCCTGAGTTCAATTCCCGGCAACCACATGGTGGCTCATAACCACCTGTAGTGAGGTCTGGTGCCCTCTTCTGGCCTGCAGACATACATACAGACAGACTATTGTATACATAATAAATAAATGAATTAAAAAAAAAGATCAGTGATAATGATCCATCACAATATTCGTTTGGTACCTTCTGGTATCAGAAAAACAATGTGACCTCTGCATTCATGGGAAATCTGGCATGGATTACATCACAAGTGGTTATAATGGTGGTGGGCTAAAGGATAGGGAAAATGGCACAGGAATTTAATTGCTGTTCCTGGGAACCTTGAGATGCTTCTCTGATAGATGCTTCCTGTGTGTGTGTGTGTGTGTGTGTGAGAGAGAGAGAGAGAGAGAGAGAGATATTTGATAATAATTCATAATGTTTATTAAATAATTTTCTAAAACATTTAAAATAATCATCTTAGTTTTCTTTCTTTTTTTTAATGAAACTTTTTAATTTATTTCATTAATAGATCTTTAACAATTTTTTTTTTTTTGGCCCACGGAACCTGCTGGCTTTATTTATTTATTTTTGGAGCTCCCACTTTGGTTTTGACACTTTGTAGAGCTTAGAGGCTAGTGAAGTAGACACAAGCAAGAGTCACCAAACACACACTTGGTGGCTCTGACCCCTTTCTTCTCACTGACTCCTAATACTCTGCCCCAATTTCATTTCCACCACAAGCTTCAGTTTTCTCTTACATTTCTATCAAGAGCCCCGCAGTTTCGGTCCTGGGAAGAGACCCATGGCGCAGGAGGACAGCTCCCGACCCTCAAGGGACCTGGGACTCACTATTCATGGTAGTGCCGCTCCTTCGCACTGTCCCCATCTCCGGGTCTCTGCTCTGTTAGGCTGATTTAAGGCCATGTCACCAGTGTCTTCATGATGATGTGCTCAGAGGGAAAACTCAACCCATTCCTGTATTCCGTGTGTGTGTGTGTGTGTGTGTGTGTGTGTGTGTATGCTTGCGCGTGTGCGTGCACACACACAAGCACATGGTACATGTGTGAGCATGAGCATATGAGGCCAGGGGACAGCCCCAGCATCTCTCACTGACCTGGCACTCAGTCATGGGCTGCCCAGAGTATTGTCACACATGTGTAAAGTCGCGGTCCAGTCTATATGGGGAAGGCAGGAGTATGGGTAGATGGCACTCCTCTGGAGATCCCGAGACTCTCTCATGCTGAGGGGTTACCAAATGTGCTGACTAGCTGCCAGCGAGTCCTGGGAATTCACCTGTCTCTACTTTCCCAGCGCGGGCATTGCAAGTGAGCAAGCATTCTCTGCCCGCTCGTTCTTACAGAGGTTCTGGGTGAGCGTTTATCTTCTTAGCTCCCAAGTGTCCACGGCATTTTGTCAGACCTAGAGATCCACACCTGTAATCCCAGCTGAGGCTGAGGAGCAGCTTAGACTACACAGCGACACCATCAAAAAAAAAAATCATCTTTCACTCTACTAGCTAGCACCACCGCTGGGCCTGGCCTCTTGGCTGTGGTTCCACCGCTGGTGTCTGCAGGTGAGAGTCCACCGCTGGTGTCTGCGGGTCAGAGTTCTTTTTTTTTTTTTTTTTTAAGATTTATTTATTATGTATACAGTGTTCTGTCTGTCTGCTTGATGGCCAGAAGAGGGCACCAGATCTCATTACAGATGGCCGTGTGCCACTATGTGGTTACTGGGAATTGAACTCAGGACCTCTGGAAGATGGCTCTTAACCTCTGAGCCATCTCTCCAGCCCCCTCATCTTAGTTTTCAATAGAGCTGATAAATCCAGGCATTGGCTAGGATATCATTACAGAATCCTAACCTGAGATTTGAGGATTCCTGGCAATCTGATTGCCCCTTGTGAGTCCCTTCTGACACAGAGGTCCTTGGAGTCAGGAACGGTGCTTCAGTTCAGCATTTGATGAATGATAGTGGCAGAAGCCTAGATATCTCTGTAGGTGTGTGGAACTCGCTCTCATCTCTCCTAGACAAGGCGGGGGGGGGGCTACACTGGGAGGGTTCTTCCTGTTCTATGCTCTTCTGTCACTCAGCCTGTCCTAGTAAGGTTGGCAAGATTTATGAGATTGCACTTTTTGGAGAAAATTGGCTAGAAGAGCTCAGTTCTCCTATCTTTGGGTTCAGTGGCACCTGCCTCTTTGTGGTAGAAAACATGCCATATTTTTAAAGCCACTTTGTAGGCATAGCAGTAGTAAGCACAGTACTGCAGGGCTCCTCCTGAGAGGGTTAACCTGTCTGAAGCAGCCACTGGGTCGGACAAAAGCCTTGTCTTCCCTAGAACTCTATCAGTAACCCAGCTGATGCTTTGATTTTTGTAATTTAAAATTTTATTTATTATTATTGTGTGTGCGACCACATGTGTGCACTTGAATATGCTTCAGTGTATATATAGATGTCAGAGGACAACTTTTGGGAGTTGGTATTCTCCTTCTGTGTAGGGTTCCACAGATGGAGCTCAGGTCATCAGGCAAGTGTAGCAAGTACTTTTACCTACAAAGTTATATAGCTATTGCTTTTGTGAACAGACATTATCCAAAGGTTGGCAAACCACCTGCAGGCTTCTTCTCTCCTACCTTCTGCTGTGGCTCTCCAAGTCTAGATGTCCTACTTTCTGTAATGTAAGGGCCCGTCGCCCTAACATAGAAGTTTAAGCTTTTCCCCAGATGTGCTCGGAGACGCGTGGAAAGAAACCAAGGCTTCACACCATCACAGTTTAAAAAGGCTTTATATTTATTCTATTTGCCTAAATTCCCTTTGCTTCCTAAGGCTCCCTAGTGACCATTTCTTCTCCCTTATACCTTGTTATTCCTTTCTCTGTATAGCTATATTTTCTTCTCCTCTCAATTCTCGTCCTGTCTCTCTGTAAAAACTCTCTCTGCAAAACTCTCCGTAAAAACTGCTCTGTAAAAACTGCTCCTGCCCGACTGCTCCTAGGCCTTTTTCTTCCCTCTCCCTTTCTTCGGGTTTCCTTTGATCCTAACTTCTCTTCCTGTTTGTTCTCAGCATTCGCCCTCTGCATTCACACCTTAGCTAGGAGAGATAGCAGCTTTCCTGGGGCAGTTTACAACTTCAATCAGAAGCTGAAACCAAAACTCTGCCATTGTTATTCTAAATAGCTGCCTTCCACAGCAAGCCCTGCCAGGCGTCCTTGGGTCTGGCATAGACCACACTGTAAGCTTTTGCCATTTTGGGGATAACAAATCTTGGGGAGCTAGGTGTATAGTCACAGGCAGTCAGGAAGCACATGATTACACGGGGTCCTCAGGTGGCCTGATTGACAAAAGTGCGTTGGAAGTGTCTACAGACACAAGGAAACCAGAGCAGGTCTTCTGAGTAGAGAGATCTCTGATGGACAAATCTACTTTAAATGTCTTTCGCTCCAACGAGCAGTTATTTGGAAAAGAAAGTCTGCTCTAAGTTGCCCTGGATGATGGAACCTACAAAATACACCTCTAGGAGCTTCACAGCTTAACCTAGGTAGGGGAGGGACGGAGATTTTGGAGGGGTATTTTCAGACAGGAGAGAGTTAAGTATGGTTAGACCGATTAAGACAGACATGAAGCTGAAGTGGAGTTTGTTCTCAGTGTCAGACTGCTGAAGGAGTAACATGGTTAAAATCTGACCAACACCGACTCAACAGATGACAGATGCGGAGAGAGATGATCGACTGCAATATCACTGGGCCATCGGACTCAGGTTCACTAGTTCCTGTATAGCTGAGACAGTGAGAAGCTGTATCAAAGGGCAACGCCTTTTAGTAATTGCATGGAGAATGGCTCAGCAGTTATAAGGGGGAATACAGTGAGAAGATCCTGTTTAATGGAGTAGATTATTTTTCCCTTGTAATTTACCTAACCTATGCATAAGAGATCTCTTCAAATCCTGCCATCTGCTAGAAGCAACTGTCAGAAGATCTGCACCTGTGTCAGAGTTCTGCCCTTATTTCTGGTGTGATGCTGAGCAGGTTAGGGCTACTGATGAGATCTTGTTCTTCATTTTGTAGCCTACACATAATCTCATATAACCAAAGCATTGTATCACACACTGGATTAAATAACTTTGTGTTTGATATACATTGTCTAACAACAGATAATTGTCACAATTATTATAAAAATACATTATCATATTTTTTTTGGTATAGCATCTCACTATATAACCCTGACTGACTTGGAACTCCTTATGGAGACCGGACTAGCATCAGCTTACAGAGATGTGCCTGCTTCTGCCTGCTGAGTGTAGGGATCTAAACAAGTGGTCTACCATGTTCAGATAAAAGTTGAATTTAAGAAGAAATTCCTTTCACCTTTGTCTGGATTGGTGAACATGAAGAACATTTGATGGGAAGGGCTTCATTTTCATTTTCTTTTTCTTTATTATTCTTCTCTCATACAATGCATCCTCACCACAAGTTTCCCCTCCCTCCACTCCTCCCAACACCCCATTCTTCATAAGATCTACTTCTTTTCTGTTTTTCTTTAGGAAAGAGCAGCCCTCCCAGGGATACCAGCTGAACATGACATGACAATATATAGCAAAGCTAGGCACAGACTCTCATATCAAGGTTGGATGAGTCAACCCAATAGGAGGAAAAGGGTCACAGGAGCAGGCAAAAGAGTCAGAGATCCCTCTTGCCCCCACAGTCTCATAAGCACACCAAACTAAACAAGCATAACATGTGTGTCGAAGACCTAGTTCAGACCAATGCTGGTTCCATGATTGCTGCTTCAATTTCTGTGAGCCCTTAAGATCCCTGCTTAGTTGATTTTGTGGGCTGTGTCCTCCTGATATTCCTGACCCCTCTTGCTCCTACAGTTCATTCCCCCCCTTCTGCTGGGTTCCCTGAACTCCTTCTAATATTTGGCTGTGGGTCTTGGCATCTGCTCCCGTCAGCTGCTGAATGAAGTTTCTCCAATGATGCTTGGGCTAGCTCTGGTCTGTGAGTATAGCAGAATATCATTAGGGATCATTTCATTGACTTGTTTCTTTTCTTACCCAGCCTCTGGTTCCTGGTCATTCAGGCAGTGCTGGGCATGAGCTTCCTCATGTGCTATGGGCCTCTGGTTAGAACAGCCATTGGTTGGCCACTCCCTCAAATTCTGCACCACCATTGCCCTAGCACATCTTGCAGGCAGGACAGATTATATGTCAAAAGTTTTGTGGCTGAGTTTGTGTTCCAGTCCCACCACAGGAAGCCTTACCTGGCTACAAAGATGGCCGGTCCAGGCTTTGTATCCCTCATTACTAGTAGTCATTGCTATGACCACCCTTGTATATTCCAGGGAGTTTTCTACCGTACTAGGTTTCCACAGAGCCCTCCCCTCTAAATGCTCCCAATTCCAGTTATCTCTCCCTGTACTTTCTCAGGGGTCATTTTTATAGTTTATTTTCAAACATGAACACTGAACATCTCCCTTGCCTAAGGGAAAGGGGGAGGTGGGAGCTGGTGCCATGGACTGTGTATATCTCCAGCAGAACTGAGGAGTCTGATTTCACTCACAAGCTAGAAAACACTTTCTTTTTCTCTATCACCTTCCACAGGGAATCTTTGATCTCTTTGTTCCTCATACTATAAATGAGAGGGTTTAGCATGGGAATCACCAGCGAATAGAAGACAGACACTACTTTGTCTCTGCTTAATGAATAGCTGGAGCTGGGCCGCAGATACATGAAAAGTGCTGTCCCAAACAACATGGTCACAGCCATGAGGTGTGAGGCGCATGTGTTGAAGGCTTTCCATCGGCCTTCCACAGAGTGGATCTTCAAGACTGCAGACACTATGTAACTGTAGGAGACCAGGAGAATGATGAACGATGTCCCTCCAACCACGATCACAACGCAGAAATTCACCACTTGGCTGAAAAGTGTACTGGAGCAAGAAAGTGCCAGGATTGGTGGGAGGTCACAGAAGAAGTGGTTGATAACATTTGGCCCGCAATAGTGGAGCTGAAATATGGAACTGGCCTGAATAAAAGAACTCATGAAGCCACCAAAATATGCCCCAGCCACCATGCGCAGGCAGAGACCCTGGGGCATGATGGCTGTGTACAGAAGGGGATTAGAGATAGCAGCATATCTGTCATAGGCCATTGCTGTCAGTAGGAAGCATTCGGTTAGGCCCAAACCAACAAAGAAGAAGAACTGAGCTGCACATCCCCAGAATGAGATAGTCTTCTGCTCTAGAAAGAAATCAGAGAGCATCTTGGGAGCTACAGAAGATGAGTAGCAGATGTCAATGAAGGATAAGTTGCTGAGGAAGAAGTACATGGGCGTGTGCAAGCGGGTATCACCTCTGATCAGAAAGATGAGGGTGAGGTTCCAGGTCAAGGTCACGAGATAGATGCCCAGGAAAGTCAGAAAGAGGAAGATTTGGAGCTCTGGGTGGTCTGAGAATCCCAAGAAGATGAACATGGTCACAGAGCTGTTCCAGGTGTTAGTTACAGTCATGTTGCCCATGGACCACAAAGACAAGAGGCAGACCTGGGTTAATAATGACATTGCAGATGCCATGGACAAGTGGTTACATATGCAAGAGGGGCTGGACATTACATGGGGCTAAAACCAAAAGGGGCAAGGAAGATGACCCAGTCAGTAAAGTGTCTGCCATGCAAGCATTGGGGTCTGAGTAAGATTTCAAGAACTCGTGTTAAAGCCAGTATGGAGGATTAGACAGCCAGCATAGCCTACTTGGCAAACTGCAAGCTAGTAATAGACCTAGCTCAGAAGGTAGATGGTGCCTGGAAAGTGACGAGGGAGGTTGTCCTCTGGTCTCCACATGAATGTGCACCTGTCCCCATATGAGCATGCACACACACACACACAAATGCACATAAAGATGCCCCCTCCCCACAATTTACAAATCAGTGTTTTAAACATTTGAGCAGTAAACTGAGATGATTCTCAGCTGTGGACTCAGAATCCCAGGAAGCAGCTGTCTGCATCATTTACTCGTGTATCCCTTTGGTGAACTATCTTAACATCTCTATCTTTAAAGTAGGTTGCAGTAAGTACTGCATGGATTTGCTTTATAAACAAATAAGGTGACGTGTATAAAATGCCAGCACATAGTAAGTGGCCAGTCAGTAATGTGTGTTCCAGATGAGCCACTGTATCCATGTTCTAGGGCTTAGTAGAAAATGACACAGAATGCCCTACTTTTTGTATCCTTTTTCAAGGCGATGGCATCAAGAAGAGGAACTTTGGTTAGTATCTTTCTTCTGGGACTCAGTTCTTATGGGAATGGATTAGTTTGTGCAAAAGTGGGCTCATAAAAAATAGATCTTTATTTTTGTTCTGTTCTCTTCCACACATATCTCTCTACCTTTCTGCTTTCTCCCACCATGCTCTGATGTAGCATGAAGCCCTCACTAGATGTGGTTGCCTAGTTATAACTTATAACCTCTAGAGCCGTGAGATAACTAAATACCTTTTTGCTGTGTTATACAATCTTAGATACTTTGATATAGCAACAAAAAGACCAGGATCACACAACATAGGTGTAATGAATACTATACCCATTTATTTACACACCTGAAGAGGGAGAGCCTGCGAGGATCAGGGACCTCACCAGGTAAATAGGGTTAACTTTCAAGAACACAGCAAAATCAAGCACCCAACACAGAATGTTGTGCATAGAAAACACAAAGTCGACTCCTTTCCTGACTTAGCTCTAGAAAACATCTGGGGAAAACTCTATGATTTATAACCAAAATTGCCTGGTTTGAACTTAGAATGTGTGGTTGGTTTTGGAAGGAAACATGGAGACACAGATAAACCTTAGACAGACTGCAGAGCTGGCAGCACTCTGAGTTTTCCCATTGATTGATCTGATTCTGCCCTTCATTCACTCCTTGTGCCTCACACTTTGCCATGCAGGTACCTTCTACAGCTGTGGGATAACTAAATATCTTTTTTCTATGTTACACAATTTGGTAACAGTCTTGTACAAGTCTGTAAACAGTCTTGCTGTTCCAACTCTTTTTTTTTTTCTTCATCCAGTGTGAAAGTGATCGATGAAGCTGAAAGAGTCCTATTCAACACAAGGAGATTGTTCAAAAGAAACTAAGACTAGCAATGCGGATTCAGATATTAAAGTTCAAATAATTGGCCAAATAAAGGAATGAGTGTGTACGGGGTTAGAGGTCGTTACAGTGTTTGGAGAATCTGCTACATAAAATCTGTCTTAATTACATGCTGTCCAAATTAGTTCTTGGAGTATTTACTAATAATTGGGACTGTATTCAAGGGCTTAGACCTTCCTTCAGAAATTTCCGTTTCTCTCCCCAAGCCGATGTTAATTTTTTCCTTTGTATATGTGTGTAAGCAAACATGTGCCACAGCACACGTGTATGTGTGTGCCATTGCATGTGTGGAAGTTAAAAGACAAATTGTGGACACCAGTTATCTCCTTCCATCTTGTAGGTTCCAGAGACTGAACTCAGGTCCTCAGCCTTGCAGGCATGTGCCTTTACCCTCTGTCTCTCCATTCCCTCTAAATTATTGTCTTAACTGCAAAGTCTTAAATATGTTTTAGAAGTCCGTAAGGAGAAGACAATTGGAAAAGAAAGTTGGCTGCAGTTCTTGAACCAGGTCTTTCCCCTTCATTTTTTCTTTTCGTCCTTCCTTCTTTCCTTCCTTCCTTTCTTCCTCCTTCCCTCCTTTCTTCCTCCCTCCCTCTCCCGTCTTTCTCCCAGCACTGAAGCATTCAATGTAACAATGAAGGTTATAGATACTCCCAAAAGACAGACACCTATTCAAATGTGGTAAAACAGACATAGAAAATTAAGCTGCCATGATCATTAAAGGAGGCAGAAAATGTTTTAAAGGGGAAAACAGTAAAAAAAATTATTCTCCTTTACTACCTTCTAACAACATGGTTCATTTAAGATCTGGTACAGAATTAGGTCAAATACCTCTACACACATCAGTTAATAGTGAACTGTGCTGGGAGATTATTTACCTACTGAACTGATACAGTGAGTGCATAGGTTTCAGAGACACATGGCAGGATTTACTGGAAATCTTTAATTTCTATATATTATCTTGAGTTCTAGTTTTGAATTAGATAAGAGAGAGTGCAAATGTGAAAAATAAAGGTTTTTCAGAAGTATCCAATCAATTTGTTCCATTTTTTTTCAGATTTTATGCAAGCATACAAATGATAGATTAGAGCACTTGGAAACAAAAAATACACAACAGATATTTTGAAAAGCATAATTCTAAAATATAGATGAGTTACTATTGCCTCTAAAAGATATGAAAGGACTATAAACTGTGTTTTCTAATTAAAAGAAACCCATAGACTACACAGTATATAATTCCAAATACATATTTTGAAAAAGGCAAAGCTATGGAAACATTGACAAAACCAGTGATTGCTGATGCCCTGGAAGGGAAGAATGAACAGGCAGAGCATGAACAATGCTCTAGTGAGGAAGTCATCTGTATTACCCTGCAGTGTGGATACCTGTTGTTGTATGTCTTCATCTATACCAGTTCAGTGTCGAGCAGAAACTCAGAGTATTAGTAAACTGCACATTGTAAAGGGAACTGCAAGACTGTAGAATTCATACTGTGTCTGACTTTAAGCGTGTTTGCTTTACTAAAGTAAAATAGAAAAAATGTTTTCCACATTTTTATTGTGTAATAAGTTTTGAAATAAATGGAGATACAAAATAAATTGATACAAAAATAAATTGCACTTTGGATGGCATTGCCATGCCAATGGAAGCCCATCAATTGTAACACTGTATGGAGGTGTTGGTCCTAGAGGAAGATGCAGAGGCCATGTAGGGAACCTCTGTACCACCAAGTTATAGCTGCTGCCAACATAAAACTACTCTGAGAAATAAAGCAAATTTCCTTAAAAAAGTACAAAAAGAAAAGTCAAAACCGTTTTTGTTGAATCTGAGGAAGATAAACTACAAACCCTGGCTGCTCTCTGGGCTTGTAGGTCTCCAGGTGTTCTGTAAATAAGATTAATGTAGTTATGAAGGCAGAGTGACCTACGGATAACCACACTTACCCTCTCCCTGGCTCTGTCTTTCCCCGACTCTGGCCTTGGGTTGTCCTTCTTTTGAAAGAGTGTAACCAGACTTCATCCAAAATGCTGATGAGTTTGCAGAAGGAATTGAGGCTGAATTTCAAGGATCACAAGATCTGCCTGGTATGCAGAAAGAGTGCGGATAGAGGGACGGAGGGGAAAGATACAGCAAGATGGGAGAGCTCGAGATCTTTAAGAGGCTCTACTGGAAGCTGCTAATATGTACGTTTGGGGTCAGTTTTGGAAGTGTTTGGAAGCTGGTGTTGGGGGTGAACATGGGAAGGGATTGCTTCTTCTCTCCTTGGAGACTGTTCATTACTTTTGCCCTAGAGGGTCTTCTGAAAGAGAACAGAATTCATTTCTCAAACTTGAAAGCTTTGTAGTTAATTGCTCTCTAGGGTTACATGTAGTAAAACTCATAAATGCTCCAAAGACAATGCTTATTAAATGTCATCTTATTAAATGTCCAGGTCCTCCATCCCCTGAAGGGCAATCGCCAAATCTTCTGGTACATGATAAAGAAGCTCTGGGTTGTAGTGGAACACAACAGCAGTATAAACATCTGGCCTAAGACAGCAAGATTGGCTACGATTGAACACATTGACTGAGCCCTTTCCACTCTGATGTTATATGTGTAGCTGGGCTGATGGGTGCTTACTGAGCTCCTACTATGTGCTAAGCTCTGTACTTCATGTCTTTTGTGTTTTAATTCATGAATTTCCTCAAAATCTCCCTAAAGTTCAGTGGAGGAAACAAATTCAAATGGTTAGTAAGCTGCTGAAACATTACAACAAGCAAACAATTGATCCTTTTTATCTTTAGATCATTCCATTGACTCAGAATCTCAGTGTAGTAATTAGTCAAGAATAACTTTGCAGGCCTTTCGGAACTGTGCTTAGAAATTCCTCCTGTTGGAATGTTCGCACATCTGTTTTCACTGTGGTTCAGCTCTCAATAGCTAGGAAACAGAACCAACTAAGATGTCCATCAATTGATGAGTGGATAAAGAAAACGTGATTCATTTACTCAATAAAGGATTACTTACTGGTAAAGAATAATAAAATTATGAAAAATTTAGGTAACTGGAAATGCTGTGTGTTCTGTCTGATAGGCAGATTCTACCTTGAAATCAGTTGTTTTTGTATGTTTAACCTGCAATATATGTGAAAGCCAGAAAACTAGAAGTGGGCCACTGGGGGAAAATGCTGTAAGGGGGGGGCAGTGCAGTAAAAGATGGGCAAAATGAAAGAGAAGAAATACCGAGCGTGGAAAGGTTCAAGCATGGAAAGGATGGACCATCTGAAAATGAGGCGTTGGTGAAAGGCATAACTATTAAAAAACAAATGTAATAATTTTTTAATACTCATAATTCAAAATTTGTCTCTTTAAATGCATTTAATTAAAAACTTTTGAGATAATATAGTTACATATTTTCTCCCTTCCCTCTCCTCTCCCATATATACTCTTCCTTACTCTCTTTCAAATCTATGACCTTCTTAAAAACTACTTGTTATTACATACATATTTGTATATACATATATATTCCTATGATATGGAATTCCCCTCTATATGCTGTGAATACCATTGGTTAATAAAGAAACTGGCTTGGCCTGATAGGGTAGAGTAGAGCTAAGTGGGGAAAATGAAACTGAGTCCTGGGAGAAGGAAGGCAGAGTCAGGAGAAGCCATGTACTCCTGCAAGAGACAGACACTGGAACTTTACCTGGTAAACCACAGCCTCATAGCGATACACAGATTAATAGAAATGGGTTAAATTAAGATGTAAGAGTTAGCCGATAAGAAGCTAGAGCTAATGGGCCAAGCAGTGATTTAAATAATATAGTTTCTGTGTGGTTATTTAGGGAGTCTAGGAAGCCAGAATGAACAAGCAGCCTGCTTTTCCTACATTCTTAAATATGACCTTCTCACTTTCTTGTATGTATATTACTTGTATGTATGTGTTTTTAGGGATGACAAATTGGTGTTAGATAGTCAATTGTTGTGCTTTTCCCTGGGGAAGACTATTTCTCCCATTCTGAGCATTCCTTAGTTGCCTGTGGATCTTTGTGCAGGGGTGAGGCCTCTTGGTTTTTTTTTTTTTTTTGTCTACTTTGGTATATCTATTGGTGTTGTTTTTGTTCAGCTCATGTTTAGTCAGTCATGTGAGTGAGAATTCTGATAAGCATTTAATTTTTAAAAGGCCATTTAATGTAAATTCATATGTTTAAATTGTAACTAATACGCCTGAGCTTGCTTATTAAGACCAAACAATGTAAGGCATTGACTGTAATGTATAGAAGTTTGGATTTTATTCTGAGGGAGGCAGAGAATAATTTCTTTTTCTGAGCAGATAGTTCTGTGATGTACCAATGTTACTCTGGAAGTTGTTCTAAGAAAGTATTTATTGTTTGGGGGAAGAGCCATTTTAGAAAAAAGACCACATAGAAAAGTAGTTATGGGAGTTACTGCTAAAAATCTGACAAGAGATAGTGAGTTTGAAGTAGGCTGGAGTAGGAATGGTGGGCACAAGAGTCGTCTGGAAGGTGTGTAAGGCAGGGGTTGACGTTGGAGATTCTCTTGATTCTGTTTCTATTCCATCGATACTTGGCTTTTTAAGATAACAAGTCACCGTCTTGCCATTTTATTCAGTGAGCACTATCCAGAGACCTACTGTTTAATAGCCCTGTGCTAAAAACTGGCATGCTATTTCTAACATCCCCCCTTTTGCTTCTTTTGTGGCACAATTGTCTTTCCACTTCCCTTTGTCCATCTCTCTGGCCTTTTCTTTGCAAGTTCCTTTTACTTTTTCAGGTTTTCTTTCTTTTCTTTTTTTTCTTTTTCTTTTTCTTTTGCTTCTTTTGTGGCACAATTGTCTTTCCACTTCCCTTTGTCCATCTCTCTGGCCTTTTCTTTGCAAGTTCCTTTTACTTTTTCAGGTTTTCTTTCTTTTCTTTTTTTTCTTTTCCTTTTCCTTTTTCTTTTGTATCTTAGCTGGGAATATAACTCTGTGGTAAGGTGTCTGCCTAGAGTGTGCAGGCCCTGAATTAAATTCCTAGTACTGTAAACAAACACATTTCTTGGAGTTGGCAAACGACACCGTTCATAGAGTATTCGCTGTGCGAGCATGAGGACCTGAGTTTGGTCCCCAACACCTCTGTAAAAGCCGGGTGTTTTACACAGTGGTGCATGTGATCTCCGTACTTGGTAGGTAGAGACAGGAGAATCTCGAGAACCTCCTGGAAACTTTGGGATCACTGAGAGACCTTGTCTCAAAATATAAACTGGGAAATGATCAAGGAAGAAACCCAGCGTCATGTACACATGTACATGTGCACTTTCATGCACACACACAAACATGTAAACACACAGGAAGTTTCTCATACCTTTATCTCAGGCCCTTATTTCCTCATTGCCTTCAGCGAATGATCTCATCTTTGGTTGCGCTAGAGGCCACAGGTAACTTTATCACCTGTATCTGCAGCCCAGACCCAGGCCTCTCATCTCAGGACACAAACACAGACAATTCTTTAACCTGCCTTTTTGCTTTAAGCCTATGTCAGGAGTCAGTAAACTGTGGCCCACTGTTCAAACCTTACCTTCAGTGGCCATGCATTAATAATAATTAAAAAATA
>JAQHUG010000535.1:79876-91807 GCA_028555095.1 Dicrostonyx torquatus | reverse complement strand
TTACAGAAGCTTCTCAGTTTCAGGAGGTTCCATTTATTAATTGTTGCTCTCTGTGTCTGTGCTACTGGAGGAGTTATATTTAGGAAGTGGTCTCCTCTGCCAATGAGTTCCAGGCTACTTCCCACTTTTCCTTCTATGAGGTTCATTGTTGCTGGATTTGTTGAGGTCTCTGATTCATTTGTACTTAAGTTTTGTGCATGGGCATAGATATGGATCTATTTGCATTTTTCTACATGTTGACATCCAGTTATGCCAGCTCATGGAGCTTTTTCAGTGAAATTTACAATATGCCTTTGTGTGTGTATGTTTGTGTGTATGTATGTGTGTGTGTGCATGTGTGCTTATGCATGGCTGTGTGTGTGTGTGTGTATCTAGACCAGAGGTTGATATTGTCTTCCTCACTCACCCTTTACTATTTTTTGAGACAAGTTCGATCATTGAACGTGGAATTTCCTAATTCAATTGTACTGGCTGGTTAGCAAGTACCTAGAGTAAGCTTGACTCTGTCTCTCAATCTCTGCATATGGAACTTTTTAAATGTGGGTTCTGGGAATAGAACTCAGGTCCTCATGTTTTATGGCAAGATTTTGTCACTGAGAGGATGCCCTATTCTCGATATGAAGGCCAGTGTCAATGTTGAGCTTCCAGAGACAGAGTGAACAAAGGCAATCCATTAGGGAGCAGGAAACACAATCTAAGCTTGGCTCTTTCCCTCAGTACCAAGCATTTGTCCTTTAGTCACATTCCTACTGTGTATCATTGGCTCACTCATTTTTATTACTGTCTAGTGTTCTGTTGTATGAATACAATATAATTAGTTTAGTAATTCTGTCATGGAGAGATCCTTGTACAGTGTGTAGAGAACAGAGCATGTAATGTGTTTAAGGGTGGTCAGTCACTGCTAGGTGTTGGAGTCTTATGTCAGGCCTCCAAAGTGCGGTGACATATTTTTTAAAAAATTATCATTATTTGCAGTGGTGGGTGTCAGGACTCTTAAAGTTGTGTGCAGTTTAGCCACACTTCCAATAGGTGGCAGCAACATCCCATAGGGGTCCAAACTTGTGGCTTCTGTTTTGTTTGTTGACAAAATTATCTTAGATTTAATCATGCTAATTGGGTTATCAAGCATGTTCACTTTAGCTGTTTAGGTTCACCATAAAAATCTAAAACCATTGAAGGGGAGGGGAAAAGAAGGAAAGGGAACAGAGAAAAATGTATAGCTCAATAAAATCAATAGAAAAATCTGAAACCATGAATGTTTAATAGAATAATTTTCAACAGTACAATAGGAAATTGAATTCAGGCCCTGTGATATCTAACTATGCTACCCCTTTATATATATTTAAAAGACATCTAAAACTTTCAAATGAACCTTTGTCTTAGATTTATTAGAGAGGTCTGCTGCAAGACTTTGGACCTATGTTGGGCTGAGGTTTTTGCTAGTTTTTATGGAAGAAATACAAGCCGGAATAACATTTTAGATTCATTATGAGAATCAAGATGTTTTACTTCTAAATACCTATGAATTCCAGATATGTTCATTAAGACATCAATGCCAGCATTCTATACAAACATAAAATCAAATCACATTTTAAGAGAATCTACCAGGGAATTCAATCTAATGTGTATAGAATGTTGGTGAGATACATTTGAGTTCAATTTTATGTTATTTTCTTCTACTTTGATTTATATTTCTATGTGGAATTTTTTATATTGTATATTTTCTATTTGTCTACCTGTATTATTTAGTTTTGTAATTTTTAATGAGGCAAAACTAAATAAGTTTAAATAAAGCATTAATATGAGAACTCTCTAGAAAGACAGACCATATGATGTATTTATATAGATTGTTAGATAGATATATGGATGATACACAGAGAGACAGAGAAATTCCTAGAAGAATCATTCTTGTGATTATGGAGGCCAGTTAGCTTCATGAAAGGCCGTCCAAAGGTTGGAGATTAGGTAGGTTCTCTTGTGACTCAGTTTTAGTCTGAAGGTCCCAGAACCAGGCAGATGAATGATGTAACTCTCAGTATGAGGGGAGGGCCTGAGAACCTAGGAGCCCATTGTGGTAAATTGGAGAGTCCAGCAGATGGGACACCTGGAGCTATGGTGCTTAAGAGCAGGAGAAAAATGGTACCAGCTTCAGATAGACAGGAGATTCGTGCTTCTTACACTTCTGTTCCTCTGGTCCCCCAGTTGACTGGATGCTGCCTACTCCCCGTCTTACTCAGTTCACAAATGCCAACTGAACGTTCTTACAGACATACTGAGGACAAATACTTTACAAGTACACGTGTCTCCTTTAATTCATTCCAATAGGCACCTAAAATTAACAATAATAACATTTTATACACTAAAATATTTTATCTTTTGATCATTTTTATGTGTATCAGTGTTTTTCCTGCATGTATGTATGTGCACCAATGCATGTTTGGGGTCCATGGGTCCAGAATAGGGCATCAGCTTCCACGGAACTGGAATGAGAGATGATTATGAACCACTATGTGGGTGCTGGAAACTGAACTCGGGTCCACTGCAAGAGCAGCCAGTGCTCTGACCCAGTGAGCCAGCTCTCCAGCCCCACATTTTATGCATTTTATGATGCAGTTGTTAGGAGTAGTATTAATTGCAATGTACATTAGTACGTGCACATTCGTATTAGACACGTTGCTTTGTAGATTCGTTTTGAAAGGTGTATTGAATGCAATCAAATTTGACTTTTTAAGATAAGATCTCCTGAGTAAATTGGGAGCATGGGGACCTTGGGAGAGGGTTGAAGGGGAGGGGAGAGATAGGGAGGGGAGCAGAGAAAAATGTAGAGCTCAATAAAAATTAAAATATAAAATAATAAAAAATTGACTTTTTTAAAAAATAGAAGCATATTTTGTGGTTTTAATCTAAGTATATTTGACAGAGTATCCTTTATTCTCCAATTTCTATAAAATAGGATGACAAGTACATGATCTCAGCCTCCATTTTCCTACTTGGGACATTAAGGCAGGAGCATCTCTTGGATCCAGGACTTTGAGGCCAGTCTGAGATTAAAAGCATGTATCACTGTGTTGGCTTGATCTCTTATTCTTGGATTCCCTGCCTTGTTTTTTGTCATTGTCATAGTAACCAGAGTTGGTCTTGTAGACAGTGTATTGCTGTCCTTTTTATTAGTAGCTTGTAGTCCTTGGACAACACCTTGGTGATAATTATAGAGTTTAGTTCCTTAACTACTCAGATCTTTGTTGAATATCAAAATTCTTCTCAAGTGAGCTGGTTTCACTTTTTCCCCTTCAAATCTCTTACAGGAGACTGGTTTACTTCCAGTCTTAACCATGAATGTTTCTTGTGGCCCAGAGCTCCCTTGCCTTTCAGGTCACATTTTGATCACAGTGATCTTAGTTACTCAGTTTTCTTCCTCAAATTAAACCAATTACCTTGCCTTGCAGGAATCTCAGTAATCATATTCCTGCACATAGAAGATACATTTTCATAACATGGTTATCTGTTTAGATTTTGTATAGTTTATTTGACTTTCTTTTTTCCCAGTTTTTAAATTTTATTTAATCTATGTGTCTTTTACATCATGCATCTTGATCCCATTCATTTCCCCGTCTCTTCACATTCATCCTCTGCACCTGCAGACCTCTGCCCAATAAAACAAACTTTAAGAGAAAAAAGAAAAAAATAAAAAAGGGAAAAAATTAAAAGTCTCATCATGAAAGTTGCAGTGTTAAACAGCGAGTCTTGCTATAGATTCCTTTGTCCATATATCTTAACTTGCAAGTATTCATTGCAAAGAGCCATTGGTCTAGTTAGAGGTCTCCGGTTTCTACTACACTATTGATGCTGGGTCCTCACTAGGACTCTTCCTGGATATCCTGTTGTTCCTCTGTGTTGTTGAGATCCTGGAGCTTTGGGTCTGTGGGTCAGGTTCCTTCACATACTGCAGTAGGGGTGATGGTTGGGGCAGGCTAAGTCATAACCCTGGGTTTGGGCCTGGGCAGTTGTAGGGTTTGCCCTCCAGATGAGAATGGGTTCAGCTCACCCATGTCTACAACTTCGGGGCTGGCTCACCCACACCTGTGCTAATAGTGTTGACTCCCCCACTCTTATGACCACAACGCCAGTTCTCCCACCTGCCTCAGGTGTTGGTGGGTGGCGGGAAGTCATCTTTCCCCTACCCATGCTGCCACAGGACAGATGAGAAATGGGAGCAGTCCTCCCATGCTCACAACTTCAGGGCTGGCTCACCCACACTTCCATTAACAGGATTGGCTCTATTGTGATGGCCCGGAGAGATGTAGGGCCTGCTCTCTCCCAAGTGTTGCAGCTTGCAGAGGGGCGGGCAGGGACAGTCTCCCACTCTTGTTATCTCAGGGTTGACACTCCCAACTGCTTTTGGCGTTGATGTTTACCCAGTTTTTATATTTTTTGGTTAACAGCTTATCCTTTAATGGCTGAGCCATCTCTCCAGCCTAACCCAGTTTTTGTAATTTGGAAATCTTATACATGTCTGCAATATAGCTTGGTCATATATCCCTTCTAGTCTCTCCAGGACTCCCTGTAACATCTCCTTCTTAACTTCATGTCATTCTTTTAAATTTATTTATTTATTTCTTTAAATCCATGGAGTCCAACCAATGCTTCCTGGATGCATATGGATGTGAAGTCATCTTCTCATTTTTTTGTTTTGCTTTTCAGACCGAGGCTTCTAATTTGATTTCCAAAAAAATAGAGTAACATTTTTCTTCTATAAATTTTATTTCTAAATAAAACATTGCAAAAGAAAAAGCAACAAAGAAAACCTATATTTCAAAATAGGAGGCTTTTGGAGCCCCAGGGGTCTTGAATGGGAGTTCTCTTTGCTGAGCCCCAGAGGACTTGACTGACATGCCCACAGGGAGCTATGCAGGTATCGACAATACTGGAAGTAGCACCCAGACATAAAGAGAAAATAAATTACTTTCATCACAAAGAAATCCCCATGATGTCTTTGCATGCCACAAGTGCCCAGAGATTGGGAAAGTGCCCTGGCGGACAGAGGTGATTTTATACAGGAATGTTTCTTGTGCCAATTCCTCAGTTTTTCTTTTTCTTTTCTCTGAGAAAGGTCTCACCATGTAGCTCTAGCTGTCCTGGAATTCACTATGTAGACAGGTTGGCCTGAAATAGGTCTGCTTGCCTCTGCCTCCTAAGTGCTGGGATTAAGGCCCAAGCCACCACACCAGGGTCCCATCTTGCTTTTCATAGATCTAATATTTTTGCTATATTTGTTTACCTTCCCTCCATTTTGCTGAGCACCCATCCTTTGATTTGCCAACTTTCAAGATAAAAATTAACCTGAAATTTTCCTAATGCCAACAGTCATTGAAATAACACAGCCACAAATTGATTAAACTATCAGTTAAACAAACAAACAAACAAACAAACAAAAAAACACCTCATGGTTTGGGGCTGCATGGAACAGCTCCTGCTCTTTCAACTATCAGTAGCTTTTATCTGACTGAACGAAGATTCTGCATTTAAAATCTTTATTAAAAATCTCTGTTGTTTGGTCAAGCATATATTTATCTGCAATGAAATCTTTCTCTTTGCATTGAGAATACAGAAAGCACTTTTGTGCTCGGTTATCAAGGAGGCTTATTAATAAATATTCCTTGTAGTGCTAAACTGGAAAGAAGCAAAGGCAGCACAGTGTATGTTAGGTCACACTTTCCAGACTAGTGGGCTTGTTAGTGGGCAGATAAACAGACTCTCATTAGAATGTTTTGTGTGCCAAAAGAAGCATTTTAGAGCTGCCTGAAATAGGATAAGACACAGCTTTGCCCTCTAAAGAGGGCCTGTGAGTGGAATATAGAATTCACTTCAGAAAAACCACTGCAATCCAGGGTGTGGCTCTCATTTTTTTCAACCTCTCCAAATCTTTCCCAGATGGACAGAAGAGCTAATCAAGTTCAGAATAGATGTTTACATGAGCCTTGATGCCTACTTTAGCTGCCAGCAAAGGACAAAACTGCAGAAATTTGCACTTGGACCAGGCTACGATTCTCCATCTGTTGAGGGAAACATGCAGACAGACAGATTACAGATGAGGCTATTTGGAGAGAAAGGAATCAAAGCTAAGTAGACAATGTATGTCAGGGCCTGGTGGGCCAGATAGAGGTCTAAGGAAGGCTGAGGTCCTAGGACACGACACTTGACTGCTTCTCTTTACAAGTATTTCTTTTTGTCTGTCCCCAAACACCCATCCTCCTTGATATCAACAAATTACTTATAGATTGGTGAGTGGGCAGTTGTCCCTGTGTTTGGTCAAAGAAAATTTTCTCTCTTACAGTGTCTCTGACATGCATTTTATCTGTGTATTTTAAGCCAACTTCATGGTTTGATAGGTAGAATTTGGTGGACACCTGGTTGCTGTTCCTATGATTTACCAGTAGCCTCTAATTCTTTGTAACTATAGATGATTACACAAATTGATTGAATGTGGCCAATCTTTGCTTTATGGGGCACATGTGTCTGAGGGCAGTCATGAATGTGGTCCAAAACAAAATCACATACTTACTCAAAATACTATGAGAGCTCTTTGCTACTAGTTTTTGTAGTTTGAGTGCTTGACTTTCCAGTGTGAACCTTGAAGATGACCATGTCAAGCTGCCATGTCAAAAGGCTGGACACACCTGCCAGGGCATGTTGCACTACACAGGTCTTCACAAGATGTCTAGTCAGCACTCCAAGATTAATCATTTGCTATGTGTAGTCTCAAAAGTGAACAAATGGGTTGGTGACATAGCTCGGTACAAGAAGGTACGAAAGCTGGTTATTTGAGTCCTATGTGGTGGAAGGAGAGAACTGACTACTAAAAGTTACCCTCCCTCCATATGCACGCTTTCACTCAACACACACACACATGTACGCATGCACTCATGCACACACATGCGGTTGTAATTATAGAAACTTGGACAAATGTAGTGCTCACCTCTTCTGCGATCACCCATACAAAGGACTGCTCATTTATGCTCTACTAACCTATGCTCAGGATCCCCCTGATTTAAAACTGAGTAGGGGGAGCCATCCTGATTGCATATACAATGCTATCTACACCCTCATGTATGATCTCTGCACAACCTTCCTGAGCTCCTGGTGTCTCATCTTTGCAGATATAAGCCAACTGTTTATATATCAGAGCTTCACCTCCTTCATTCCCCTTCTAACTATGCAAGGCTCGTGTGTAGTATGTATTGCTGGACCCTCTTCCCATGAGCACAGAAATAGCCACAGCAGCCACTCACAAGCATGGCTTGGAGCCTTTACAAGCTGGGTGTGGAAGCATCTCTCTTTAGAGCTGCCAGGCCAGATGGCTGGCTGGCATTGTCTAACTAGAAGACAGGCAGACCACAGGCTTTTATGGGCCACATTGTAGAAGCAGAAAAGCAGCCAAGTTCTGAAATAAAACTACGGTGTTAGACTTTGCTTCAGTGCCTGCACACGTAGGGAAGCCAGTGTGCATAAAGTCGGGTTTGGTATTACAAGGTAGAGTCGTGTTTGTTCTAATAAAACTTCCAGCTTACAAATCTGGATGTTTTTCATCTTATGAAATCTTTAAGAAAACTTGATCCACATGATCCAGAAAGAGGAAAGTCACACTGAGTCTCAATTCATTTCTGACTCAATTCTTGTGAGCTGAGGAAGTGTCTTGCAGGGCACATCTGACCCCTGACCTTGACCTTCAGCCTGCAATGCAACCATCAGTGAGACTCCATCTGGACTGAACTGCTGCTGGGCGGTGTGTTGTGAGCCTCACCAAGAAGGCGTGGCTTCTGAGAACCCTGCCCCTCTGGCCTTCTCTCCTGCCAACTCCTGCATCCTGTGACAGATGCCACTGACAGCTGGGCATGCTGTTTGTGCACCGGCCTGCATGCCAGCCACTTCCCTCCTAGTTCCTGCTTTTTCATAAGACAAATCTGGTGTTTTTTTCTGCATTTAACACTTTTGGTGTTGGTGAACTTACATCTTGGGAGGCTCTGGAGTGTTCTGTATCACAGATTACGTTTTTGGTGGTTTTCCAACAGAAGGACATGCATGAGATTTCTGTTTCAGCCAGTTAAGTACTTTTATCCTGGTTTTTGAAAGCGTGGTGTGGTTTTCCCCATGTTCTAGGCACAAGCTCTTCCTCTGAGTCACTCTGCAGGTTGGCCTTCTTAATGTATTTGTTTTACTTTGATCTAATTGGGTTATTTTCATTAATAACACTAAATTTATAGATCATAACTATAGTGTATTCATGACATTCAGTGTGGTGTTTGATTCAGTGTGGAATGATGGTACCAATTTGATCAACGTATCCTCCATTATCTATCTTTTTCTTTGGCATTCTGAATGTGTAATGTTTTTTGGAGGAGTCTTTCCAAAGCACATGTCTTTCTAAAAATTTTATATATGTATTTTTTCATGACACACACTTATTTATATATATATATTTAAAATATACATTAAATATATATATTTAAAAATATATAATATATAAGTATATATATAAAATATAAGTCTCTCTTCCTTCTGGTGTTGTGGGGGAATCCAGCAGAGAAGACTGCTGGGTCATGGATTTAAATCATTAGAAAACCTTTATAGCCAGTGACTATACTGTGTGTTCAGGATTCCAGTGTGGCATTTCTCACGGTGAGCTTTAAGCACAAAACCCATATTCTGGGCTGATATACTTCCACTAACAAGAACAGTAAACTAGAAGTGGGGCTACAGAAGCCAAAACGCAAGAATAACACATTAGAAACGTTCCCAGAACTATGGACTTTGATGGAGTAGACTTTGTTTTCACTTTGTCAGGCGGTTCTGTCTATGTGCGGAGTTTTATGGTCTGAAAGGCACTCCCACCACACAGTCAGCTGTGCTGAGGGATGAGGCCCGGTTATGGCAGCTCAGGATGTGGGAGGGTTGCTGCAGTGTGCTCCTCACCATTGCCACCAGTGCTTTCATCACAGCCGTAAAGTAATGGGACTTCCCAATCTCAGCTACAACGTCCAGAACTGTGGCTAAATAACCTTTATCTCTTTATAAGTTATTTGCTTCAGCATCCCATTGTAACAGTGGATAGCTGACTAATGCGGCCTGTTTGCTTAAAGGCCAGTTGGACGGTACTCTCTTTCCCAAAGGTGATTTTCCTCAGAGTTCCTGGTGAGCTGCAGAGCAGGAGGGGGTGTGGCGTCTCTTTAGTAAGCATTTCTGTGACATCATCAGCCTGCCCATTCGGACTGAGGTGATTTCACAGCGCTCTTGGTCACCCTTCTTCAGTCACTGAAAACTGACCCGCAGCATTCCGGCATTGCAAAAATACTTCGCTTATCAAATGCATTTAACACACATTTGCTGAATGACTGAATTAATCTTAGAATTTTAATATATGTTACTTATTTGACTCATAATATTTAAATTGACCCGCTATTTATGTTTAGAAAAATTTTCAGGCCTGCCTACCTAAACAAAGAGAATAAACAACAACAACAAACCCAAAACCAACATCAAATAACTAAAATGATTAACTCACATAGGAAGAAAGTTTTGGTAGAGATTTCAGGTAAATCCGAATATTATGAATATTTAAAAATTGACATACTGTATTGCAACAACATATAAATCCATTTTTTTTTGTTTTAAAAGGGTCAGTTTATAGAAGTTCCAGAATGGAGTCATTTTTATGCATGCTAATTTTAAAGAGCATTGTTTTCAAAAGTGAAATTCATAAAAATTGTGCATTGGTTGGCCTTGGGTTTTCAGGTCAATTAAAGTGTGTATGAACAACTACTTAGGTTTTTTTCTGTATTTGATACACATTTCCTCAGGTTTTTTTTTGTCTCCTCCACCAGATGGCAATTTACATTTTTTAAGCTTTAATTCTAATTTTGGAGAGAGGACAAGCACAGCTCTTCTATAATTTAAAGGTTCATGCTTTTATGTATATTTGCCACCTGAGAATGACACTTCACCGTGAAAATGCTAGCATAACAGGGTAAGCTAGCTAATTTTATGAGAGAAGCATTAAATAGAAAATGTCAGATGTGCAAACAACTTCTAATTCAAATAAAAAAATGAAAATCAAAACAAGTATTCTACTTAATGATTAGCAACAAAACATGTTAAAATAATTTAAAAGTTACATTTTTCTGAAGGTTTTGGAAACACTACATGAGCAATAGTATGTTAATCATTTATTTATGCTGAAAATATGAAATGACTTTAAAAATTAAAAAATACTGTTAGTCTTGTGTTAAACGTTTGGGTTGAATCCACATAGGTTTCTTACTCTTTCCTAAAGCTCACCTACAAATGATACTATTTTCTTTTTATTATTATTATTATTATTATTATTATTATTATGATGATGATGATGATGATGATGTAAAACCACTGAGATGTGGGCCAGTGAGATGGCTCAGCAGATAAAGGAGCTTGCAGCCAAGTTTTCAGTTCAAAACTCCAGGATCCACCTGGGTAAGGCACGAACAAATTTCCTGCAAGCTGTCCTCTGATCTTCACCTAACGGCTGTGGTATGTATCCCCCAGACACACACATGCACAGACACACACACTTGCACATGCACAGACACACACACATGCACAGACACACACACTTGCACAGACACACACACATGCACACACACATGCACAGACACACACATGCACAGACACACATGCACAGACACACACATTTGCACATGCACACTCACACACCCTGAATTTTAAATAAATGTTTAAAACGTGGTTTGACTATGAGATGTCCCTAAAGGTTCATGGGAATAAACTCTTGTTTCCCAGCAGGTGGTGCTGTCTTAAGAGGATCTGCCTTCCTCAGAAGGTGGAGACAGCTGAGGGAAGAGAATCATTGTAACCTGCTTTTCCTCCTCTCTCAGGCAATCTCCCAGTGTCCTGTATCAGAGCTGTCTGCCCTCATGCTGTCTCCACCATAACGGATTATTCCCTTAAACAAGCCCTTTCCTAGCACCAGGTTTATCCCCAAATTCATAATGGCTCCCTCTATCAAGATCTCTCTTTCATTGTTCTCCCTCTCGTCCCTCCTAACTTGGCCTTTTGGGTCCCTCATGCTCCCATCTCCATCTTCTCCCTTCTCCCCACCTCCCAGTTTACCCAGGGGATCTTAACTATTTTCCCTTCCTGGGGCCATCCATGTGTGTCCTTCTCAGGATCTTCCGTTTTGCCTAGCTTCTCCAGGGTTGTGGTTATCCTTTGCTTTCTGTCTCACATCCACTTATGAGAGAGTGCATGCCGTGTTTGTCTTTCTGGGTCTTACTCAGGATTGTTTTTTTTTCTAATTCCATACATTCGCCTGCAAATTTCAAGATGTCATTCCCCTCCACCCCATCCCCCACTGAGAAATATTCCATTGTGTACATGTACCAGAAATCCACAAAGATGACCCCAGTTAAGACTCCTAGCAGTAGTGGAGAGGGTGCCTGAAACAGGCCTTCCCCTATAAACTACCCTAATTGTCATCATGGAACCTACATCAAACTGATGGAAGCAGATGCAGTGACCCACAGTCAAGTGATATGGGGTTCCTCTCTGTATGCTGCACATCCCTACAACTCATATATAGTACTCAAGACAATGCCCAAACTGGGCCAGCATCTCAAAGGCCATTGGAGGAAGGAGTTCCCACAGCAGTCAAGCACTGGTCTGAACTCCTGGAGATGAGTTGGAGAGAGGGAGGAGGGATTACATGAGCAAGGGAGGGGGAGTGTCAAGATCATGACAACTGATCTGAGCTAGTGGGAGCTTACAGACTCTGGACTCTCAGGTGGGGAGACTGCATGGGACCAAACTAGACCCTCTGAATGTGGGTGATTTGTTGTTGGGGTGGTGAGGGTGGAAGGGGACTGGTAGTGGATTCAGGACTTATCC
>JAQHUG010000535.1:20147-30170 GCA_028555095.1 Dicrostonyx torquatus | reverse complement strand
AGCAACACTTAAAAATGCAAATCAAAACTACTTAGAGATTTTTTTTTTCGAGACAGGATTTCTCTGTAGCTCTGGAGCCTGTCCTGGAACTAGCTCTTGTAGTCCAGGCTGGTCTCGAACTCACAAATATCCACCTGCCTCTGCCTCCTGTGTGCTGGGATTAAAGGCGTGTGCTACCACCACCCGGCTCTACTTAGAGATTTTACTTTACACCTGTCACAATGGCTAAGATCACTAACACAAGTGGTAACTCATGCTGGCAAGGATGTGGAATAAGGGGGAACACTCATCCATTGTTGGTGAAAGTGAAAAATTGTACAGTAACTACAGAAATCAATATGATGGATCTTCAGAAAATTAAAACTTAAAAATCGATCTACTTCAAGGTCCAGCTATACTGTTCTTGGGCATATATTCAAAGGATGCTTCATCCTATCACAAGGTCACTTGCTCAACCATGTCAAATGCTCCTCATAATAATGTCATAATAACCAAAAATTTAAATAACCTAGGTGTCATTTAACAGAAGAATATGTATAAAGAAAACATGGTACATTTATACAATAGAGTATTACTCCACTGTTAAAAATGGCATCATGAAATTTGCAGACGAATGTAACTAGAAAAAAAAATCATTCCTAGTGAAGTAACTCAGACCCAGAAAGACAGATACAACAGGTATTTGCTTATTTGTGCACATTAGTATGAGATTCGGCAGGTTATTGGTACAAATCCTCAGTGGGAGATGCACAGATGCTTGAGGTTCTCATGTGTCTGGGACCCTGGTTTTCAGGAGCTTAAGTCTATGCTTTATTTTATTATTGTTTGAGAATTTCATAAGTAATATAAAGCATTTTATCAGGTTCACTCTTCATTCCTTCCTCTCTGATTTTTCCCTTATCCCTTCCATCACAATTCCTGCCACATTTTATTTATTCCTTTTGAAATCCACCGAGTCCACTTTGTGTTGCCAGCACATGAGTATAGAGCCACCCATTGAATCATGGTAGCCCCTCAGGGGCCACATCCTTGAGAAGTCAAATAACCATCCCTTTCTAGGGAGAATCAGCTGTCAATAGCTCCTCATTTAGGGGTGGGAATTTATTACTACTTCCCTATGCGTGATGGGATTTTGTCTGGCTTGATCTGGTAGAGGTTTTGTGCATAGGGTCACAGCTGCCCATGAGTTCCTGTATGTAATTGCTGAAGACACTATTTTTCTGTAATCATTCATTGCCTCTGGCTCTTACATCTTACTTAATGAAAGGGTTTTCATGAGGTGTTTATTTTTGAAGATTGGATCTATGGCAAATGTGAGATTTCCAAATCACATTTTTAAATGCATGCTATTAATAAATAGAAGGGCTGATGTGTACTATGAAATTTAAAGATTTTATAATCTTTATCTAACTAAATTCTCTTCAGAGCTTCTTTATGGTGTAGATATTATGGTTATTGCCATTTAATGTATGGAAATAGTGTGGTTTGGAGAAATGTACACCAGTAAGAGACAAAGCCAGAATTCAATGGCCAAAATTTTTATATCTGTATCTCTCTCTCTCTGTAGGACAGAGGGCTAACTTTTTGAGTCAGTTCTCTCTCCCTATCATATGTGCTTAAAAACTCAGTCATAAGCTTGATACAAACACCCTCAGTGAATAAGCATCTTGCCAGTCTTCCATGGAAATTTCACTTTATGATACCAACACCCAGGGTTGTGACTAAGATAGGACATTTTCTGTTCTGAATTTCAGTTTCTTGTCATGATCAGGAAGATAACTTGCTGCCTTGACTTCTTCAATATGTGTTGGCTGCATGTCTGTTAGAGCTGCTGTATTGATTCACAACAGATATTTGAAAAAAAAATGTGTGCATACCTATATAAAATAGTGCTTTCTATATTGTATGCATATATATTTATTTATCAATACGAAGTTATTGATATCATTTAGCTGTGCTATCTTGGGAGACACCCTTAACATCTCTGAACTGCACATCTTCGTAGACCGAGATGGACGGGGGAGGGCCTTGGGCTTCCCATAGGGCAGGGTATCCTGCCCCATCTTAAGGAAGCAGGGGGAGGGTGGTGGGGTAGTGGGGGAGCGGGAGGGCCAGGAACAAGGGGAGTAAATGTAAATTTTTCTTGTAATAATAATAAAAAAGAGTTCATAGCACTGTTAGATAGAAAAAAAAAAGATTGTCTTCTAGAAATTAAGGTCTGCGGACTGGAAGATCTGTGTCCTTTGGAGATTAAATGCCTCCAAGGTCAGTAAGTTACAATCTAGTGTCATAATAGATCACAGGGGAAGTTAAGAAGTGACACACATGCAAACTGGGCCTGTTATTATTAGAAAAATCTCCATGACAACCATGATGCCAGAGAGCAAGTGTCTGTAGCAAGTTCTATAATTGGCTTTCCCCTTCCACTTTGGCTTTGAACAGCACATTTAAGAGGATTCCCCAATGTTGTTCTCTCACTGTGTCACCAGTAGACAGCCAGGTCAATGGCCAAAAACATTTGTTAGGAATATACTAGTGCCCCTCCTGAAAAATTATTGGAATATTGACAGTATCAACATTTGGCAAGGATTCTGTCTTCCTCTAGTCTGGGTGAAGGGCAGAAGGTAAGAATTTCAGCTGAAATTAGCTATCTTAAGGTCTGTCATTTTTTTAAGAGGATTCACTGCTAATAATATTTATTGGGATTAGACTTTCCCATTATTCTCCGAACTTCTACATCCTTTATATTTTCCCTCAGTTTCCCTTTGTACTTACCCAAATTATATGCTGTTCTGAGAAAAGTACATATTCTATGTTAAATATCAGCCATGTGTCTGTGGTGGAGAGATGGTTGCTGAACTACTTTCTGTTTTCTGTTTATAACGACAGAGATAACGAGGGCAACTAGGGCTAAATGAGATTCTCTATAAAGTCTAACTGATTTTAAAAGTCATAAATCAAGATTTCGATAAAAGCATAACAATTGACTGAGTTTCAGATTTCCTAAGAGCAAAGCCTGCTTGTCCACATATCTCAACTTTCTGCCGTCTCTGGAACTCTTTTCGCTGCATTTTTGTTTACCAGGGTTATATCTTTAACATGATTAGAATTACATTCTATTTAGATGCACAGCTTTGGCTCATGATTTCTAGTGGTAAGAGACAAACCAAATCTTACGTTATGACAGAATATTCATGCACAATTCCACAAGAAATTTCATCATCTTCAAATAGTTCTCCAGCATCACCTTTGGTGATCCTAGAGACACTAGTTTTAAGCAGAGCAGTTATCAGACATGGCTACTCCAGACACAGGTAGTGTCGATCCATTTAAACTGTCCATTTAAGTTTCTTTTACTCACATTTTTTTCACTCATCAACATGTACTGAGCTTGTTATTCGCAACACATTTCATTTACTGGCTGTGTTCTTATTAGATCAGAATTGATAAGCTGTACTTATCCAGTTAAATCTTTAATAACTTTTCTACTTTAAACTGTCTTGTGAGATGCAGAGCACACACAGAACACTAATAAAAAAGAGTGAATATGTTTGTTTTTCCTCTGCTACAACATTTAAATAAGTTACTCTAGAAAAAATATTAAGAGAAAAGATAATGGTCCATAATTTTTCAGTCTCTACTGGGAATAGTGGGTAACATAAATATACCTAAGTGTGCCTATCTATATCACCAGAATGCAATGAGACAGTGACAACATTTCAATCATTTTTTAGAACTGGCCAATTAAATTGATGTTTACCAATGTTACCCATGAAGTTTTATAATTTCAAAATGTTTTTTTTAAATTAAACTTAACCAACCTTGGATGAACTGAGAAACAACATTGTTTATTCTAAGAATAAATAGAAAGATGACCAAACTCATAAAACCACAATGGAAATTAAGCAAAAGTAAAATTTTGAGTTTTAAATACCAAGTCGAGTAGGACCAGTTGATAATACATTCACTTGTACTTGTGGGTGGATGCAAATGTGACTGAAGGCAACACTTAACACTAAGGGGAAAGTCTCCTCCAGTCCTTCATCAGCAGCGCTGTCTTCTAGATAGCTCTTGGTGGAGGAAAACAAATGCAGCAATGAGAATCCGTAATATGAGTGAGTGGGCATTTGAAAATAATATAAGACAGAAGTAGACATTCTAACAACTGTTTCTCAACACCGTTATTAAAACCTGGATCAGACAAGTTTTGTAGGAACTAACTTTGTCAAAAGGTCCTTGATATATCATCTTTGTTCTGCCATTGACTGAGTTTTTGAGGGAGGTGATGGCAGGAATAATAATTGCTAACATTAACGAAGCTCTGCATGTAAGCCCCTTACATCATTCAGTCTCTTGAGCAGTGCTAGAGGATGGTCAGTTTCATCTTCTCCATTTATACATGAGACTACTGAGGCAGCACAGTGTTAGCATGATAAAAGGATATGCAGCCTGTGATTATCAGGTACCTCTCACCCCGTCTCTCTCTCTCTACTCTCCCTCTCTTCCTGTGTTAGCATTGATATAAATCTTAAATTGTTATTAAAATGCAGCATATGTACAAACTTGGAGAAATCCAGTTAAGTAAGACAATAAAAATCACAGCACCCTTACTTGTTTTGTTTGACTTTTTAAATTGGTTTTAAATAGGTTTCTTTGGACCTGATTCACACTGTATATGTTTGTATATGTATGTGTGTGTGTGCCTGTATGTTTATATATGAATGTGAGTGTGAAATAGAAAAAGAGAGAGACACACAAAGACAGAGAAACATGGATCACATCCATGAGAGTAACGATACAAGGCAAATGTATACAAAGTAAGAAGCACATTCCTCCCACTCATCAGTGCTGTGGTGTTCATTCCTTGTCGGTTTAGAAGTTATCTTTCACAGAAAAGGTGTTGTGCACTGCCCTTATATATATGGTGAGTATTAACATATATTTCAATTCATTTTTAATTTTTTTCTTTTAACCAGGGTTTCCACTTGTCATGTTTTTACTTTATAGTTTGTTTTACTAGTTACCTTCTAGCTAAGGACTTCTGTCCTCTCTTTACAGTAAGTGTTAAAGGTCATTGTGTTCAAGCCACTGGGATAGTTTAATACAGAGTAAGGAAAATAGAACTGAATTGCAAGATCAATAAAATTTTCCTGACTGTCGTGTATTCTAGAGGAACACACAAATGAGACTTTCTTTGGGATCAAGAGTGGGCACTACCCACCTCCTTCTGCAGTTCCACATATGATATTTCCATAAGAAGACCAATTTTTAAATTTACTGGGAACATAAGCTTTTGTGCCAACAAATCTGTCAGAATTACAAATCATGAGAGTATGATACATGTCACCTTGGAAATGTATTAAATTTATTTTTAAAAATTATTATAAATAAGGCAAACAATTCTTAATAGTAATAGAACTTTAAAATAATATCAGAAAATGACATCTTAACATTTATTTTGGAATTCTTCACCTGACACTTTAGTAGGAAGACTGATTTCATAACTTTACTAGGAACATAGTTATTGTGTTACAAAAATGTGTCAGAATTAGAAATCAGGACAATATGATTCAAGTCTGTGTGTTTGTGTATGTATTTGCATGTGTGTATATACACAGGTTTTTGTATACACTTATTTGTGTATATGTGTACATGTTCATGTGTGTGTGAGATCACATAATTTCTTAGGACTTGTTTTAAGATGTTAATCAAGTTTAAAATGTCTCTTAT
This sequence comes from Dicrostonyx torquatus, assembly GCA_028555095.1. Lineage (NCBI taxonomy): Eukaryota > Metazoa > Chordata > Mammalia > Rodentia > Cricetidae > Dicrostonyx > Dicrostonyx torquatus. The sequence continues at coordinate 24,440 of JAQHUG010000535.1, read as the reverse complement.
TAAGATAATGCTGTAATGTCACTTGAGTCTGCAATGCATTGTTCTATTCTTTTTCTTATTTATGAACAGGAGCACAGAGGTAATGACTGGGGGAAGAAATATTACCGAGATCACTCAGTTCATCCTCCTGGGATTCTCAGATTTTCCCCAAATCACAGCCCTGCTCTTTGTTATATTCCTCACATTTTATATTACAACACTCACCTGGAACCTGTCCCTTCTTGTTTTAATAAGGATGGATTCCCACCTCCACACGCCCATGTATTTCTTCCTCAGTAATCTGTCTTTTATAGACCTCTGCTACATCACCTCAACAGTCCCCAAGATGCTTTCCAACTTCTTCCAGAAAATCCAAACAATCAGTTTTGTGGGCTGCATAGTTCAGTACTTCATCTTTTCCACTATGGCACTGAGTGAATGTTGCCTCATGACAGCCATGGCTTACGACAGGTATGCTGCCATTTGTAATCCACTGCTCTATTCATCAGTCATGTCACCTGCACTCTGTGCTCACATGGTGATGGGAAGCTACACAGCAGGGCTCATAGGTTCCTTATCTCAGGTATGTGTCTTGCTCCAGCTCCACTTCTGTGGACCTAACGTCATTAGACATTTCTTCTGTGACATATCACAGTTGTTAAATCTATCTTGCACAGACACTTACTTTGCACAGGTTCTGCTTGCTTTATTAACACTATTGTTTGGACTTGCAAATGCCTTAGTCATTATGCTATCCTATGGCTTCATCATCTTGTCCATCATGAAGATCACTTCAGCTAAGGGCAGGTCCAAGGCATTCAACACCTGTGCTTCTCACCTGGCAGCTGTTTCCCTATTCTATAGCTCTGGTATCATTGTCTATTTACGTTCCAGCTCTGGTGGCTTCTCCAGCTTGGACAGATTTACATCTGTCTTCTACACTGTGGTGGTTCCAATGCTGAATCCTTTGATATATAGTCTGAGGAACAAAGAAATCAAAGATGCTATGAAGAGGTTGCAGAAAAAGACAGTCGTTTGCCAAGGTCACTGATAAGATTTCAACACAATGCCATGTCAGAGTTTCTGTCATTTGCAATTATGTGCACATTACTGCAACACTACAAAGTCCATGTCATTTTGGATAAATATGTCTTTGAAATAGGCAACATGGCTGGGCGGTGGTGGCACATGCCTTTAATCCCAGCACTCGAGAGGCAGAGGCAGGCGGATCTCTGTGAGTTCGAGGCCAGCCTGGTCTACAAGAGCTAGTTCCAGGACAGGATCCAAAGCTACAGAGAAACCCTGTCTCGAAAAACTAAAAAAAGAAAAAAAAAGACGAAAAAAAAGAAAAAGGCAACATGCCAATATAAACCAACAATTGCTTTGATGTCATGGAAATGCAACGTTTTTAGGACCAGTATGGTCATAATTTCCTTGTTACAAAATTGCTATCTCATCATTAGTTATTCTATCTATATGTGCTTGAGAAATATCAAGTTAAGAAACTTGTGCAAGGCTGAAACTGCTAAATTACAAGGCTACCCCTCAAGAGAAGATTCCTAATGTTGTTGACCCCAGAGTCCACCACCTTTGTCTCATAAATATCTTGATGTAGTGTAATTAGGACCAGTTCACGACCATTGATTTTTCTGTAATACTGAACAAGTGAGAGTGATCATAGCAAAACTTCCCGTTTGAAAGAAATAAAGCTGTACATTGGCCTTACTGTGTCTTTTAGGTGGACTAATCAGAAACAGCTTGATTTTGATCACTAGTAGCCACTTAATAAACTTTATGTCAAACACAATAGGGAGACTTTGAATCATGAAAAAAAATGGTGAAAAAGACAGGGTTTCTTCAGTGTCAATTCTTCAGTATTCTGGTGGTTTGATTCATGACATCTTGAAAATATATGATCTATAGCACTATTCTATGGACTAATAGCAAGATATGAGATAAAGGAACCCTGAATGCTCTTATTCTTCTATACTACACAAGGAAAATTGTCCTGGTCAGTATAGCCAATCATATCACTGTATAAAATATATCATTCTGGTATGTCAGGCAACTACTCAAGTTTGGTCTTCAAAGACTTGTGTGAATTCATTGTAATATAATTATTAGACATTTCAACATTGCTGAGATTAACAGCACATGACACACTGGAACATTCTTTCTAATTGTCTGTGTATTTTCAATACTTTGTGCCCTATCATTGTATGTTTTTAAGAGAGTGACATAAAGGTTGTAGTAGAATAACTAAAATTTTAGGCTGATATTACCTGGTATTGTACAGGACCTGTTTTCTTCAGGTGACCTTCACCATCATGAAGCAGAATTGCCTTACACAATACCTTGGATCACAATCCTGGGAATTAAATATTTGCAATAGTGCAGTGATAAACATGTCCATGGAAATGGAAATGATAGAATGTTAATATTCTTCCAGAGCCTAGAGGAATGGTTTACACATATATTTCCAACATTAGTAAGTCAGGGGTAACAAGAACATTGCCTACAAAATTAACTAAGTGGGCTCATAGGAGCTCACAGAGACTGAAGTGACAGTCGGGGAACCATTATAGGGCTGAGCTAGGTACTCTGCATATATGTTATGGTTGTATAGGTTGGTGTTCTTGGGGGACTCCTAACAGTAGGAATAGAGCCTGTCTCTGACTCTTTTACTTGATTTTGGGACCCTTTCCTCCTATGGGTTGCCCTGCCCAGCCTGGACAATAGGGTATGTGCCAAGTCTTATAATAATAACTTGTTATGCCATGTTTGGTTGATAACCCTGAAAGACCTGGTCTTTTCTGAAGAGAAACAGAGGAGGAATGGATGTGGTGGAGAAGGGAGTTTGTGGGTGTGATTGGGATGACTGGAGGGAGGGAAAAACTGCTGTAAAGATGTAATATATGAGAGAAGAACAAATAGAAAAAGATAGCAGGAGGATTTCCACAGGCTTTAGGCCAACCAGGGCCACATAGTTTCATTCCAGCCTGGGCTATAGCAATAGTCTATGCCATAATCACGTAAACACATAAACAATCTCATCATCCACACCATGTGATGTCTGTATGTGTGTGTGCTGATGAGTGCCTGTGTGTTTATTTATGTATGTGAGTGTAAAAAGAAAAAGAGAAAGAGAGATACAAAAACCAAGATGGACATAGCTCACATGTATGAGAGTAATTATGTGAGGAAAACTTATACAAGAAAGAGCAGCATTCCTTGCACTCATCAGTGCTGTGGTGCCCATTCCTGGTTGGTTTAGAAGATAGCTACCACAGAAAAGCTGTTGTGTGCCATCTGTATATTTTGTTAGCATTAACTTATATTCAAGTGAGTTTTTATTCTTTTTTCTCTTAACCATGTTTTCCACTCATTTTTGTGTTTTTACTTTATACTTTATATTTCAGGGTTACACTCCATCCCAAGAGTGTATCAGTGTATAATGGACCCTCTAATAATTTTCCTATAGTAAACCAGATCTCAGAGACCATGAAGGCATGATCATTTCACATAGCATAGATGCTGATTCTGATTCTACAGTTGCCTGGAGTCATTGTGTCTATTGTGTTTATAGAGCTGAAGACATCTCAGCGACTTTTAGACCTGGCATCACTCTCCCAAGATCATTATTGCTGACAATCAGTGGTAACAGCAATCGGAATCTTATGGATAGTCTTTATGCACTGCAGTGCAGGCTGAGCCTGCGTGTGAATGGCTGACTCCAGCATTCAGCGACTTTCTAGTCAAGGACTTCTGCTGTTCTCTCTTTACAGTACGTGCTCATGATCATTGTGTTGAAGGCACTGATGTAGTTCAATACAGAGCAAGGGGAATCAGAATTGAACTGCCACATCAATAAAATTCTCTCAACTGTCCTGTTTTCTAGAGGAACATATTCAAGTGAGACCTGCTTTGGGATCAAGAGTGGGCATTATCCACCTTCTTCTGAAGCCCCCATATGACCCTTCCTTAAGAAGACCCATTTTAAACTTTATTGAGAACATATAATTTTCTACTCCCAAATTTGTCAGAAGTGCAAATCATGACAGTATGATTCAAGTCTCTCTCTGTGTGTGTACTTGTACATGCATGTATACACAGGATGTATATATACTTATTATGTATATGTGTACATGTTCATGTGCGTGTAATCACATAATTTCGTAGATATTATTTTAAGAAGCTGTTATTGTAGTCTAAGTTTGAAATGTCTCTCATTAAGATAATACTGTAATTTCGCTTGAGTCTGCAACACATTGTCCTTTCTAACTTTAGGAACAGGAGCACTGAGGTAGTGGTTGG
>JAQHUG010000534.1:756718-781242 GCA_028555095.1 Dicrostonyx torquatus | reverse complement strand
GATCCAATATGTTCCTCAGTCTGGTATTCTCCCTGACATGTCCTTTTACTCTGTCTTCACCGGTACTATAGGTCTTTCCTTGCCAAACATTTGTCTTTCAAAACTAATTTTCTTGTACCAACAAAACTTTCCCAACTTAGATCAAAGACCAAATCACCAAATAAGTAACAGTTAAAAGTAATATAATTGCAATAAAACAGAATATTGTAATTCAATAGAACTGCCTGAAGGTAAATTTCTGTTGTCTACAAAGCAGAGAAAAATAGGAACTAAATGTCTTGTTTTATGAATTAAAAGACAAAATATGTTGACACATGTTTTCCTGAAAGAAACCCCTGAATATAGACGAAACACTTCAGGAAAGCAGACACAAAATTAGTAGGTGAAACTTTAGATTGCCAAATTTGAGTGGGAACAACCATCAAACAATAGAGAGGAAGTGATATAGAAAACAAAAACCTGCAGTAAGGGCACAGGTAGAATAAGATTTTCAAACATGAGTGTGCTGAAATAAGGGAACATTGGGAGAACAATATTTAACCCTTAGCACTTTGTGTCAAGAATACAGGAAAGGAATATCCCATAATAATATGGTTGCAAAAAAATATCTAAAAATACAAAATTATATCAATCTATTGTTAATGGTTCACTTCAAGCAAATATAAGTCTGATAAATAAAAACAAATCTATAATCTAACAGGATATACCAAAGCCAAGTAACATATATTATCAGTATTAAAAAGAAAAGTCAGGTGACCTAGATTTTCCTAAGATAATCAAATTAAGATGGTTAGCATTTTTGAAGAATTAACTTTCATTCTTTCCACTATAGGATATAAACCAAGAAATGACTCAAATATTGAGTCCAGTGAAAAGATACCTGGAGACAAGTTATTTCGCTGCTTGTATTGAATATTGAAATCAAACACTACATCAGAGCTAGAGAGTAGTACAAACATGTGCATATTTATCAGGACAAAGTTTTCTGCAAAAGGATGAATTAATACTTCTAGAATAAAAGAACAGAGGGAAGAAAATAAAAATGCAAATTAAGGCAGTAGCATTTATACAGAATTAATAAAATGTAAAATTAAGGGTTTTTAAAAATACATGAATAATCACTACTACAAAATAGATATAATTACAAATATCTGAACAACCCATATAAAACTAGCAAAGACAGAATATCAAATATAAAGAAAGACATTATGACAAGATTAAAGTCAAATATACAACATTAAAAATGTAAAGAGGCTTAGCTTCCGCTGAAAGTTATTTTTATGTCATGCCATAACCAAATTGAAATTCTGGATTTATGAATAACTCCAATCTGGATGTTAAAAGTGTAATTTTGAAAGAAAGAAAATTTTATACTAGCAAAATAAAAAAAATTTTAAAAAGTAGATCAAAGACATTTATTGCAACAAATGCCACTTGATAATATCAAGAGGTTTTATTTTTTTTAAAAAAAGATGAAGATGTGAGTGTTCATGCATGAATTATCCTAAGAGAAAGAGTCAATCATAAGATAGAAATTGCATGAGGTATAAAGAGAAACATGAAAAGTCCTAGAGAGCAATCATTCTTTTTAAGTTCATCAGTAATAAAGAAGCAAAACAAGCAATTGTGTCAGCAAATCCAAGAGAATTTAAGCCATAAATAAACACAAAGTCTGAAATAGCTGATTATATAAATGACAATTTGTTTTATTCATTATACTTTAGGAATAGATGCAGATTGGTATCTATTACTATGAACTAAACAAATACATTCTGTGTTCCATTTAGCATTTTTCTTACCTACTTAATCTTTTATCTTTTTGTTTCATTTGATTTTCTCTATTGACTTATATATCCTTGAATCTAACTCTTCCTTTAAATCCTTCCACCCAATTTATGCCTAATTATGTTATGTTTGGATTATGACTATAAATTCTCAGAGATTACTGCACTCTAATGAAGCAAAGTGATGCCAGAATTCTGTTGCCAATCTCTAATTCTTTTATGGCCTCTTTCTGCAATAATATTTGAGGATCATTTATTTTTAACTAAATTACATGCAGATTTCTCCATATGCCTTACAAATATATCCAACTTTTATGATGTTACCCAATTTCTAGCTTTATCCTCTAATTCTTGCACTTACTTTTACTCTTTTATCTGAATTTTCTTTCCTTTTTCAGAAATTTGTTGCCCAAATATTTATATTTACTTTCAATTCTGTTAATGATATTCTATGACTAATCCCAATAATAGATCTTTATTTAAATGTTACTGGTTGCAAATCATGACTACTCTTGAAAGTAGGGCATGGACTCCTGCATTTCAACTTCTAGTCCATGGTCCTTTCTATCACTGTGTCACTCTTTTCGTGTGCTATGGATTAAATGACTTTCAGTCATCTAGACTGAAATTATTTTCCAGAGATTATGAAAGCAATAAAACTGTGCCTTCAGGCATGGAGGCATAATATTGTAGTTTATGAACATGTAGAAGGAAAGTAGAAAATTAAATCAATTTAGAGAGATTATTCTATATTGTTATCTGTTCATAATTTATTAGAAATAGTAGTTCTTAATCTTCAATTATTCCCATCTATTTTTGCTGAGATTATGTCTTACCTTGTTGTCAAAGATAGTTATAACCAAGCTGCAATACTTGACAAATCATTTCAGAGATCTAAAATAATCAATGGCTATAATTTAAAATCCATTGTTTATCATCATTTTATAGATTATTAATTTTAATCTGTGAAATCTTGTCGACTTGATGTGATTAAAATCACTTTGGAAACAATTCTGTCGAAGATCTTCCTGTTTGGATTTATGAAGAAGTGAAAACTCACTTTTATCATGGCATCTTCATTTTTTGGTCTATGATACTGAACTGAATAAAAAGAATATTTATGAACAATTGAAGAAAAAAAGAGATTAAAATTTGAAATAGAGTAAGGGGTTGTGGGAAATGGTAGTGTTTGAAAAGGAAAGAGAAGGAGGAAATTATGTTATACTCTTAAAAAAATGTTTGAAAACAAAGAAGGCTGCTGAGCACCAGTATTCATTGATTTAACTTTCTCTACTTCATGATTGCAGGTGCAACATGGTCTGCTGCCTCAGGCTCTGCCAACATGCCTCCTTGAACTATGATGGGGATACCCTTGATATAGCAACCAAAATAAACTTTGATCCTTAAATTATTTTTCAAGAATTTTGTTGCACCAAAGAAGCACGTATCTAAACAATAACCATGACCTTGTGAGTCACACATCTTGTTACGTATCTCTATATCACTCCTTGTTTTAGGGCAAAATTGTTCTCCTCGGTGAAAACATGGCAGTTGTTGGCCATTCTCTCACAATCAGAAATATATATTTGTTTTCAATTATATGGTCTCTAAAATAAAAAACTGCAAACATATTTATACATTTTTCCTCAATCCACTTATAATTATCATGGTTATATTTCAAAAGTTGAACAATAAATTGATGTTCATATTTTTAAAAATTATGACTTTTCCAAATAACAGTTTTATTTTATACTTCACCAATAATGTGTCTAACATCCAGTTGCTCTACACATTAGTGATTAGTTATTATTGCTAACATTTTTAATTTTGATTGTTCAAATGGGTTTGAAAGTGAAATCATTGTGGTTTATCTTGCTTTCTTTGTTGTTATAAATTTAAGTCTAGTGAGAATTAATTTGATTAGTGAGAATCTATTTTAAACATTTTGAGCAAAATGCTAATTTCTTGTTTAGGTAATTGAGTGTGATCTAATAAGATCTGTACATAATTTAACAATTTAGGAAGCCCTATTGCTGGCCCAATTAAATATTGCTTTGCTAATTTAGATGAAACCCAGAAAACAAAAGGAAGCATTGAAAATGAATTTACCATTTTTCCATATTTCTGCTTGGGATCTATTACATCCTATGATAGGTAGGACATGAGCAACGAAATAGTGGAAGCACTGGATTAAGGTCCTCACTACAAACTTATTCCTTACTCCATCGTCACACGTGCTCAGGCTCTAAGGACTAGTATGTCTAATGCCGATGGAAATGTTTCTGTATATTTATCATCCATATCTAATTCATTTCTGATATTTAAGTTTATTCTCAGTTTATCTGCCATGTCAACTCATTGAGAAAATAAGACATCTTTTATTTTCCATGCTTATATGGTATTCTCCTACACGTCATTCTAGAAATACTGCATAAACACATATTATATTTAATGTGATCAGTGGAAAATATTACTCATATTTACATATTTGTTTGACTACCATTCTCTGGATATATATATATATATATATTTATATTTATATATAATTATTTATATAAATATATTTATATATTTATAAATATATATATTTATATATATATTTAAATTTCTTGTCTTGTTAATCTTATTGAAACTTTACTGATTGTTGTGGGTTTTATTAATTCATACTTGGAAACCAATAGTTTATGTAATGAAATTTTATTTCATGTGTGTAATTTTCAGCTAAATATCAAAATCAGGTAATGAAAGTTAGCCATAAATATAATTATTTCAAAATTTTTATTTCAAGAGAAAAAGTGAGCATTTTTTAATTATTGCAAATAATTTGGGAAAAATGGCATTTTAATACTTTTAGCATTCTTTCTCATTAACACTTTCTCCATATAGAATAGGTTCTATTTAAATGTATGTTTAAAATATATGTTTGAAACTTTACTTTTTCACAATGCACAGAAATTTTACACCAGAAGCTCTTTCAAGCACTTTGTGTTTTTAAATATAAATTTTACCTTTGTTTATTGTTTGCATGTGTATGGGAGTAGAGATGATTGGACAGACTTACAGAGACTCACAGCATCCGTATGCCCATGTGTGGGGCATCACTGTACTGCAGTCACCGTATGGATATCTGTGGTTGAAATCAGGTGCTTGGGCTGGGCAAGGACCTTTCCCCACTGAGCTATCTGGGCTCCCGTTACGACTTTGACAAGATAATAAATGGTGTTCACTGCTAGTGGTATCTTCATAGTAAATAGAAGCACAATTAACTTATTGTGTAGGCTAGGTGCTCAGTTCATTGTTCATAAATTTTCAATCAAATAATTTCCCCTTTTATTCAATTGTATATTTTAATTTATACAGTGTTGTTCTGTTAATTAAATATAAGAGATTTTTTCTTGACCTCTATATCCATAACTATTTCCCCAAAGAAATACTATAGACCACACTGGTTGGAACCTGCAAATTAATAACAGGTTTATAGTAGAAAATATTCTTTCATTATTATGAAAGTTAGATTGAAAGGGATGAAATATATAATTTAATTTTAGAATGTTCTCTTTTGAAATCCTTCTGTCTGGATTGATATTGTTCTCCTTATTCCATTGAGTTTGATTTTGAAATGTATATTAAAAGTTCTAATTTGAAAAAAATGACAAATCCAAGAAAATTTTTTGGTATGATGTTGTAAGATTAACAAAATGATGAATAGTATATTCACTTTTATGCTTCTCCATTTCTATGTAACTAAAACTCATTCTAGCAAAGGATGTTGTCATTTTGCGACATCATCTATCATTTTCTTCCATAATAAATTTCTGACCTTCATTTCCTGATTGACAAATTGTTCATTTTGTCAGTGAAGTGAATTTTAGTTTTTGCTTCTAGTCGAGAATTTACTTTCACAATAAGTATTAAGTAAAATCTTAAAATATCTAAAATGCATAAAACTTTAAAAGATGCACCATGGAATACTTTATATACTGTGAAACCACTTTGTTGTGGACTATCTCTACACTGTGTGATGATATATTGCTGTGATTAGTTTAATAAAAAGCTGAACCTCCAATATCTAGGCAGGAGGTATAGACAGAATTTCTCATAAGAGAAAGGAAGAGGAGGAGAATCTAGGCACACAGAACTGCCAGACAGACATGGAGAGGAAATAGGAGATGCAAGATGGAAGATCGATAATGTCGCATAGAAAAGCAATGATTAAAGAGACCTACATTCACATCAGAGCAAGGGACTGAGCTACCAAGGTCCAGTGGAGGAGCAGAAGGAGGGAGAAGCAAGGAAGTCAGGACCTTGAGGGACTGGCCCACCAACTGAGACAGTGTGCTTGATCTATTGGGAGCTCATCAAATCCAGCTGGACCAGGACTGAATGAGCATATGACCAAACCGGACTCTCTGAATGTGACTGCCAATGGGGACTGACTGAGAAGCCAATGATAATGGCAAAATGACCTATCTCTTCTGCATGTATTGGCTTTTTGGGAACCTATTCTATATGGATGCACACCTTCTTAGACCGAGATGGAGGGGGGAGGGCCTTGGGCTTTCCACAGGGCAGGGTATCCTGCCCCATCTTAAGGAAGCAGGGGGAGGGCGGTAGGGTAGTGGGGGAGTGGGAGGGTTTGGGACAAGGGGAGTAAATGTAAATTTTTCTTTTAACAATAAAAAAGAATAATTATTTAGATACAATTTTGTTTAACTATAAACCAATTTTTCAAATTTACACCTGTTAATTTCTGTGTGTATTTGAGAGAAAGAGAGTGAGCGATAGTGTTTGTTTGTTTGTATGCATGTATAGGTGCATATGCATGGACATACACACTTAACTGATTAGATGTGGAAGTCAGAGGACAACTTTAGGAAGTTCTCAATATGAGAAGTGTAATAAGTTGCATTTGTTCCAGAGACAGAAAAATGAGCAGTGACCCTAGTTCAAGTATAAATTGTTGTTTCACCTCAATTTCTTTTGCATAATAACTTAATAATAGCTTGACAAATCATGTTTTGGATTTAAATTTATCTACCATTTTGCTGAAATCATAAATAAGTCTATTAGTGAACAAATAAGTACTCCAAAATGTTTATGAAATAATAGATACAATTTATATTTCTCTAGCAAGTATTCAGCCTTTACTCAAAATCCCTTAGATGTCCGTCCTGCATTAAGCTCTTAAATGGTCAGAAGCAAAGGCACTTCTCAATCAATAATTATTCCATATCTCAATTTATCATCAAGATTTTGTAGTATTAAGAGAGTATTAACAATCTCCATTGTGGCAACTCATGTATTGTTAATAGGCAACTGTGGCTTTATTCTCATCCAATGAGAAGGTCAGATAATAAAAGAGAATAAAAGTATCCCTTTATTGACAACGTTTGATACAAGAAGTTTTATGTGGGAAGACACAGAAGTTTTGCTGTTGATGACTAAGTGCACTGATGTATTCTCAGTTAAGAGTTGTCTACTTCAGGAGATTAAGAAAAGTGGCCTCTCAAGGGTATTACCTTACACAGTATTTCAGCTTTTACTGACCTCTTGGCATAAGTGAAACAGTCATCATTGGATCTGCTGCTCTTTTGATGAAGTCATTGTTTTAAGATCTCAGCCTGTCTCCTGTCTAGTTGGAAGAAACAAAATTTTCTTTTGCCTTTACCAAGGAATTCCCTCTGGGTTTCACACATAATCTGTAATTGCTGGTCTATTATTCTCTATTGTTTGTTTTCTTTCATCACTTCTAGGAACCATCAATTTATTTGGCAGATAATATATTTTTCCTCATATTTCTGGATTATTGAGACTTTTTCCTTTATAGGTTTATCATAAGCCTCTCGACTCTGAAGTCTCTTGGTATCTTTTTACAGTCAGTGCTTTCTTTCTAATATGATAGCCCAGTTAGCATAGCACAAACACATTAGAACAACTTTTTAGTTCAATATGTCATCTGAATATAATTTCCTTTGCAAAACAATAATAATGGCTGGAGAAATGGCACAGTGGTTAAGAGCACTGCCTGCTCTTCCACAGGTCCTGAGTTAAATTCCCAGCAACCACATGGTGGCTCACAGCCACATGTAATCAGATCTGGTGCCCTCTTCTGGCCTGCAGGCACGCATACAGAAGAACACTGTATACTTAATAAATAATTAAATCTAAAAAAAGGAAAACAGCATTAACTTATTTTTTTAATTTTTGGAGAATATCAAACATGATTATTGCATTTGAATTATTTTCATCCATCCTTCTTTCTCTCCAGCTCCTCAATTTACAAACTCTTCTTCCTTAATATTATTGCACACATGCATTTAACTTACTGAATCAATTAACTTTGCTCATATTTACATGTTTTCCAAATTTAGCACTCAAAATTGAACAATATCTCTTGGTGATCATCTTTGAAGGAGGCTGACTAGATATCAGGTGTATAATTCAGGGTTCTCTAAACTCAGAGAAATATATATATATATATATATATATGATGTACATGTATATAACATAATAAATAATGTATAAATGTATATCATATATGTGTGTGAAATTATTGTAATGAGTTACAGGCTGCAGTCCAACAATAACTAACTGTGAATGAAAGTTCCAAGGAATCTAGTAGTTTCTCAGTACCATAATATGATTGTCTCGGCTGGTCTTCTGTATATGCTGAAATTCCAAAGAAGTAGACTCCAATGTTAATGAAAGAATGGACATGTTGACAAGGAAAGAGTAAGACGGTGAAGAATGAATCTTTTCTTCTTCCATTTCCTTTTGTAAATATATATATGGGCAGATTAAAGGTGTGACTTCCTGCCTGAAAATCTGGATCAAAAGCCTGTGACTTCCAGTGTCAAGTTCAGCATCACAAGTTTGTTTTCTATTTCTGAATTTTAGTTCATTCCAGATATAGTCAAGTTGACAATTAGAATTATAATTACAACAACTATTAGTTAACTGTAGTTTTCCACCTTGGAGTGGAACCATGTGGAAAGTCACCTGTCCATCTTTTCACACAAAGTAGCTCATCTTTCTCAGGTAACATTTTTGAGAATTCATAGGTGCAAATAAGTGCAAATTTCCTGTCCTACATAGAAATCTTTATCTCACAGCAGATATCTGGGTCTTCAGGCTCTGACAATCTTTTTGTCCCTTCTCTGTGTTTTTTCCTTAGCCTTAGTTGTCATGGTTATGGCTGGGAAGTCATTGTTTTTGGTTGCCTCTCAAAGCAAGAATGTAAGTCCTCATAGCTGAACATACCATAAACTTCAGAAATAGCACTTCTTGGAGTCAAGCTATAACTAGCGTGGCAGCCTCTTCCCTGGGAACTAATTTTTACAGTATTAGAAGGTTCTATGCAATCTGTCAAGACAGAGGAGTAATTGATAGTTCTACTCAGTGGTATAACCTGTGAAGCACAACCCTTATTGGTTTAGGAAGATATCCTCAATGGTGATATAATAGGACTTTTCTATTGGGTGTCTTGGTAGGGTTACTCTTGCTGTGATGAAACAATATGACCAAAGAAACCAGGTGAAAAGTATTTATATGACTTATACTTTCATATCTGTTCATCATTGAAAAAAGCCATGAAAGACCACAAGCAGGGCAGAAACCTGCAGGCAGGAAGTGATACAGAGTATTAGGGAACCTGGCTTGTTCAACACAGTCTGCTCAACCAGTTTTCTTCTTGTAGATACCAAGACCCTCACCCCAGGGATAGCGCCATTTATGATGGCCTTGAAACCTCGCCAGGAATTAAGAAAATACCCAGCATCCATGGATCTAATCTACATGGGAAGTAGATAAAGACAAGGTCTCCTGAGTAAATTGGGAGCACGGGGACCATGAGAGAGGGTTGAAGAGAATGGGAGAGAAAGGGAAGGGAGCAGAGCAAAATGTATAGCTCAATAAAATCAATCAATAAATTAAAAAGTAAATACCCAGCAATCAGATCTTATGTAGGTGTTTTCTCAATTGAAGTTCCCTCCTTTCAGGTGACTCTAGTTTGTGTCAAGTTGACATAAAACAAGTCAGCACATTTTGGGTAACCAACAATACTCTATTGGAAAAGAAAACCCCATTAACAGAATAGGAATCATGTCTGATAATGGAAATTTAGACAATTACTAATGGCTGGAAGTTCATAGACATAGGATGAGAACCCTCTACTGTCATTTTTTTAAAACCAATGGGGCACAACTATATTCTAAGTACTTATCCTTGTATGGAAGTATTTATAGTTCTTATACCTTACAAAAGACTTTTATTTTTACATAGTTCTTCTTCCTTAAGAATGCTATAAAGCCTTGGAATATCCAAAAGAAGCACTTGACAATTTATTTGTAAGATCTGGCATGGAGTGACCCTATAATGGATTATTGTAAAAGGGAATATTTAGTTCATGTGGATCATATATAATTTTATTAGATTAAGAACATTGTATATTAATGCAATTCTGTGGTTGTGTTAGTGGTAGTGATGAAGGGACCTCAGGACAAAGGCAGAGCCACCCAAGGTTATGAAATTAGCCTCTAAGTATCTCTGCTTTTGAAACCTCAAAAGATACTTCAATTGAAAATGGGGATAAAAGTCAGGCAATTGACAAACTAGTCACATTTCAGGCATAGTCCCAAAGAGACAACTGCTTTCATTTAGGAATATATCATACAGACAGGAAATTTGGGTGTCTTTCTCCTTCATAGGAAACACAGAATAACCAACAAACAAAAGCAAAGTCTAAAGCAAATAGAAACTAATGTCTAAAAAATTATAATCTCTAAAGGTTATTCTTATCCTTTTATCATGTTTTCACACCTTCATTTCTCATAGAAAATAACAAAATAAATAAATAATAAAATGCCATTTTTTTTTGAGACAGGGTTTCTCTGTACCTTTGGAGCCTGTCCTGGAACTAGATCCTGTAGACCAGGCTGGCCTCGAACTTACAGAGACCCACCTGTCTCTGACTCCCAAGTCTGGGATCAAAGCCATGAGCTACCTGGCAAAAAATAAACTCTAATAAGTAGTCAGGTGTCATTCTTAGACATAGAGCATAGTAGCCTAGATAAGATATTTTATATTGCTTGTTTATAGAAAGTTTCTTTTAGAGAAGCTTAGACCACATCTACTTGGATTGTTATTTTATTTGTTCTCTCAGAAGGAATACTGGAACTGTGAATATAACATGTGTCCTTCCTTTACTTCATCATAAGTGCAATGATATAGCAAGAAGTTCTATATTTTCATGTATTTAAGGCATATACCCTTTGTTCTGTTAATTATTCCTAGAAAGTATTTAACTTTCTTTGGAAAAAATAAATATCTAACTATGCACAATATAAAAAAGTAAGTAAAAAGAGAATTTATGCCAAGTATTTCTTTGACAGTGAGTCTTTGGGTCCATTTAAGTTTTGGTTGCAATGGTTTAGAAAATAAAAAAAAATAAAGTATGAGTCAACATACAAAGATTTCAGAGGAGTTTCCATGATGATAACACTGTCATTTTTACCAAAATTAATTTAGTATAAAAATCTATGTGAGTCAATAACAGGTACTAATCTTGAAACAAAGTGATTGCTTTAAACGATTTCCAATACATCATATCTTATTATATTAGGATATGACAGGTTATGCTGTGCTTCATTGAGTTATATAATACCATTTTGAATATAACTCCAAATCTATCTAATATAAGATGATTCTTCAGGAAATAAAATGGCAAGGACTCATTTACTACTAAATCCTAAATTAGATTTTCTGTCCACACAAAAGAAAGTATAAATGGCTTCCAGGAGGGTAGGTACATTTATGTCAATGAACAACAACCAGTCACTCTCCTGAGTTCTTTATAAAGGTCATACAAGTCTTCCTACTCTGTAAGAACCAACATAAATGAAATAGCACCCCTGTGAACAGCTTACATCTGGGTTAAATCTAAATGATTTGAACAGGGTGAAGGGCAATGCTGTCAGAAGTATTTTCTCAAATCTAAACAATCACAAATCAATTGCATCGAAAATTATTACATAATCTGACAACACCAAGGAGACCTACTGTGAACCCATTATAATACATTTAAGCAAAGTAATACACTTAATGATCATATATAAGAAACCCTAATTATCATAAAGTTGTATATAAAATGTGGTTTGGTAGGTAAACTCAAGACATTAAGAATAAATATGCTCTTTTAAAAATTAAGGTTAAAATGAACATGTTTCATCTAGTTTAAAACAGACTCTGGTTTCATGACTAGTGAGTATAAAACTAGTTCTAAATATGACAAAAGCCTGTTTCTTATTTATTGTGAACTAGCTCAGGTACTGTCAACCAAAGCTCTGGCCTTCTGATGCATGGATTGTTTTAAGGAAAAATAATTAGATAGCAGTACTAGAAGACATTGTCCTCCAATATTCGTCTACTTTAATTCTGGATACCCATGCATGGAGATGATTAGCCGTGGTCCATCTCCAAGTCTCAGTGCATCTACCTGAGGAAGAATAAATTCTTGCGGTTAAACTAATATCAGTTCAGCTATTCTACAACAATCTTATAGAGAATCGTGTCCAAACCATGATCTGGTTTAGGTTACTGTTAAGAAAGATGAATCCCTATGGAAATAATTTATCATCTTTCAAAGTTTCATGGATTCTGCATTCTTGCCATTTCCTGATAGGAGAGTATAAACATTTCCGGTTAATTTTGTTTTACAATACATTGTTTTTATACTGTTATTATTTAGCTTTAGCTTTTCTATTTAAACTGTTGTTGAAACCTTTAAGTGGACAGGAACAATTTTTTGGTAAATCAGAGTACATAAGGAATAATGAGAACAAAGTTTTCATTTGTGAAATACCAAAATGTTTCACCTTAGAGTGAGAAGAAAATAATTTTACAAATATCAATCTAAACCAACAGCAAGTTATATAAAACTATGAAAACAGAATGCAGCATTTAATTGAAAACAGTAATGTATTCAGAGCAGTTGTTAAAGAATATCTTATTAAAGTATAAAAAATTATATATTTGATAAAAATTCTGTTTTCTTATACAAAAATAGTTTAATTTATAAAACAAGGAATAACTTAGTAATACATTTAATTGTGTTTGTATTTATGTACCTATCAATAAATATAAATTTAATTTAGTTTAACGAAATGCATGAATCCAAATGTACATCTATGAAAGATCATTTAGGAAACATCTAATGTTTAAGAGTATAAACATGGAATCATTTTTCAAAATTCATCAGAAGGTCTTGGGAAATGTATTATATAAAACAAGCCTTTAAATATACAGCAAAATCCAGCAGGAGATTTTAAGAAATCAAAATTAAACTGGTTTTGTAGCATGAAGAAAATCATTAGATCAATATCTTTTTCTTAATGATTCTGTTCATGTGTGAGGAGTTTCTATTAGAATCGTTAGTTACAAATATTTAAATTTAAAATGATGAAGTTTTGTTTTCAACACAGTAAAACAGACTGAAAAGAACAAGATCTACATAAATAATAACTTTGACATAAAATGATTATTTTCTGTTCAGTTCAAATTAATAAACAAGATCTGAAGCATTAAATATGATACCTCTGGGAAGGAAAATTCTACTGTATAAGGTAAAAGTGGTTACATTCATATGATCATACTATTTTATAAAGATCTGCCCTATAAAAACATCTATTCCACTCATTTAAAATTAAAATATAATTGACAACCAAACAATCCCATGTAATTATGTATTTTATTAATGCTTTTATACAAGTTTATAAGTCCAGAAATAAGACCGGATGTTGATATAAAACAAAAATGTCATGGTCTGTATTTATTCTCTGGGCTGTTTATATTATTAAATAAACATTTACATAATATTTATTCTATGGAAATTGTGGCAACCAGGTAGCACAAAATTAAACAGTCATCTATAGTCAACAGAAGTTAGTGTAGGATTTTAATCCATTTTTGCTACGAGAGAAGTACTGATAAGATTACTATATTTTCTCAGCTTCTGTGGATGCTACAGAAAAGAACCTTGCAAAATTTTTGCAAAAATTCCAACACTATCCCTTCTGATAGTAATAAGTAAATCATTCTCTGTCCAGTATATCAGTGCTTACAGACAATAATATGTTTTGATGAAACTGCTCTTTCGGAAATTTATTGTTAACTAAGTAATTGTGAAGGAATAATTTGGATCTATTTCAAGAGACATAACTTCCCTTTTCTGTAAATGACACTTTTTTGTACCATTTGTGAATAATGCACAAAAATTGCTAACAGAGCACATATTAAAAGAGCAAGAGGTAACTTCTGCAAGTATGGAAAAACCCTCCATTTTTCTCATTAACTTTTATATCATACTTTATTTGTGAAAATGCCAGTCATTTGGTAATGACTAAATCTTGTGAAATTTATTCATTCCATGTTCTGTGCTAGCCCATGTTTTTGATCTCGAATTGGAAAATGGTCTATATTGTATATAGATTGAGGTACTATATTGTACTAAGAGGAAAAAGAGATTATAAAATTTAATTTTATCATCCTTTTGTATTTATCTCTGGTCTCCAAAATGCTGAGTGATCTGACCCTTTATCTGTGTCATCTGTGGAGGGATTGACCAACTCTACACACATAAGACCTTCCCTCCATCAGTGTGTAGGGATGCAGTGCTCCAGAAGATAAATGTACGGTGTTTATGAATGATCTTGTGCACTAGAGGCTTATTCAATACTACCTCAAAATACACTCTTAAAAAACCGAGCTCAGTTGGCTACTGAGTTTCTCCTCAGCAGCCAACACTCTGGTGGCTGCCTATGATGCTCTTGTCATACCTAACAATAGAGGAGGCATGTGTTAATCTCCACATTCTGGCAATGCAACCATACAGAATGGTAAGGCTATTTCAGCCTAAGAGCCTGTGAGCTAAAGGCCCAGATGGGGCTCAGCATCTTGATATCTGCTATGGGCAAGAATAATTGCTAAGCCATATAACAGCTGCACTACAATACAAGTGAGTATAAGTTGCTTGCCAGGTCAGTACCTTATAAGACACAGAGCTGGGTAAGACTGTTTAAGCATTTTCTTCTTCATTGTTCTACATAGCAACTTCTGAGAAAATGAAAGCTAAGTATTTTAGCTCATGTGTACCTTGATTTCTCAATATTTTAATGAAAGTGTGTTGTGTCTTTAGCAAATAGGATATTATCATACAAGTTCTCATGGACAACCATAAAGAATAGCAATACTGTATGTAATTCTATATGCTTCTGGGGCCTTCTTCACTCATACACAGTTATTTTGCATGTGGCATTTGGGCCTTTGTTTAATAACCTTGTAGCTGAAGGGAAACATTTACAGCTGTGTGGATTACTGTCTTTCCTCCTTTTCCACCTTTCCTTTTAAGTTTGGTTCAAAATTGTACATTTACATATGGACTTTTCATTCTGCCTTCATTTTGCTTGACTGATATCTCTTTATATGGCATGTGAATATGAACTTTAGTTAGGATCATTTCTATGTTCAGTTTTTGATCTTGTACTTTAGGTTTTGTGACATGAAACTTCCTATCAACTTTAATTTCTGGTAGGTCATTGTATTATAGAACATTGAGATTCATTTATTCTGGATGTAACCTTTCTCGTTTTTGTATAAATAGCCTTTCTCTCTCCTCTCAGATAACAATACTTCTATGTATGAATACTTGACTTTCTCTGATGTTTTAAAAGGAAATGCAGCACATTCCTTGCTTCCAGTGCCTGGCATGACTCCAGGGAACTCTGTGCTGCCTTGTTTATTCCCTCCCCCTTTTACAGGGTATATACCAATTACACCCTTTTACTCTCCTGTTTTACATCGAAGACAGCAGTACATTTCAAGTAACATGTCTATGACACAAAAGCATCCCATAATCAGGAGTTCTCAGATGTTTTGCTTTGTCATTCATTATTGCAACCTACAATAGTGCATAGCCCATTTTGCAATGCTCAGATGAAGAAAATATCCAAGGAAAATCATTTTGTTAAAATGGGTGTTATTGTTTTATGTCATCTAAGAAATTAAGACCTGTTTGAATGCCTACGACCATCAATCATTTAGCCAGTTCCCTTTACAATTCAGAGCCTTGTCTTCACTCTCTCTCTGAACATGCCATATTATAAAGGAAAATGGAATTTTGAAGAGTGTTATTCAGAAAACTGTAGTAATTCATGTTTTAAATTAACTTGCAAACTATCAGTACAAGAGAGAATAAGGAAGAGGCTGAGTTCCAGGCTATGGGAGTTACATGATGAGTCTTAAGACAGCCTGATTTTAAACATGAGATCTTGTCTCAAATATAATGTACTTTTATCTATGTACTTTGTACTTTCCAAATTATTCCCATGTAATACTTATTTTAGGAAAAATGTTTGTTTATTGATTTTTGCATTCTTAGATGTGACATTATAAGGATAAGTCAAATATTAATTTATATAATCTTCATTATCATGTCTTGTAAACAGTATCACCCTAAAAATACAAAACATAAGCAAATGTCGAGACTGGTTGAGCAATCCCTCAAGGCCATGTAGCTTCTCCATTGTAAGGCCTACTTTGAAACCCGGCTGTTCCGTTTAGAAGTTGTTATTATTAATAATTATGTATTCTTTAAACTATGAGTACAAAATGTTCTAATAAAAGGTAAATTTTAACAAATATTTTTTGGATTATTTAACTTACTAAGAGAAAGCCAAGGCTTCTATTCTCTCCATATCTTTTCAAGATAGTTCTTGAAGTTCTACCTAGAGCAATAAGGCAATAAAGGGAGATCAATGGAATACAAATTGGAAAGGAAGAAGTCAAACAGATGATATAATAGTATATATAAATGACCCAAAAAAACTCTACCAGGGAACTCCTACAGCTGATAAATACTTTTAAATGTGGCATGATACAAGATCAACTCAAAAAAAATCAGTAGCCCACATGTATACAAATATTGAAGAAAAATTAGAAAAGTATCACCATTCACCATACCTAAATAACATAAATTATCTTGGGTTAACATTGACCAAAGAACTGAAAAACCTGTTTGGCAAGAACTTAAAGTTTTTGAAGAAAAAAAAATGAAGATGAAAAATGGAAAATCTCCCTAGCTCTTAAATAGGTTGGATCAACATAATAAAAATGGTAATTCTACCAAAAGCAATCTACAGAATCAATGCAATCCATATCAAAATCCCAACACGATTTTTCAAAGACTTTGAAAGAACGATACTCAACTTTATATGTAAAAACAGAAGACCATGATAGCCCATATAATCCTGTAAAATAAAGGAACTTCCGGAGGCATGACCATCCCTGACATAGAGCTCTATTATAGAGTTACAGTAATGAAAACAGCTTGGTAGTGGACAAGATAGTGTTTTAAAAAGAAATAAATTTTAAAAAATGAATGGGAAAAATGACAGATAGTACATTTGCTTAAGTGATTTTAAGATTTCATTTCATTAACACTGCAGTGAAGACTGTCATTAGCTCCCACAGACAGAAAACATGATGTGTTTGAATAAGCATATGAATATTACAAAGGCTTGAAAAAAACATATTTAAGTTTTGTTATTCTCCTGTAATTAGATTGGTGACTACCCTAATCAGCATGATGGAACCTTCATCCAGTAACTGATTAAAGCATATGCAGAAACATGGCCAATCACTGGGTCGTTTCTGGAGTACGGTCAAAGAGAGAGAGGAAGAATTATATGAGTAACCAGGGTTGGGGAGTTGAACATCATGGTGGGGAAACCCACAGAGACAGTAGACCTAAACTAGTGGAAGTTCACTGACTCTGAACTGACTATTAGGGAGCCTGCATTTGTTGTAAGTAGGGGGAGAGGTGTGGGTTGTTTGTTCCCAGCGCCTGGCTCCAGCCCCCAGCTGCCGGCCCGCTCAGCTGCTGGTTGCTTGCTTATGCCCGAAATAACCACATGACAATTATATTCATTAAACTCTGCCTGGCCTTTTTTTGGCTAGCTCTCACAACTAAACTAACCCATTATAAAAGTCTGTATGTCACCATGAGGTGGGTGACTTACCTGAAAGGTCTAACTTGCATCCATCTGTGACGGGAGCCTCATGGCGATGGGCCCACTTCTTTCTCTCTTCCCAGAATTTCTGCTCTGTCTACTCCACCCACCTAAAGACTGACCTATCTTACAAGCTAGGCAGAGTCTTTATTTAACCAATCAAAGCACAGAAATACAGATGAACCCTCCTACTCCATTCATTGAACCCAGCTAGGTCCACTGAACATAGGTTAGGGTTGTGTGGCTTGACCTAATTGACCTAATTGTGGGAACCCTGGCAGTGTGACCAATATTTATCCCTGGTGCTTGAATAGGCATTTTAGAACGCATTCCCTATGGTGGGATATCTTGCTCAAACTTAATGAAGCATGGAGGGCCTTGGTCTTGCCTCAGCTGGATAAGTCCATCTTAGCTGACTCTGCATGGGAAGCCATACCTTTTGTGAGAAGTGGATGGGGGTACATAGGGATGGGGGATAGGGGTGGGAAGGGATCAGAGGAGGAAAGAGGAGCTGTGTTTTTTTTTATGTAAAATGAATTAAAAAAAGAGACAGTAAAAATACTTCTAAGTTCCTGTTTTCTTAGATGATGCTTTTCAGGTCTATAAATTCTCATAAATTATTTGAAGTACTACATTCTCATGATGGACAGGGCATACTTGACTATAATTTGCTATTGAACAATGTAGCAAGTGATGTAGTGTGAATAATGACCATTCCCTTACAGTCATATACAGAGATGAAGAATTGAGAGGGATGTTATAAAATGGCCATTTTGAAATTTGACAATGGCAAGGAGAAGAAGAGTTTCTTATGGTGACTCATGCCTTCAAAGTTAAAGGTGTTAGATAAGTATGATACAAAAATCAAGACAGCTGAAATGAGCAGGCCACACATTCCACCTGATGCAAATGTCTGTGTTTCCTTTCATGTAAATACCTGGAAGTACACATTTGTCTTTATGTATGTTCATATTCAAGTTTAGAAAACTGGTCCTAAACAATCAGGGCAACAGATTTGTCAGTAGTCTATATCAATCCCCTGATACAGCCCCCTGTTTAGTTGGTGTTGGGATTCTGCTGACTGGATTAGACATATTAAATTGGATAAAAAAAATGATTTGAAAGAAAAGCTCAATTAATATTATTAAATCCTAATAAAACCATAATACAACAATGACCTTGAATTATATTCACCCTTAGTAAAAGGATGAACAAATATACACGCCACATAATTACATTATTCTTAGCATCGAGCCAATTGTTCTTCTCATTTGACCATAAGAAAGCAAAGAGAAGGTATTTAATTAAACAATCATATCAAGTTAAGTTTTATTTTTATCTTCTTTAATAGAGTCAATTTTAAAAAAAAAAGTTCCTTATGAGCACAAACACTTAATTAAACCCAGTTGATTTTGGTATTAATATGCTGACCTTAAATGCCCTGATGTACTCACTCAATGAAATCCATATGTGGTGATTGTCTTTGGAGGTAATAGGTATTTTTATACTTGTGAAATCAAGGGAGTGTTATTGAAACTCAAGCTCTAAGATTTCTGTTTTCTCACAGTGGGGTGTACCAGGTCATGGGGAGCACTAAGCACAGGCTTCCTTGTCAGCATTTCCTAGTAGAATTTCAGAGACTTTAAAAGCTCCATCCTCACAATCTCATCACTGGCCAGACATATAAAATCCATAGTTATTTATAGTCTGCTATTTAAGCATAAACATATGTGAGTAAAAATAAACACACATACATCTGTGGAAATCTACATTGTCATTTGGTCTTTCAATATGAAAATTTAGTTGCTTAAAATGAAAGTTCATTTCATAAAAGTTTTGAAATGCTATGGAAATATATGAAAAAAACCTCAGAGTACAATGTTACTAAAAACTTACATAATATTTAAAAACTTATATTAATTATTTTATTAATAACAATGTAAAAATAAAAAATAGTGAAGATAAGACTGTTTAGATACTACATGAAAAAGTATGGAAGGGAAATTAAAGATCTACAAGGAGAACTACACATTAATTTAAAATAATGAATTTTATGAAAAGAAAAACAACAAGTTCAAAGTTTTGAATTTGGAAAGATCTGTGAAGTATTGTTAAAATATTTTATTATAAAAATAAAAATTAAACCTTTACAAAATTAAGATTAATTGGAAAAGTATACTTCACATATATAAAGTTAAGGCATAAAAACTCTAATTTGTTTTTGATTATATAAAATTGAGACTAGATACAAAATATTCTATGATATCCTATATTAACCAATATTCTGTGATTATCACAGAAATGCAGCTAGGAAAATTTCTAATGCTGTTACCAAACTATGATAGGGATTCCTGGAATTGATTTGTGGGATTAAAATTCATACTATTATAAATGCTCTATTCCAAAAAATACATTTTGTTTTTATTATCTTATCTAAGTGAAATTTATAACTAGTATTTGATATGTAAATGAAGTTGAAATTACTAATTGAGGAAATAAAAGTAACAGGGTCATAAAAAAGAGCAAAATGAAAATACATATTATGGCATCATGAATTACAGAAAGTAATTAGCAATATTGTATATATAATTATAATATATATTTACAAATAAAAATATTCCACTTACAAAGCTATACCAATATTAATAATAACCTAAATTACTTTATGCTTTTATGATCATTAAGTTTTCATTAATTTACCACCTCTTTTGTTTTCATCCTTAGTGTTTATTTTATTCTCTTCCAGAAAGACATATATGTGTTTATGTGTGTATTGATGCCCATGCTCAAATGTAATTTTTTTGTTTTTGTTTTTTTCGAGACAGGGTTTCTCTGTAGCTTTGGAGCCTGTCCTGGAACTAGCTCTTGTAGACCAGGCTGGCCTCGAATTCACAAAGATCCACCTGCCTCTGCCTCCTGAGTGCCGGGATTAAAGGCTTGCACCACCACTTGCCTGGCCTCAAATGTAATTTTAATCCGGAGATAAAAAAAATACTTCTTTGTAAATAATAGATTCCAAAATAAAAGAGTACGAGTAGTTTTTTATCTTGATATGAAAAGTTCTAAACCACATACTAGAAAGCAAATTTTTATTGATCATGTCCTCAATAATTTATCAACAAAGGCATGCCTTCTAAAAAATCAGGATCATGCAAAATCAGTAGCAAAAGTGTCCCATAAGAGTAAATTTCTCCATGTTTGAACATAATAAACTGCTAGTCTCTGCATTTACCTAATTTTGAAACATATTAGTTAACAGGATGATAATGTGCTTCATTATGTATTTTTATATTTGAACTAATCTTCTAATACAATAATTTATTGTTATATTAGAAATATGTGTACATACACCATACAGGTATATATAAATATATTTCCAACTTGTGTTTTAGAATTATGTGACTTTTGGTTTTAATATCCATTTCAGACACTTGAAATTTGGTATGCAAATGTATTATAATTACTCTTATCTAATGATAAAGTAATTTTAACACAGGGTCAATAATTTAAGAGATTTTGGTGTTTTATTTTGCTTTGTTTTTTCTTGTGCCACGTCTTCATATGCTATAAGCAAATTGTACAAGAATAAATGAAAACAATTTTTAAATAATGTAGTAAAGCATTTTTATTCTTTAAGAATTAATAAATTGAAACAGAATCTCCTTATTCAAACCTCACATCAGAAAGAACTCAATGAGTTATGAGAGTCAAAGGATAATATAAGTAAAAGTGTATAATAATTTAGTAAATGTAAAATCTATGATTATTTTACTCAACCTTCATTTCTAATATGTGTAGCTTCATCCTCTTATGACAGAGTTTAGTAAAAAAAATTCCCATGCATATATATTTTAAAAGGGTCTCTCAAAAGTACTTTTCTTCACTGAAAGCACTGTGTTTTGAACAATGTTTTCTGTTTAGTAATACTTTTGATGAAAAATTTTTTCAGTGCAATGATGTTCTTTATAGACAACTGGTAGCCCAAGGCCCTCCCCCCTCCATCTCGGTCTAAGAAGATGTGCATCCATATAGATTAAGTTCCCAAATGGGCTGGGAACAAGGGGAGTAAATAAAAAGTAAGAAAATTATAATAATAAAAAGAAAAATAAAAAGAAAAGAAAAATAGACAACTGGTAGAAAAATGATCACTTTGAGTTATTGCCTGAAAAGCTTTTTATAATTATGAATGCCTTAAAATTTTGGCACATATTTCTGAGTGTACACACACAAGGTACAATATAAAGAGTACATATGTGTACATCAATAATCAAATTGTAGTAACTTACGTATTTATCTTCTCAAGTAACTACCATTTTTAAGCTAAATACCTTGTAAATTTTCTTTCCTATTTATTTGTAAACATCTCATAAATTTTTGCAAAATATGATGTACAGACATAGGAGCAGGCACTGTTTCACCAGGGTTTGGAGTGGTTTCACGAACATTTCACATTTGCCTGACATGAAATTGCATTGTACTGCCTTAGATTAGAGAGAATAAGAACTTTGCAAAGGAATACCATTTTAAGCTATGGGCACAGGCTCATCAAGGAAGGAAAAGCATTTTGTATCAGAATTATATTTACAGCTATTATGAGGTTTATATTTAGCTTTTGATTTCCACTTACTAATTGGTAAAATATAAGAAGAGTAAAAGGTTTTTCAAATTATTTAGAACTATGACTCTTATCTTAGGGTCATAAAGAAAAATAAATTAATATAAAGAAAAAATAGAAGATGAAAAAGTAAAAATAAAGAAATAATACAAAGATAAAATGTTTAATATTAAGGAAAAACATAGCCATTAATTATTCTTTAATAATATTGTATTTCTGTCTTCCTAACTGTTATAGGAAAGAAGTCTGTACCCGTTAGGTATGATAGCTTTTAGTAATTAATTTTTTGAGTAGTCATGTTTGACTTTATTACAGGTCTCTGGACTTTATAGTCTTTGCTTCTTGGTTGCCCTGAGAATGACAGGTATGGGTTTATTCTCATGAAGTGGGTCTTAATTCAAATCAGGCACAAGTTTTATGCTACCATTGCTGTACAATATTTTGCAGGCAGGAGAGCATTGTAGATCAAAGGTTTAGTGGTTTGGTTGTTGTCCACAATTTTCTTTAGGTAGCCTGCAGAGTACCTTCCTGCTCCAAAGTGACTAGAACATAAGAATGAAGGCTCCGTATAAGCAACAGCTCAGCCTCTCCAAGTTTAAAGAGTTGTATGTATGTTGTCTTCATCAATGCAGCCCCACCATCAATTGGCAGGAAGCAATCCTTTGTACCAAGCATCAGCTTGGGTTGTTTGGGAAATTCAATGGGATGCCCTTGGCCATCAACTCAAATGAATAGAACTCAGTCCATTTACTGAATTTTCTCTAGATATAAAAGATGCCCAGTTGATAATTTGTATCCTCCACCACTAAGAGCCTTCATTAACATCACCACCACAGAGTCCACTTCCCTAAATTATCAAACCATTCCTTAAATGTCCCCCAATTCCTGCTTTCTCTCACAGAACTCTGTCATTCCCAACCATAACCACTACCTTCATTTCCTGGCTTTTATCCCCATCTACCCCGATCCACCCATAAAATCTATTATCTTCCTCTTCTCTGGGATATCCATATATCCCCCACTAGATCACTCCTCTTTACCTAACTTGTCTAGGTTAAAATAAAATTAAAATGTTAGCTTTGTTATCAATTATTTAAAGACTAATATCCACAAATAAGTCAACACACACTACTTTTGATTTTCTGGATATGGATTACCTCACTCAGGATGTTTTTTTTCTTTGCTCCATCCATTAGCCTTCAAATTTAATGATGTCATTTTTTAAGCAACTGACTAATATGGCATTGTGTAATATGCAGCACATTTTCTTTATCCATTATTTATCAAATTATTTCTAGTTTCTGACTATTATAATGAGTTAAACCACAGTAAACACTGTCAAGCAAGTATCCTTATTGTAGGATGGAGTATCATTTGGGTATATGTAGAAAAGAGTATTAGTGGGTCTTGAGCCAAATCAATTTCCAACTTTCTGAGGAACAATCATATTGATTTCTGTCCTGGATGTACAAATGTTCACCTCCATCAGCAATGGAGGAGTGTTTTCATTGCTCCACATCCTTGCCAGCATGAGTTGGTACTTGTGTTATTGATCTTAACCGTTCTGACAAGTGTAAGGTAATATCAAAGGAGCTTGGGTTTGCATTTACCAGATGCCTAAGGAGGTTGAACATTTCTTTAATTGTTCTTCAGTGATATCAGATTTCTGTTTTGTCTATCCTGTTTAAAAGCTTTCCATACTTTAAAATTGCATTTTATGTCTTTTTAACATCCATGTTTTTGAGTTCTTTACATATTTTGGATATTAGTTCTCTATTAAATGTGAAGCTAGTCAAAATCTTTTTCTATTCTGTAGGCTTCTGCTTTGTCATATTAACAGTGTCCTTTGGCTTATAGAACCTTCTCAGTTTCTTGATATTCCATTTATTAATTATTGATCTTAGTGTATGTGTTATCAGTTTCCTGTTCAGAAATTTGTATTTTTTGTTCATATGTGTAAGTTATTTCCCACTTTTCTTATATCAGGTGCAGTATGTCTAGTTTAATTTTGAGATCCTTAATCCACTTGGACTTGAGTTTTAAGTAGAATAAATATGGATCTCT
>JAQHUG010000534.1:741920-755283 GCA_028555095.1 Dicrostonyx torquatus | reverse complement strand
GTAGAGTGTTGGTTACAAGTTGTTATGGATAAAGTTCAGGATAAAAGCTAAACAAAGGAGATTAAATTCAGGGTCTAATTTTGAGAAGAAAAAACGGGGACATGCTGTGGGATAATACTTTTGTACACTGTAAAGATTTGTCACTTGTTTTGGTTTAAGAAAACATTGATTGGCCAGCAGATAGGCAGGAAGTATAGGTGGACAATGAGAATAAGAGAATTCTGTGGAGAGGAAAAGCAGAGAGTCAGTAACCATCCCAAGTCAGAGGAAGCAGGTACTGAGGAAAGGTACCAAGCCATGTAGCTAAACATAGAAAAGGATTATGTATTTATTTAAATTGTAAATCTTATTAGTAATAAGCCTCAGATAGATGGCCAGTTTATAATTATTATGAGACTCTATGTGTTCATTTTGGACTGAACAGTTGTGGGACTTGACAAGACAGAGACATCTGTCTACAAATATTTCTGGTTTTATGCCTATTTCATCATGTTTATTCTTTAGTACTATAGTAATCACCACACCTCTGGCAGTTCTTTTGTGTTTGTTTGCTTATTTGTTCAGCATTTATTTAGCTCTTCTCAGTTATTTGTTTTTCCATATGAGCTCAAAAATTGTCCTTTCAAGATTTGTATAAAATAAGTGTTGGGATATGAATGGGGATTGCGTTGTATCTGTAGACTGATATTGGTAAGGTGGCCATTTTCACCATGTTAATTGAACTGATCCATAAGCATGAAAGATCTTTCCATTTTCTAATACCTTCTTCAAATTCTTTCTTCAAGGACTTGACATTTTTGTCATACAGGACTTTCACAGGATTTTTAATGTTAACTGAAGATATTTTATAATCTTTGAAGCTCTTACATTAGGTGTATATTCCCTGAATTCTTTCATAGTCCATTTGTCATTTGTATATAAGAGAGCTATTGTTTTGTTTTTGTTTTTTGTTAATCTTTTATCCTACACTTTGATGAGAGTATTTATTAGCTGTGGGAGTTTCCTATAAGAATTTTTAAAGATATTTATTTTATCTGCAAATAATAATACTCTGACAATTTTTCCAATTTGTATTTCTTTGATCTCATTCAGTTGACTTTATTATTCTAGCTAAAACTTCCAGTGCTATATTGAATAACTATGGAGAAAGTTTACAACCTTTTCTTTCCTGATTTTATTGAAATTGATTTTAGTTTCTCTCATGATGTTGTCTATAGCTTGGTGTAAATTATTTTATTATGTTTAGTTATGTCCCTTGAATTCCTAATTTCTCCAGGACATTTATAATGAGTAGTGTTGGATTATATTAATTCCTTCTCAATATCTAATGAGATGATCATGTTATTTTGTAATTTCAGTTGTTTATGTGGTGGACTACTTTTCTAAGGAGAGGGCTGTTTGTTTTTCCTGGCCACCTGGCTAGCTTCCACCTAAAATAACCACACAGAAGCTATATTAATTAAAACACTGCTTGGTCATTAGCTCTAAGTTTTTATTGGCTAACTCTTACATATTAGTTTAACCCATCTCCATTAATCTGTGTATCGTCACATGCAGTGGCTTACTGGAAATTCTAACTAGCGTCCATGTCAGGCTGGGGATCCATTGCTTCTCCTCCTCTGCCCTTCTCCCCAGCATTCAGTTCTGTCTTCTCTGCCTACCTAAGTTCCGCCCTATCAAGTAGGCCAAGACAGTTTCTTTAATCAATGAAAGCAACACACAAACAGAAGGAACTCCTACACATATATTGAAGTATCCCTGCATTTTGGGATAAGGCATACTTGATCTCAATGTATGATCATTTTGATGAGTTTTGGATTTGTTTTGCAAGTATTTTTAGTGTATTTGAGTTGAATATATATATTCATTGAATATATATATTCATTGGATATATACAGACATATATGTCTGTATGTATATATAAACTATATAAAAACAATGTTTAAGTTTTCCACAATGAAAAATGAATTCAGCAGTAATCTTTGAAGTTTCCAGGAAGAAGATGGCACCTTACAACAAAAACTCCACTTGGTTGATATGACATCATGAAGCTGATAACACAACTATAATACCTGTTTGGGATACCAGCTGGTCAAGATGGTTACAACTTCATTAGCTGAAATGGTTCACTTTTTTTTTTAATGTTCTGGCCAGAACTTAAAATAGAAACTTCAAAAAACCCTACCAAATATTCAGAGACTATTAACAATTATACCAGACAGTAATCTTGGAATTTAGCTATTATTTTACTTTTACAGGATCCCATAGAATAAACATCACACCCATGACAGCTGGAAGTATTTCTAGAACATGATGTCCCCTCTTGAAACAAAGTTTGACCCCAGCGTTAGAAAAAGACATCATTTAGGAGTTGATTATTATTGGTATACAGTTGGGGCTAGGGTAGAAAATTTTGTAGGCTTAGGCATATCTTTAAAAATTAAGTGATAATTGGATGGAATAATAGATTAGTGTGAGCTTACTCACACACTAATAATAATAGTGAGTAATAGAGTGAATACTTGTGAGTTAATATTTATAGGCAATTTACATTGGTATAGATTCTTTTATAGTGATAAAAATTTAAATTATATAAAATATGTTCCTATTTTCATCCATCATATTTGTATACCTAGGCAAATTTATTCATCATATTGTATCATGCCTGCTTCTACCTCTGTTTAAACTTTTTTTGTATATATTTATCATATTGCAATATACATTTCTACCTCTGATCAAGATACTTATATGTTGTTTAAATTTTGATGCCATTGCACAGCTATTTTTTGAAAAATATTCTAATATTAAGTCTTAGTCTTTAAGTTACATAGGTATTAAGAATTATAGATGAATAGTCATCTATGTTTGTCATACTTATATTTAGACTTATCAGGTTCTTTAGATACATAGAAATTGTATTCTGCATAGTTAGGCAATCTTCAACCACTTCAAAGAGCTGTAGAATATGGAACTTAAATAACTTAGGTTCTGTGGAAGTGAGATACAATTGCTTCTGGCAGCACTGGTCTATTCCTGAGAGAATGTTGAGCACTGAAAACATTCCATTCAGAGATTTTTTTTTCCTTCCTGGCAAATTGACCATTGGGCCAGGAAATGCCTGTGTCTCAACCAAAGCAGTTTCTTTATTCATTACCCAATAAAAACAACACATAGAGAGAAGAAATTCCCTTACCACCCTCACTAAAGAGAAACTTCTGATCTACTTTGGAAAATGCTGTTTTGCTAAAGCCAAGGAACAAGCAGTGATTAATAAGAGATTGACTTCATGAGACAGAATCTTCTGGAAAGTGTTTCTTCAGAGTCTGCACAACGGAGCTATATTTCAACTGTACCTTACAAAGTCACCTAACTTAGTGGTATTAGAGTCACTCAAGTGGTACTAGTTTTGAAGGCCTAGAGGGATCATGTAGATCAGCTGAGACTTGAGTGGCACTATGTTGCAATGTTGGAGTCCTTGAAGAGAGAGCCCAGGAGAGCTCATTGGTGAAGGTGCATCCTCGATTTTAATAGAAAGACTAGTATTGATGGAGTCACGCCTGGAGAGAAGCTGAGATTTAGCACCATTCTTCAGGGATACAATCCCTTATTAGAACCACAGTGAGGCTATTGTTAAAGGAAAAGCCCACTTTCATCAGAAGCTTCCAGCATTTGAAATTTCCAGTACCATAGGATTCTATAAGGGACATCAGCAGCCATGGTGTTGAGCACTTTGGGATGAAAGGATAGAAGAGTAGAGGTAGAGCTGGGCAGTGGTGGCGCATGCCTTTAATCCCAGCACTCGGGAGGGAGAGGCAGGTGGATCTCTGTGAGTTCGAGACCAGCATGGTCTACAAGAGCTAGTTTCAGGACAGGCTCCAAAGACACAGAGAAACTCTGTCTCGAAAAACCAAAAAAAAAAAAAAGAGTAGAGGTAGGAAGTCTATCCCTTCAGACCCTGGGATAGTTATGAAATGGTACCAGAAGACAAGTCATGAACACTACACTGTTAAAATTTGTCTTTGCTTTGATTTGATATTATCTGTGTTTTGGTTCTTCCTTCTTGTAGTGAGGATATATTTAACTTTATTTCATGTTATAGAACCAATTAGGAATTCTACAGAGAGTCTGAAATTTACGAGACTTCAGATTTCTTTAGAGGCTTTGGATTTTAATGAAAAAGAACTTCTAAAATATTTGAATTTTTAAAGATTGCAGGACTTTCAAAAGTTAGAATGTTTATTTTATAATATATAATACCATCTTGACTATAAATGAAAAATAAAAAGTTCTAGTTGAAAGTGATGTGTTTGTGTGTCAAACCTACAGGTGGTCAATTTTGCTGACTAGTTTTATGTCAGCTTAACCAAACTAGAGTCACTTTGGAAGAGGGAAGCTCAGGTGAGAAAATTCTCCAACAACATGGCCTTTTACATAAGTGTTTGAGACATTTTATTAGTTTATTTTCATATTTGACCACATCTACTTTGGAATAATATAGTAGGTAAACAGGCCAGGAAAACAAGATAGAACTCCTCCATGTCTTTTGGATCAATGAGCTCCTATTTCCAGGTTCCTTTCTTGAGTTCTTTCATGATAGACTATGATCAACACAAATATGCTGAAATAAATTCTTTCTATTACATGGTGTTTAATTATAGCATTGTAACTAAGACATTGGTAGAAGTTTCATATTATACAAAGGCATGATTAACTCACTAGTAATAATTTTGAACACTTATAAAAAATAATTAAAAATTCTTTGTGCTTTTGAAAAATTGTTAAAAATACCTTTAAAACAAATTTAACATGATTTAAGAGATTTAGATTAAACTGGATATAAAGTATGTGTCTTTTTGATGGTTCCATGGCATGAAGAAACCTTGAGCCTATTTTATTGTCATAAAATCTAAGAAGTTTAAGAGTAGTCTTTTGGCTCCCAAATGGAATCTTATTAATTTAATGTGATTATTGTCACATAATATTATTTCTTAAAGTTAAATTTCATATGTCATGAATGGGGTCTGCCTCAGATATCAGAATGATTTTGTAGCATGTATGATGTCTTTATTTGATTCCAGTAGTGCATAAGACTGTATTGCGAAGCAAATATCTGTAATCCAAGCATAAAAGAGTGTAAGCAGGAGGATCAGAAGTCCAAGACCATCCTAAGCTATGGGCTAATCAGGCTGCAATAGGCAAAATTGTGTCTCAAACAACAAAATTACCAAAAGAAAAATAAGGAAGGCAGGAAGAAAGAATGAATAAAGAAAAATGCTATCTCTATGTACTATTGATTTATTATTTACTGAGAATATAGGATATCTGTGAGGGACAAAATTATGTTCCTTCAAGCATAGTATGTAATATATATATATATATATATATATATATATATATATATATATATATATGATTAATGAATATTGATGAAAGCCTCTGTGGTTCAAAGGCTTTTTGTTTGACACTGAAGTGTTATAATTTCTATTTTTTTCTATTTATCTGATTTTCTGGAATGTCAGATTTCATTGTCTACTTATATGTTTTGTAATATGTGTATTCATGTTATTATATGAATATTACTTATCCAGTAATATTACATATCCAGTAAGCATGAGCACTAGTGATATTTTTAGGTAATGAAAGAACTTACATAATACCTTCAAAGAATATTTTTCCTTGATGTTCAACTTTACTCAGTTGTATTCATTACTGCTTTTTCTTTTTGCATTTCTGTTATAATGTGAATTAGTATAGATTAACTTTATATCATTCTGAGTTTATATTTTAAATTTAGTTCTCTTCAGTTTGATCACAAAAAAGTTAAGTTTTGGAAATATGATCTCATGATATTTTAAATTATATTCCAAAAGCAGCTACAATGTAGAAGAAGCAACTGTTTGCAAATGTGATGGATCAACACATCTCAGTCACTCATGTGGTTTCTGTGGTATGTCTATGATTATGGTCAATAAAGTTTTCCTCAAAGTGAAATTTGAAATTTTATTTCTGCTTCAATCCTTTATGCTTTTGAAAGTGAGTATTGATATAGACACTAATGTCCAAATTGTTCTGTGCTAGTTACTTGTGTACTTCCTGACATTAATTTTAAATATTAACAGCATGAATCAGAGAAATATTTTTATTGGCTGTAATGTATTTTACAACTTGGGTGGAACAAATAGATTTTCAATAATACTTAGACATTACTTAGGGTTGTCTCATGTCTCAATATAAAACATTATAAAACCATAAATATTTAATAGTGCAATTTCAGACATTTAATTATTTAATATTTTGAATTGAACTCACATGATATTTTAATATGCTTTTGTGTGGGTGACTTAGATATTCCCTACTTAATCTCATCATCATATATGGTCAGCCAATTTTTAGCTAAAACAAAGGATTCCATTTTGTTATATCTTTAATATGATAATTAATTATAATTAGCTGTTAAAGTCAATACATCCCTTTATTTCCCAGAAAAAATACTTGATGTAGAAAATTAGATCATAAAATCATTTTCATAGAAATAGGATTTTTTGTTGAGTTTGTTTACAAAAATCTGAGTGATTCTGAATAAATCACTTAATATTTGTTATTCTTCTGACATCAAATTAAGTCACCTTACTTAGAAGACACTTTTGACATTAACTGACTCATTTATCAAACAATTGTCCAAAATTTTTTCTTTCAGTTATTGAAGATCATAGTGTATCAGTTATCAATGTTTATGATTATATATATATATAATTTAAAACTAATGCAGAAATTATGTGTCTATGAAGTTACAAGCTTACTACCACTGGAATAGAACAAATCTGGCCTTACTTAATAATGGCTTAATCAGAATCTTTTCTAGTTAGATTTATTTCAGCAGTAGTTTGCTCTTATTTCTGCTTTTCTGCACACTTTCTTAACTTTAATCACTGTACTTTTTTTCTTGATAGATGACACATTTCCATTTATGTACACATTCATGACTATTTGATAAATGTCTGGAATAAAAAATCTATTCAGAGAATAAATACAAGATGGGGAGTGCAGTGAACAATGCACTGTGGGTCATGAACTAATAAGAAGCATACTCTAATTCTTACATATTTGCACCCCTTCTGTTCCTTCAAACATACCTCCATATATATGTATGTGTTTGTGCATATTATGTATATATACATCCACAGGTATATGAATGTATGTATGAGTACATGCCTCCAGAATGTAAATTATAGCATTAGTGTCCTAAAATATCTAGGGAAGTCATGATATTTTTCTATCTTAAGACTATTTCATTTTATAAATCTAACAACTGTTGTTTATAATTAGTGCTTATTAGAATAAAGAAAAAGTTTATTTTATTGAGAATTACCAAGATATATGTCATTGCTCTTACTATACCTTAATCTATGTGTGGTCATGAGCACATTTCACACAAAAAAGACATTTATTTACTTCTACAACATATTAATGTACAAAGACCCAGAGAATAAGAATGTAGACAATAATTAACCTATGCCACTGGGAAGAAAATATAAAAAAAAAACACACCATGACATGAATCAAACAGTACCAATGAATAATATCCAAGAAAAAATCAATGGACACATATTTCCTGGGTGAATATTGATTACTGAAATGGCTGAGGTCTTAGGGTTTAGGTGGTAGTCACCAGTTTCAGGCCTCATTTTTCAGAGATTAGTCATCATTTTATACTATTTTATCTTCTTTTTAGAGAACATAAGCAAAGTCAATTCCTAATTGAAGAAAAAGAGATATAAAAAATGGGAAGACTTTGTCTAAGGCTGTTTATCTTCTTTCTCAATTTACAGCAATTATTGTCATTAGTAATCTAACTTATAGCAATGATCCCCATAATATTGTCAAATATTATTAATAGTATTATATTAATAATGTTAATTCTTCATGATATACATGGTGTTTATGAGTTGTAATCCCTTTGCTTTTTAGTTCTGTTAAAATTTAATTAGAATTGTTTTGTGATTTCCTAGATGGTATAATATTTGGTAAGAAAATACATTTTGAATGATCCTAAAGGGGCAATTTTTATTTTTTACTATTAAGTACAACTCCACTATTCTTATTTTGACAGTAACTTGATGCTTTATAAGATCAAGATTTTATCATCCTTACTTCTCATGAAGAGGTTTACATGAACCAGAAACAATTCTAGCACATTAGTCCTTTCAGAGGTCATTTGATTGTAAGGGTACAGTGGCTCATCAAGAATTCTGGAATGTAAATTTTTCTTTTAACAATAAAAAAAAAGGAAAAAAATTCTGGAAGGAAAAAGAATTGTGATGCTCAGTGTTAACCGTAAGCTTCCAGAGCTGAGACTCCCCAGTATGATGGGCCTTGGGACATACTTGGAAGAGATTATCTTGATTCCATCGCTTGAAGTAGGAGCACCATGAGGGATAGGGAAAATGAGCATAAAGCACACATTCATTCCTCTCTGTTTCCCCACTGTAGATGCAATGTGGCAATCTGTGGCAAACTCATGCCACTTTTCCTTGCCCACTATTACTGACTGTGCCTTGAACTGTGATTCAGACAGACAAAAAACCAACAAACAAATAAACATACATGCCATTAAGTTGCTTAAGTTAGGGTATTTTATTCACAGTAAGAGTTTTCAAATTTTCCCCAGCTGTTAGCCAAGAACTGATTTCTTTCTTAACAAAAATAACACAGTTTAAGATTAAGATGGCTATGATTTTCTTCTAGGGAGAAATCCAGAAAACAAGGGTGTTATGAGACTGAATCTATGATTGTCATGAGTGCAAGAAACTGAAACTGTAATGTGAGGAAAGGTAAATTTCCACCAAGAAGGATTCTATGAATGAAACTTCTAGAAATGTAATATTTTATCTTTCAACAATTACAACACAGCCTACACTAGACAGAGTGTGAATGGCAAAGCCATACATTGCAAAGACTGATTCCCTAGGCAAACCAAGACTGTAAGAAGTCACAGCAAGTCTGGACCATAGAGGATTAGGTAAGTATTATTAGCTACATAATGCTGAGAAACCAGTTGGGTGATACAAAGCCATGTCTCATAAACACTCATCCAATATTAATCTCAGACCTGCCATAAGTGATCTGAAAAACACTAAACTCATAAAGACTTCAGAAGGAAAAATAATAACTGTATTGCTTACTGTTACTTGTCAGGTTGGTGGTCTAGAATCTCCATTTTGATGGGTCTTCAGGGATATCTATAAGAGATTATCTTCATTATAGCAATGTAGACATCAATCTGAGATAAATGCTTCATGCTAAAAAGCTTTATCAGAAAATTTAAGATTTATAAAATCTGTAATACAAATAGATATCAATGAAAGTGGAAATGTAGAAAATTAAGATGTCAAACAAGAAGAAAAACAGTGAAGAGAAAGAGTAAGCATAAAAAAGCAGGGTTCCCTATTGGAAGAGAAGAATTTTGAAGTAACTACTATAAATATGATCAATTGCTTAAGAAAATGTGCTATATAATAAATATACAATATATAATAAACAGAAATATATGGTAGTTCAAATGTAATTAGCTCCCATGAGCACATACGGAGTGGCACAATTAAGGGGTTTGGCTTTGCTGGAGTAAGTATTGCTTTATTGGAGGAAGTGTGTCACTGCAGAGGCAGTTTTGAAATCTCAGATATGTTTAAGCCATGCTCAGTGTCTCTACTTACTTTCTGTTGCCTGCCTATCAATATGTAGGAATCTAGGCTCCAGCATCCTGTCTGCATATATGTTGCCATGCACTACAGTAAAGATAATAGAACCACTGAAACAGTAAGCAAACCCATTAAATGTTTTCCTTTATAAGAATTTATGAGGTAATGATGTCTTTCCACAGCAATAGAAACCTTAAGAAGTAGGTCAAAATTTAAACTGTATGATATTTTCAATAAATAACTTCTCACCATATTAATTAATATATTTAAGGCAATGATGTTATAAGTCCAAAACTTATTGAAATATATTGATTTCTTAATATTCCATTAAATGCAAATATAAACACAAAAATATCTGGAATTATCCAAGTTGGCACGGATAAAGAAAACAAAGCTAGTGAATTACATATGAATGCTAATCAATATATAATCATTCAGATGCCACCATAGTATTGACATAATTTAATCATTGAAAGTTCACTGTAAAATTTAGGAATCCATTTGTAATCCTATTCTAAATAATCATTAAGTTTTATATAATGTGGAAGAAAGTCAATAAAGTAAGATTTCAATGAGTTAGGATAATCAATTGTTAAATTTGAAAGTATCATAAGTCTTAAAGTTAACAAAATTATAAAACTGTTTAGAAAGACTATATAAATGATATTGTGGAAAAATGAGCAATATTTATTTATTTGTTTGTTTCTACCGATGCAGTGCTCCTGAAATCCTTAAAATTCATTGAGTTATATTTTCAGAGTATCATAATTCATGATCCATAATAAATAAGTTCTTTTTAATCATAGTTGTAATTATGCACATGAGATAATTTTTGTGAGGTCCTGGATATTTTGAGGATGGGAGCTGGTTGCCAGAGGAACTCACCATGTAGTTAGAGCTTGTAACTTTTAACCCCACTTTCGTGGCCCACAACAGAGAACAGAACTGGGCATTAAATTAATCACTGGTAGTTGATTCTAGAAACAATGATATTCTTGATGTTCATTTGGTGATACTTGATGGGATCCTGGATAGTGTATGTTTTGTCATTTGAAATACCAAGCTTAGTTCAGCAGGTCAACATTTCATCTCTAATCTCCTTGCCCAGGGAATGCTCCTCTAGAATTTCAGTTTAAATACACATTATGGTAAACCAATGAATCTTACATCAACATTTTTAACCTATTTGGCTAAAGAATATACATCTGGTGAATTAAAACATATGCTGGAAAAACAGCACATTCCAATTCTATTGTATGTAAAACCCTGTGCTCAGGAACCTTCTTCAGTATCTATGTACATTGTTATACTGTTCATTTATTACTAAGCATGAAATCCTACATAAAGAATCAGCAAATAAAACATGTTTACCTGGGTTTTGATCCAGTATAACAAGTTGACAAATGGAAGAAGATAATTTTGTAAAGACTGGGATTGTAGCCAAGTCTGAGAATTTGCCTATACCCTGTGTATATAGTAGCTGAAACTGGGGTTAAAATACAGGAGCTCTTGTAGGAATGATCTTGTAAAGTGTAGGCCTCATTACCTAAGGACGATTAGCATAGCAACTTAAATTGTTTCTCCAGATTATTAGAGATTTCTTTGCATTTGACTTTAGGAAGGATCTGTAGTGCCAAGCACATGATAAAAATATTTTATAGTATGTAAAATATCAACCTTCATATCACTATCCTGTGACTTGAGGAAGTTAACCTTGATATCATATCTAAAATAAACCTGCAACAGTATTAACAGTAGAGAATGTTTCCATGATCTATATTTATATTATATTAGAGAATAGAAGACATTATACATATTTAGAAAAGTTAAATCATACCTTCTTTATAGCAAGGTAAATGTTAGCAAATGGTAATTAGGTAACAATGCTGCTTTAGAACACCAGTAAGCACATGAGACAACCAGGAGGGTTAAACCCCAGTTTTGAAGAAAAAGGATATGTATATGTTGAATATTTAAAAAAGAGGAATCCTCCTTGTATTTTATGTTGATTGTTTGTGATTTGATAGAGTAAATGCTGCTGATGTCCACAGAGACAGCCTTGACAAAATGAGATTGTGACTTGTCATTTAAGTATGATTATGTAATTAAAGGTACCATGGTCCTGAGAAATTTATTGATTTCAAAGACTAATTCACACAACATTAAATAAGCCTAAAATATCTTTTTGTCAAAAAGTAAAAAGATACTTATCAGGATGTTGTGTATAAGTAGAAATAAGTTTACACAAATATCAGTTTGTGAAGGTTTTTATCAATCAAACATAGTCAAAAATAAGTATATCAAAATTTATAATAAAGTACTTTAAATAAAATGCAATTTTAAGTTGAAGCCATGAATTTCCTGCCTGAGATGGATGTAGGTTAGAATCTTGCCAGTAAGCCACAGTCACGTGGTGATACACAGATTTAATAGAAATGGGTTACTCAAGATGTGAGAGTTAGCCAATAAGAGGATAGACCAATAATGGGCCAGGCAGTGATTTAATTAATAAAAAAATTAAAATTAGTAAATGAAACATTCATTAAAATGCAAAATGACTAAATAATTGATTACAACTGGTATAGGAAAGTTATTAACAAGTGATATAACTTACGCTTATATAGCTTCTTTTTACTACAATGGGAAAATTAGGTACCTTGTCATATAGAAACCTGGGCATATGTCTATGGCCAAAAGTTAACAAGATACCTTATCCAAACCATGACAAATCAGGAGAATTTTATGTTTCCTAATATATGTTAAAAGTGTTGAAAAATTATGCCAGAAGGAAATAACAACTCCAAGAGAGAAGTTAAAATAATGATCTACTACACATATGAGCATGCAACTTTGTTAAACAAAGACAGAGAGAGCCTTCAAGTGAAGGAAGCTAAAAGCTACCATAATGAAATTAATATGATATACTGGATTGCACTATAGTTCTATTTTGAGAGAAAAATGTTCTACAATGACTCAGATACCTGAACACTTCAGTGTTGTTTAGGAAGCTTCAACCTTGTTAGATCAAGTATCACTTTAGGAGGGCTTTGAGAATAAACAGCCTGTCCTACATCCAATTCTCTCTCTCTTTCTGCTTTGTGCTTGTGAGAGAGGTGATCTCTAAGCTCATGGCTCCTGCCACATGGCCTCCACTTGCTATCATGCAACATGTCACAAGGACATTTTTTCCTCTGAAAGCTGGAGTCAAAGCAAACTCTTGTTTTAATAAGATACCTGGAGCCAAACTGTGAATTTAAAGCAGAAAATGCTTTCATCTGTAAACTACCTAGCTCAAAGTATTTTATCATAGCAGCAGTAAACTAAATTATACAACCTGATAATTGACCAGAAAGTTATGTCAACCAGTACTAAGGTTAAGTAAATGATTGGTGAAATTTGGACATAAATGAAATAAATTTATCGTATCTAAAAAATTCTGATTTGAATTTCTTAATGATATTGTAGCGACAACACAGAATCATTTTTCTTATTTCAAAAATAATTGGTAGAACATGAAAACTCATAGTTGTACTGTAAACCCAGAGAAGGCTGAGGTAGGAGGATTGCAAGTTTGAGACCATACAATGCAATGTATCCAAAAAATAGTCTAGCCGGGCGGTGGTGGCACACGCCTTTAATCCCAGCACTCGGGAGGCAGAGGCAGG
>JAQHUG010000534.1:694810-707639 GCA_028555095.1 Dicrostonyx torquatus | reverse complement strand
CTAAGAGACCATGGATGCAAGCCCAGACTACTATACCCAGCAAAGCTTACTTTCACCATTGATGGAGAAAACAAAATATTTCAGGTTAAATTAAGAGAAACCCAAAATCATTCTCATTTTTTGGTGGAAATACACTGGTCTGTTTGATGTTCCATAGAAAATTAGGTTTCCCAGCTCTGAAAATGTCAATAATATGAATGGAAAAAAAAACCCATATTTACAGGTTCTTGGCTCTGTGCACTCGGCTTTATCAAGATACTCTTTCTTTTATCTGATGTTTTTGAATTAGAAGAAAAATATTTCTTTTATAAATTACTTCCAAAATAGTCTTAATTGTTAAAAATATTTCTCTCTTTTTCTTAGTAAAATGGAACTATTGAAGAATGTTCCTCCTGAATCAAATATTAATTTAAGGCAAAAAAGTAGATGATTGGAGTTAGCAACATGGTAAAGATGCTGGACAAGCTAGTAATCTGGATGAAAGCAAAGGGATATTGAGTGGTTATCACAATCAACTAAAGAACTAAGGGGTTGTCAAACGCTGGCCTATTCTTTGCTTGCTATATGCATCTATTTTTTACATCCTATTTTAATCTCTTTCCCAATCCTCATACTGCTTTAAAATTTACTTTCTTGAGACAATTTCAATCTGAAATCTACCTTACATTTTTCTTACTTCATATTGATGATTAATGTATTTGTGAATTAATGTAGATAATGTCATTGTCTTCTCATCGTGATGGGAAAGGTGAGTCATTTCATCCTTATACAAAAAGATAATTATAAACCTTAATGTTAGTAGAGAGATCTTTCTCTCTAAGAAAATTAATATTTTAAAGGTACATATGGAAACTGCAGCCCACACAGTCTGTGACAATTATGAATTTATTGACTTTCATCTGTAGATCATTTTTTATCAAAAAATAAAAAAAATATTTAACATTATTTCTTGAACCCTGAATTGATATTGAAGGTCTCTCCTTGAACCAGCTTGGAATAAACCTTTGAAGTAAATCACCTACACTTGGGTACCATAAATGGATGATGAGCATCAGACTTAGACATCTTCAAGACAATTCCAGTTTTTATTAATCATTTGTAAATGCTTATTTCTATCTTAATTTATTTAGAGCATATAGAGCATGTAATTCATTTCTGGGGAGTCAGCTTGTCTCTTCCTATTACTAGTCATAATTCCTTATCAAACATATTATATAATCCCCCAAAAATTTCAGCTTTAAATAATGCTGTTATTTTATAGTCTCAAAGAATATTTTCAAAACTTTTTGATCCTATGATTTCCCATATTCTAATACTAACAAGCCCTGAATAAATAAAATTTTCAATGTTCTTAGCTATGTTTATTTTATTCTTGGTCAATGCTTTCTTCCCCTGTTAACTTTGGTCCTGGAAAGTATCACTTGACCATGCAGTGTTTATTTAAAGATTCAAGAGAAAATATACAGAGGAGAGATTAAAGATCCAGTTAGTTGCAAAAAGCAGGGTTGTGTTGTTTTGAAAACACAAGCTGTGCATCGGAAAAGGAGTTCTGCTCATGTTCATTCCAAAGACTTCAAGAATTAGACATGAGCCTCAGGGAAATCCAAGTACTCAGGTAACTTTCAAAGTTCTGGAGTGATTACTGTTGTAAGACACTTGCCTTCCATAACCCTGGGAAAGTTTCTCTATCATCCATAAGGAAAGAAGGAACACTGATTTCCTGCAGGAAACCTACTGGACAAAATCAGCTTGATTGTTCTGGGCAGTTCTTTTTCCAAATAAAAATCACTCCCCGTTTCTGGGTCTGCCCCATCTTAATCATTTTCTGTTGCCATGGAAGAGCACCAGGAACTCATAAACATACAGAAGAACAGGTTTTATAGGGTA
This sequence comes from Dicrostonyx torquatus, assembly GCA_028555095.1. Lineage (NCBI taxonomy): Eukaryota > Metazoa > Chordata > Mammalia > Rodentia > Cricetidae > Dicrostonyx > Dicrostonyx torquatus. Next base: position 705,752 of record JAQHUG010000534.1, on the reverse strand, counting down.
CTTTATGTTTAGAGGTTGATTTCATTGCACCCATGACTGGGAGCGTGGCAGCAGACAGGCTGATACAGGAGCAGTAGCTGAAGCTTATATATTCATACAAAGAGCACCAGGCAAGAAGATAGAGATACTTGGGATGGCTCAGGCATTTGAAACCTTAAGCTCACCTCAAGTAATATGCCTTTTCCAACAAGGCCATACCTCCTAAATTTTCCTAAACAGTTCTATCAACTGGGATCCTATGTTCAAATATATGAGCCAATAGGAACCATTCTCTTCAAACCACAAACTCATATTATAAGTTCCTATTTTTCTTATTCAGAGCCACTCAGAACTTTAGATAACATCTCTGTGGCATGGTTTCTACCTCTGTCTCTCTTAAATATTTTGTCCCACATAACAACTAAACACATTTTAAGTTAACAGACCTTTATTATGTCTCCTTATTCTTTAATTATAATTAATAAATATTGATAGTATATATATATCCATATGTATATATGTATACACCTATACATATAAGATAATTTAATGTTGCTCATGTGTGTTTAGGGCTGACCTCTACAGACTGATTAACCTACAGAATTTTAAATGCACACTCAGGAACCATCATTGCCTGTGGCTCTTTTTCTAGGACTGAAGCTCTTATGTAATTTTCCCATCTATCCTGCATGCCAATTGATGTTGTACCTCCTTAAACCTTGTGTAAGCAACCACATTGTTGAGATTCTTTGGTTCAGTTCCCTTATCACACACAGAAAAATAAACAGAAGTTGAGTCCTGGTCCTTGGGCCTATACAATCTTCTGAAATCCCTTTCCACAATATACTCTGAGCCTAAGTTATAGGGATTGTGTTTTATTTATGTGTATCAATTGGAACTGGATATCCCATGATTCTTTCTCTGAATTTTGACAAGATGAGGCTTTCATTAAAGGTCTCTGTCTGCTGCAAAGCAAGCTTTTTTGGTGAGAGGTTTAAATAGAGTTATCTGTAGGAATAATACAATTTGTTAAATTACTGATTCTTTCTGCTGCTTGACTTGCCCCCAAATACCCTTGGTTATTATTCCACATTGTACTTTATTGTGACATTTTGTTTGTTTCCTTTTGTTATTATCCAATCATTTAATTTTCTTTAAGTTTAAATTAAAAATTATTGAGGCAATTTTTGAATACTGTGCATTTATTTTTAAATGAAGAGAAAATAACTACTCTAATTTATTCTGTTAAGCTAATATTCTGTTTAGAAATTAGTTACATTTATTTGCCTATATGACTCAGGCCTTGGACTGTGGACTTTCTGAAGCCAATGTTCAGGCTTATGTTCAAAATACTCGTATCCCCTATATCCACCATCTCATTAAATCCAATGATTTTATCAGTTTCCTCTCATGTATATAATATTTTGGAATGATTGGAGGCTAGACTATGAAAAAATTAATTCCTATGACAAATCATACATTTGTGAGCTAAGGAAGAGGCAATAATAATCAATAAATATAATTTAGGCTAGTATATAAATGACAAATTAGGCCATATTTACCTTAATATTGTTTCCAAGATCACTACATACAGCACAAATAACAAGGTATCTAGGGATGACTTACCTGAGTATTTATGAAGGATAGAGTTGGGATCACAGCCCTTATATAAAAAACCATTGTTGCATCAATACCTGCAGCTTTAGCACTAAATGGTTCTGACAACCTCTTTGGACCTCTCTGCATGCACCCACATATGCATGGGAACATATACATAGACACATACACTCACAGCCACATACACATGAATATGTACACTCACAGCCATAATTACTTGGATACATATACTCATAGTCACAAACACATGGATATATACACTCTCAGAAACATATACAAACATACACATGCTCAAAGCCACATATACTCACAGCCATATACTCATGAATACATACTTCCACAGTTTTACATGCATGGATACATATGCTCAAAGCCACATACACATGAATACATACACTCACAGCTACATACACATGAATACATACATTCACAGTCATACATAAATAGATACATAGGCTCACAGTCACATATACATAGATATTATACTCACAGTCTCACAAACATAGATGAAATAAATATTTAAAAGTAGGTACAAAGAAGAGCACTTTATGTGGTTACATTAAAATCAAGGAGATAATATTGTGAATAATTACTACACTTTTAATAATCATTTTGTGCATATGTGACTTTTGTTTTGGTTCATACTTTTTTTCTGATTGTCTGTTGTTCATTTGTAACTTCATTTACTATAAAAGTCAAACAACCAAAAGTAGAGAAATTTCAAAACAGAATGAGAGAGATAAAAATATAATTAATATCACAAAAATCTGTTTCAGGAACTGAAGGAAAGCTGTAATTTTTCTTTCATTTATTCACAAAGCGGTAGATATTAGACAACTTTGGTAGCTCTTGTCAACTATAAAACAAGTTACATTAGGAATATTAATATTTCAGTTATCAAATATTATAGAAAGTTATTTATTCCTTATATTGCCATAGGACAAGTAGAATTCAATTTTAAAATAATCTTATTAGTATTAGTCTCCATTGATATTTTAATCACATTGAATGTGTAGTGATAATTAGGGTTTCCACTGTTATGAAGAGACTCCATGATCACTGCAACTCTTATAAGGAAAACATTTGATTGGGTGGCTTACAGTTTCATAGGTTTAGTACATTATCATCATTGCATGGAGGCATGCAAACAGACCCAGTGCTAGAGAAAAAGCTGAGAGTTCAGGAGCTATATCTTGATCCCAATGGCAACAGAAAGTGATCTGAGACACTGGACATAGCTTGAGCATACATGAAACCTCAAAGTCCACCCCAAAGTGAAATACTTCCTCCAACAAGGCAATACTTACTCCAACAAAGCCACATCGTCCAATAGGGCCACTTTCTATGAGTTTATTGGGCCAATCGCATTCAGAGTACCAAAGCGTTTAATCTTCTTTACTAGAGGCTTATTGGATCAGAAGGAGAGAGTAGGTGGAGAGAGCTAGGAGGAGTCGGAGGAGGGGAATTTGTGAATGGGATATATTGTAGGAGAGAATAATCTATCTTCAACTAAAAGAATCAATAAATTAAAATTAGAAATTAAATATCTATTTAAATCACAGTGAATATGGCTAATCCTCTTCTCCATTTCTTAAATTTGTTTTTAGATTACCCTTGTACCTTTCGAGATGCGGGTATTTTACTTTTTTAATTGCCATGGAGAACTGATTGAAGACCTGTAGAAAAGTTAAAGGTCCAGTTAGGACTCATTTCTCACAGGGTAAAATCTGTTAGAGAATCTATACAAATTGTAAGTCACCACTCCATGTGGTATCCACTTGTGACTGCTTGGTAAGAAGCTTTGTTGTCATACTGAAAACTGCATTCTGTAAATGTCTATTTGTCATGTATTAAATGTTCCTTAAAATAATAACAAAATAATTAGGATGAAAGATCATAGGGGGGATAATATCCATGGAAAGTACATAAGATGTCTTAACAAGAACCTTCAGGCAAAAATTCATATGCTTTCTATTCTGAACAAATGTGTCTCTAGGGTAAAAAATTGAGTTATCTATTAAAAGTTGATTTTTTCACTTTCTTATTATTATAAACAGACCTTTTTTGAATGCCTTTGTGATGACAGGGATCCAAAACTATGATCTTAGTGTATTCTTTTTTAAAGGTCTGCGATTTTACTTAGAGAAGGAAAACGTGTGTTGATAACTGAAAAAGCAATCAGGTCTCAAGAGGTAAAATTTGTAATATTAGGAAAAGCTTAAAATTTCATATTTTTCTAATTGATTTTCATACCCATCTTTCTTTTGTCTTAAGACAATCTCAAGCTGAATATTATTTATTTTATTTTGCTTTAACATGGCACAATGCATAGCCAATGAAATGTCCTACAGACAGGTTACAGGTCACTCTAATGAAGGCAGCTTTTCAGTTGAGGTTCATTTTTACTGGTATTTCAAGGGACAAACAAAGTTAACTCAAAGGAACAAAACAAGAAGAAGAGGAGGAGACAGCATATAATAGCTATTTAATTATTAATAATAAATAATAATAAATAAATTATGTTTTGGCAAAAACTAACAAGTTAATGGAATAGCTCATTTTCTTATATCTGTTAATAATGAATAGTAAAGTTGGTGATGAATAATGATTAACTCAAACACTGAATCCTTATACAAAATTAATACTGTTTTTAGAAAGAGATAAAATAAATATAGATTTATTAATATAAAACTCCTATCTGTAATTTCATTATATAAATATTAAGTACATTAATTTATAGTTTTGCTTCCCTCTAACTATATAATGCCTTCAAGTACATTAATGATTTGATGGGTATAGTGTTTTAATTGAAAATCCCTACTAGCTTTCACTGTGTAAAATAGCTCATTGGGCTACATGGTGTCTGATAAAAAGTCAACTAATGCACACTATTGTCAATTTGAATGTGGTGCTAAATTTCTTTCAAGATTTTAATACTTTTTCTGTCATTATAAACACATCTTCAACTATATCACTATATTAAGATTCTATAAGGGATCTTTGAAATCTATGCTAAACTCAATAGATTAACTAACACAAAAAAATTACCAACTTTTTTCTTGAATATGAGCAATACTTTCCAGTGTCTTTGTAAGTCTAGTAATGTTTTTGTTGTTGAATGGTGACTTAATATGCAGCCTCTATGGTAACCTAGTTTTATTTTTGCTTGATAAGCAGTGCTTGTGTAGTCTGTGTTAACAAGTCATTCAGTAACTGTTGTCCCCGATGTTTTTATTGTCTGTGCTTCCTAGTGTGACATGCTCCAGTGTCTCTGTGGATTAGTGATTGGTACAGGTCCTTTACTGTGTTATCACGAGATTATAGGTTTCTACTTTGTGTCAAAATAACAAATACATGTGACCAGGTCTCCTCTATTATCACAGATTCTTCACTCTTAATCTTCAGATCTCCCAAACCAGCTAGGCCCATAAAGAAATTGAACCCAATGGCCTATTGGAACTCTTTAGTTTTATATTTTCCCCTTTATGTTTGGTGACATTGTGGATTTTTACCTATTTTGTTTCAAGACATAATCACTTCTGTCTATCATGTACTTACTTGTAATGCTGAAATATGAGACTCCGTTGTCCTATGTGATTTATTGGTGGGGCGAATGGAAGTATTTTATGCCCCTTTTTATATTACAGTGCTATAAGACAGTAATATGCCATCTTCCTATCAGACACCAGGGGTTTTGATCAAAGCAGCATGATGAGGTTGGGATAGCCTGAGACAATTAAAATAAAACTCACTTTGAGCATTAGCTGCTTAGCATATTTGAAGTACGCAAACAATCTCTGAGTCTCACTGTAATTTTCCACATGCCAATGATATATAAAACTTGATCGCTATGGTGTAAGTGAAGTTTACCAAATAAGCACTATTGGTTCTTCAAAACAAAACAAATAAAACAGTTTTCTTTTCTAACTGTATTTCATTGTGTGCCATCACCTCCACACAATCTTTTTGTAGGTATACCTTAATATCAACAGCTAAACATTCCTGATTCTTTCATAATTCCCTCCCAAGGAAGGCTGAAAAACCTTCTTGCTAAGATCCACTGTAGCGTTTCTTTCCCTTGAGAGATTTTTACTTCTTATACAGTTGTGTGACCATATGAGCAGGTTTCTTATCCATTTATGAAACATCATACATGTTGATTATCCAGTGTCAAATACCCATATGAATAATGCTATCATAAGAATTCCTTTGTTTGTGCAGCCATATATAATAACTATGTTCACCTTGCTTTTGGTGATTCAGTTCTGCCATTGGGCTACTGCTGCTCAGGATCAAATTAAGCCCCTCACATTTAATTCACCAAATGTGCAGCAACTTCATCAAACTTAACATCTGGCATAAGAAGACCATTGACAAAGCACTTCAAAATCTTGTATAGTTTTCTGTCTTACAGTGCTTTCCTGTCTTTCCCATTATGAAGAATTAGGTTTTATATAGCTTACCTACACTGGCCTTGAAAATTCCGAGTTTGAAGGTCTCTTTTTTAATAGTAAATCAATGGAAATCAGGTGTCTACAAATCCTTTTCAGTAATTCATCTTTCTCCAATGCTTCAGACAACCAACCAAATCAATTTTGACAGTTTTTAATCTGTGAAAATTTTTATATTAAAGTGAGAAGCCCCCCTCAGTGGACCCATATCCATACACTCAGCATACTCCAGTATCATACTCATTGCACAATTCCACAGTTATTCCTCATCTTCAAAATTCATTCCCACAATATTATCCAGACTTCTGCTTGAATGAATTAGTAAGTGCATTAAGTTCTTCAGTGACATGGCACACATTCTCACAGAATATACTTCTGTTTAAATCTTCCCTGTAGTGCCCTGCTTGGTCTTAAGTCGTGACTAGGGCGATCTAGAGGCAATAAATGGTGGGACTAAAGGACATCAGTATTGTCTTCTCCTTTATATAATGTCACTGCGGTTTAGGCAGATAATGTAGGATTATTTCTCTCAAATCAATCGGAAAGAGTAATACTAAAGAAGAAAAAGAGTAGTGATGCATCCTCTGCAATGAGTGAAGAGATTTATTCCTTATATGAAAGGAAATTTTAAGACTCTGAGGGCCAAAAATCCTTAGGCTAATTGAGTTCTTTGCACAATCCGTCCGGTCCTCTTAACTGCTGAGCCTTCTTATAGCCCCTGTGCCATAACTTAGTTCAATGGGACATTTATCACCTGCATTTTCTAAAACATATCACATACTTCCACTGCCTTGATGACGGAGTGCTGCTGGGATAAAGTGAAGAGGAAGTAGTAACTGCTTTGGGCTTGCTGGTGACATATATGTGCATCAGAGGATGGAAAGTTAATCTAACCAAAATTTTACAGTCTTTTGACCTCAGTAAAAATTTTCCAGTGGAATGAAGCATAAAGAAACTTTATCCTTTAAAGTTTATGGATAAGTTGTAGCACCTTTCCCTTCCCAAAACCAAGAAAGAAACCCAAGATTTATTGGGCCTATTTGAGTACTGGAAGTAGTACATTCCTCACTCAGATGTGCTATTCAAGTCGATATGTCAAGTGACTTGAAAAGCTTTTAGCTTGGAGTGTGGCCTGGAAACATGAGAAGGTACCTCAACAAATGCACAATGCTGTGAAGGCTGCTTTACCACTCAGACCATAACAATCAGCATAAGGTATAGTTCCTTAGGTATCAGTGGGAGACAGGAATACTGCTTGAAGCCTTTGGCAGGCCCATTTCATTGAATCACAGCATAAATCCTTGGGGTTTGGGATCAGTACACTGCCATGATCTGCAGACAACTATTTTTTTTAATATCTCTTGGCCTGTTATTGGAACTTAGGGGAAATTGAACTTTTTACAATTGTCAATCAAGTTATCATGTGATATGTGATGCTCATCATGACCTGGATATTACCTAACTCATCATCCCATAAATTGGGACATGCACTTCAGCAATGTATTATCATATGATACATATAAATGATCAGAACCAAACAAGTCTTGAGAACATATGCTAAATTAAAATGCCCATATGTTTTTTCTTTTACAATGCCTTCTGTTCCCAAGCATACATATATGGCTTAATCGGGTGTTACTAGAAACAATTGCCTGCAGAAATTAAGACTAGACCCTCATTTATCCATGGTTATGCAAAATACAGTAAGAAGTTGACAATTGCATCTTTCAAATCCTTTTCTGAGAACCTCAAATGACCCAAGTGAAAGGTAATCTTCATAATGAGTAGATCTGGTAGTGAACATCGTCCTACATTTTGTTTGGAAGGAGACATGGCCAAATGTGCTATTGTTTATTTGTTCACATGCTGTAGTCAATGCTTTGGCTGAGTAGCCACAGGGAACTGGAAAAAAAAAACATAAAATTTCTGAGAAGAGTCTTTTGGAGAAGTATGTGGATAGGTCTCTGCAAATGCACAAATGATGTTAATATTCTTGTGTCTTATGTAAGTGATCATCTAAAGATAAGTTCAGTATAGAAGGATTTCAATTTTAAAAAAGTGGATAGTGGAACCAGTCTTATTCTATCGATAATAAGCCTCTCTCCCTGGCCATGTCTTTCATTTTTTTATGTGTTCATGAGCAAAATAGTCATAATGGCAGAGATGGAGTCTAATAGGTGTCTCCACAAAATGGACTTCCACTCAGAAAGGCTGTTCTGGACACAGCTACTGTTTGTCATGGATCTGCAAACAACAGGAGAAAAAAACGCAATGAAATTGGAGAGAAAGAGTCTCAGCTACAAATTCTTTCAATAACTATTAACACTTTGCTATATTATCTCTAATTAAACAGATCTTGTCTTCTATAGCTAATGAGTGACACCTATCCAAGGAGATTGAGACTACTTATTGGATCTCTTATGAGATAAGCACAGCACTGTAGTTATTGCTTTTGGAGATACAAACCATACAACTCTGTTACATGATACTGGCTTTTTGCATAGTTTATAGAAGTTTCTATTTCAGAAATTTGAGATATAATTATTTCCATTGTTTTGTCATTTTACATGTGTTATTTTTTTCTTCTGATAATTAGGTAAAGGAAAATTTCTATTGAAGCCAGTATTAAAATATCACTTCTGTTTTATCTTGATAGCTTGCTCAAACAGGTTTTGAAAATTTTACATTTATAGAAACTATGACTAAAACATTATTGTTCCTGGGAGCTGCTTAGAAAATATTGACTGGCAGTGTGAACAGGATTTGTCCCCAGTACATAAAGTGATATTTTGAAGCACATTTCCTATGGTGGGATACCTTGCTCAGCCTTGATGCAGTGGGTAGGGACTTGGTCCTCCTTCAACTTACTGTGCTAAGCCTTCTTGGCTCCCCATGGGAGGCCTTATTTTTGAGGAATGGATGGGTGTGGTATAAAGATGAGAGGAGGGAATGGAGAGGGAATTTTGGTTGCTATGTAAAATAAAAAAAAAATTGAAAAATAAGAAATTAAATAAAATAAAAATCTTGTGTTTTAAATCAATTCATAAGATGTAGTATCATTTTAGATTTTTCCATGCATACTGAATACAGCAAAATACCAAAAAACCTACATATAGATAACTCAGAAAATTCTCAATCAAATCCAACAAAACTTTTTCACCTGCAAATCATTATTTATAAGGCTCACATTTTTCAAGGTAGTGTGAAATTTACTTATTAGGGAAAAATTTTATGAGCACTCCTGAATTTTATGAGATTTATAGCATTTGTTTCTTATTGGATTTAAAGTTTGCTTAACCTTTCAAATTTGTTTTTTTTCTTCTTTTTTTTTTTTGGTTTTTTGAGAAAGGGTTTCTCTGTGGATTTGGAGCCTGTTCTGGAACTAGCTCTTGTAGAACAGCTGGTCTCAAACTCACAAAGATCTACCTGCCTCTGCCTCCCGAGTGCTGGGATTAAAGGCATGCACCACCACTGCCCGGCAGTAACTTATTTTCTTTTGTTAAAAGAAAATAAGTTACATAGTGTTTTAAATAGAAAATATAGGATTTTTGTAGGCATTTTTTTCTGATCAAGAAAGGTACACCAGCCACAACTGTATATAGATTTATCAGAGAGAAATGACATCAAATGTTTCTTTGAAAGTGACATTGCTGTGTTTTATGAAAGACTATATTCTCTTATGTTTTTTTTTCTTGTTACTATCGCTTTTCTTTCTCCAAAATTACTCTTATTATCACAATCAAAAACTTGCTCAGATTAATATGTGTGTGGGGAGACATGGGGCCTTGGTCCTTCCTCAACTTGATTTCTCAGATTTTGTAGACTCCCTGGGAGGTCTTACCCTTTCTAAAGAGTAGATGGGGGAACTGGGAGAGAAAGGTGGGTAAGAGGGGCAGTGGGAGGAGGGGAGGGAGACGGAGTGATGACGGTTTGTTTGGCTTGTAAAATAAAAAAAAAACTTTAAATAAACATTTTAAAATAGTAAAAATAAGAAAAAAGAAAGAAATAGTGGTCACTTTTCTGTGGGTCTAAGAAGAGGACTAATCAGGTGACATTCAGGGACAGATGTGTTAGCCATAAAACAGTGTAGATGAGAAGAAAGAGTTGGTGAATGAATTCAGTTGAAATCACTGAATTTTAGATCTATAAATAATGTAAATATTCTGTTTTCTGCTTTTCTAATATAAAGAAATGCAAATAGAAAAAAGTAGAAAAGTAAAAATTGACTGGTGAGCACTAGCAGTTTTTCCTATTTGTTTTTTTCCTGTGCTATTTCTGTTTTTATTTTGTTTTTAATTATTTTATACATTTGTATTTTTAAATTTTATTTTACATTCAAACCCTGGTCTCCCTCTATCTCCTCCTTCTGACTTCTTGTCTCCCTTCCCCCAGTACATCCCCATCCACTCTTCACAAAGGGTAAGTCCTCCCATGGAAAGTCAACAAAACCTGGACCATTATGTTGAGGCAGTACTAGGCCTTCCCTCTGCATTAAGGTTGAACATGGCATCCCACCATTGGACTCCACCAATTTAGCTAATGTACCAGGGGCAGATCCTGGTCCTATTACCAGATAGACTGTTTCCCACATTTGGAGAATGCAGTTTGATCACATGTTGGCTTAACAGCTCTCAGAACTCTAGAAGCCTAGAGTTCATAAGTTCCTATGAACTTGGTTCAGCTTTCTCTGTAGATATCCCCTTCATGATCTTGACCCCCAGTTGCATTGTTAACTTGAAATGCTTATGGGAGAAACAGAGCAAACTTCTAAATAAAGATGATAATTCATCTCAACCAAACTTCCCATATATCAGTAACTGATCTGATCCCTTAGGACACTTTTCACTGTATTTTATAAATTTTATGCAACTAACATGGTGAACCCAAAGAAAAAC
>JAQHUG010000534.1:638812-653426 GCA_028555095.1 Dicrostonyx torquatus | reverse complement strand
TTCTGGATTAAATCCAAGAAAAGACTTCAGGACTTAAAGGCAGCATTCTCAACTGTATCAGGAGAGTTTCGATACCCAAGAAGATGATCAATAGCTCATTTTAATGTAGAGAATTTAGAGCAATTACTTGGCTGCTGCTGTGCAGCCTCTGCTGCACCTTATGTCCATTCAATAGCTACTACTACTCATTTAAGAAAAAGGGAACACGTGTGCGTGCACATGAGTGTATGTGTGTGTGTGGGAGAGAAAGACTGAGAGAATAAGGAGGAGGAGAGGAGGAGGAGGAAAAATAGAGAAAGAGTCGTGTAACACAGAGACGAAGAGAACATTATACTTTGCAGATTTCCCAAAATACATGAATGATTTCTAGTAAAGAAAAACTTCAAAGATAAACTCACCCTTCTTAATGATGAAACTTATTCATAAATTTTAAAAATATCCCACTAAGTAAACGTGACCATTTCAATGAGTCTATGCTTACACTTGGAGCGAAAGGAATCTAATTGCTATTAATAAGACTCAGTGGTACCAGACTAAATGGTTAAACTCATCCTTTAGTGTCATTTTCCTGCCTATTCAACTTTAAAAATTTTTCTCTTTTAAAGTTAGCTTCAATTTAACTTACTTTTTCATTTTAATTTGAATTGTTTAAATTATTTTTATCATGTTTATAATGATGTTACAGGCATTTATTACTGGTGTTGAGCTCTCACAAGAAAGACATAAAAATGTTTCAAGGAAACACTCCCACACAAAAAAAGACCATTACTGATTCTTAGATAAATACTGGAACAAATAAAATAACTTGGGAAGTATAATATTCTGATTCTACATACAACTGTTTTCTTTATACAGCATTTGCAAGGACTGTCTCTTAATAGGCCTACATTATCGAATCCCAAAGTTACTGTCTAATGAGAATTATATGTAAGCTTTTGGAAGTGCAGAGGACAAATTTCCAAGTGTCTCATCTCACACTTTCTGTCTCCCGTTGATGATATTTTTATTTTTCCAGATGAAGATCATCGTCTCTGATCACATGGAAGATCAGGAGATTTGTGTTTTGAAAAAGCTCTTCATATACTGCACTCCAGTGACAATGGCTGTTGTTGGACAGACAGAGGGAAACCAGAGCCTGTTTCAAATTTTGACATTTAAAAGGTCCTGACACTAGTCAGAGCCTGAAAATCAGCCCTGGGCCAGGGAAGTTCATTCTTACAACAGAGTCATTATGCTGCCTCCTAACACATGTTCCAGATGGTTTCCTGTTTCTTGTGACAGAATGCCTGCTAAGGTCCAGAGTTCACTATCTGACTTGAAGAGTGTAGAGTGAATGTCAGATACAAATAGGACAGTGGGCTCAGTCTGTAGCTACGTTTACATCCTATCTCATACATACTTGTTTTTCTACCAATAGAGTCAATTTTGTACTTGTTTAGAAAAAAGTTGCCTAAATGAGCAGAGAATTGTAGACACATAGGATATATTAAAACAGAGCTTATTAACTTTGGATTTTCTCACTAGAAAGCCTCTCTACTGTGGTGAAAAGAATAAAATTCGATACATAACTTTGAAAGAATTTCATGTCTCCACCAGAGCCCTCATACATATCAGTATAAAATTGAGTTTTGTACTAGAAAAATACAAGAGTACCTTCAGTCTTTATGTTTCCTGTAATGTATTCACTAAGTCTATCAGTTAGCCATATTTGGTGTTTTAAAATTTGAACTCACTTTGCTGTACAATTTCATACATAAATCATAAAATAACATTAGGAATGAAAAGTAAACAATAATTTTGCCTCAACCACAAGTTTATCTAATTTAGAATAATTTTAACTGTCTTTTAGTGTCTTCAAACATGCCAGAACCTGTTAGGCTGTGAGACATTGAGTTTACTGAGCTTATGTATTTCCACTAAATGGCACATTGGCAGTGTGAAACAACTACAGAAGGGCTAACATACAAGACCCAGATTCTGTGATGTTCAAGCCCATTGTTACAAAGCATTATATTTCAAAATATACTACATAAAATTATTTTAGACACCTAAATGCGAAAGTATAAAAATAACATTAATGATTTTAACAGATATACTATTCAATAGTTGCTTAGTACATCTTAGCAAAATATGAGAAGATTTAGAGTGTCTATGATTTGTCTCATTGGCTGTCTTCTACTTTTCCTGCCTTTACTGAAAGTAAATAAGTAGATAGTTTAGATTCCTTGTCCTGTCATTTCTATTAGCTCTACCTCTGAATTAATTTTATAACAGTTGTTTTAGAGACTCGCAATTAATAAACCTGCTATTTTAATAATATTATCATTCAAAATTGATTATCCTTATTCTTCTTATTCATTTACTGTATTTTATTCATAAAGAAATCATATTGTATTGTTATTATTAACTCCACATGATTTATATAATCTTAAATAGTTTAAGATCTCTTTAGTATTTATTGATACTTTATACCTTTTATTGACCTTTCCTTTCTACAGATCAGCTTCCCCTTCAGGGTAGGGTAACCCATTCAGTATAAAGGGTAACCCATTCATATCATCAATACATGTAGGGTTCTGCTTCTTAACTGACACTTAATGGAAATATGTTTATTTCATACTCAGTTTTCAGGAAAACGTTCCATGTCAAGCTGAACTTTTTCAGTAGTTTAAATATTTGATTATTTGGTCGTTTGGCTTCCAAAGTGTCTCTCAAATGCAACAACAAATGTGCTTATATGTTTTTCCTTGTCTTTTTTTTCTTTCACATGTATATTATATGCATGTGTGTGTGTACATGCACATCGTCTTCTTTAACATTAACACACATATTCTGAGTTCAAGAAGTTCTTAAGTTAATAGCCTACAACCATCTGAGACATTTTCCTGCTGAAGATTCTCTTTATTTCCCTACTGGAGCCCCGGTCACATAAGAATTCACAGTTCTTTGCATTGTCAGAGCTCAGTACCTCTGATTTGTCTTAGTGTTTGTTCTTCCTGTGTTTGCTTTCTAGTTTATGTTGAATTTATTTCACTGATAGTTTCTTCAATCTTCTGCAGTTTTCAGTTTTCTATTACTTTTCTTACAAAATTAAATTTTGTGGCATCTTATTTACTCTTTTGAAGTTTGTGTTTAAATCTCTCATGTGAGTGTTCCTTTTTGCTTTGACTATCAATAGTCCACACATTTTTTCTATATCCCTCAGTGTTGACTCTTGCTAATTTTTTTTTCATTAAATTAATCCATTTTACATCCTTACCCCACTCCCCCTCCCTCCTTTTCTTTAATTCCCTCCTCCTGCCCCTCTATGCACCATCTCCTTGCCAATCCACTCCTCTTTGTTTGTTCAGAAAGGGGCAGAATTTCCACGGATATCAAAAAAGCATGGTATATCAAGTTTCTCTATGACTAAGCATCTCCCCTCATATTTAGGTTGTGCAAGAACTCAGTATGAGAAATATGTTCCAAAGATACTGATTCTTATTTTTCTTTTCCTTTTTTTAAGTGGTAAGACCTTGCTGTCTAATTCCAATAGTGTATCCTGTTTGGCATCTCTTAAGTAACATAAATTCTCCTTTTTCATATGATCTGAAATTTATTTTTTTGTCTTTTGAAAAAGTATTTTTTAATAGATATGTGTCATATGGAACTTATATGAAACCTGATTTAAGTGATATTTGTCATAGAACTTCTATTTGTTCTGAAAGCCAGCTAAATCAATGTTAGGTCAATTTGATAATTTATGTAAATTTTAAGGATATTTTCAAAATATCTCTCTCTGTGTGTATCTCTCATGCATGTGTGCTCCCTCACAATTGTGTGTGTGTGTGTGTGTGTGTGTGTGTGTGTGTGTGTGTGTGTGTGTGTGTGTGATCATGGGCCTACGAGGGTTCCTTTTAATTTTTCTAGTTGATGATAACTCAAATCTTAAGTATTAAAACCTTCTCAACAATGTACCTAAATTATACTCAATCTTTAAATTTCTCAACTAAGGGCATAATGTTTTATTTAGAGATTTATTTTTGGTTTGTTTCTTTACTCAATTGCTTAGGCATGTGTGTACCTATATAATTTTATGTGTACCGTGTGTTTTCTGGAACCCATGAAGATAAGAAAAGAGTGATGGAATACCAAAAATCAGTTACAGATACTCTTGTACCTCCATGTTTGTAGGGTAAAGAACCTGAATTTTTGGGAGAAGCAGCCAGATCTCTTATTCACTGATTCATTTCTCTATTATACATAATTTTATATGTTTTAGACATCACTTGGGTTGCTGCTAAGATCTCTGGAACACATTCCCAAAACATTCTCTAAGGAAAATTCCCCTCAGAGGTGTAGCTGCCTCCCAAAAAAACACTTATTTCTTTCACATTTCCTTCATAGTGAATGTTAAAATTCATTAGGCTCACAATACCCTAATCATAACTGAGAATCCATAAACAGTTGACCCTTTTTGGTTAAACAAGGGTCAACCTTCTTTAAGGGTGTGTTTCCTGGTAGATTGACCGAACTTCAATGGATGTTTCAACACCCGATGTGGCACAATTTGGAACTGATAATATATTGAAAAAATTAATTACAAAGTTGGTGAAAAATGAAGGTGAAGTGAGCTTTAATGTATTCATCTTTCAAGACAAAGAGTGGGGTATGAATTTGTTCAAAATGCACTGTGAGAAATTCAAAAAGAATTAGTAATAATATATGAATAACAAAAATAATGTCAATTTTATAATTAACTAAAGCTCCACTCACAGCATACTCATCTCTGACAGCAAGTACTTATAAGCTATAAATGATTTTAACTCCTTTATAGAATTTTGAATAGAAATTACTTTAATGGGAATTTTTTCCTCAACCATTTCTTCTTCATGTATGCTACCAAGTTTATATTGCTAAACTGGACATACTTTATGACACATATATGCACACCCTCAAAGTTGCATTACTAAATGAGCATTTCAGGTCACCTGTCCTCCAGGTTCTTTAATGAATACAAAAACCTGATATTTGTGCCTTGCTCATTCTGTTATATCTTTCAGAATAAAAATGAACTGTAAAAATTGATATTGGGTTGCAAACTCAAGTCCTTTGATTTTTCACATTTTCAAGAGTTACTTGTATTTTGCATGGAATCAATAGTACCACTTCAACAACAAAACAACAAAAAACACTGCTTCTAATGTAGGAGCATAAGTTCTATGAGTAACAAAAGCTCTAAAATTACATTTCAGGATCTCATTTTCACTATGTATTGCCTCTCTTTTTATTTGCTATAGAGCCCCATTGTGACACAGGCAACATGAGCATGTAAAACAGTAAGAATGAATAGTCAACAAAGTTAAGAAGTGTCATATGAAAGAATTAATAATTAGCAGCAAGAGCTTTCCTATGTGACTAACATAAGAAGAACATTGTCAAACACTACTTTCCACATTCAAGTTTGCTTACCCCTCTTTTCACTTCTTGTACATCAGATATATTATATATTTTAATACAATGTCATACCCACCTAACTCTAGTTCTCTTAAATAGTAAATATTTAACTCTATGTTTTAAAAAGTACATGTTTAAGATTGAATTTATTCTAAATGCAAAATTTCAAAAGTAATGAAAATAATAATTGTATTTTGTTACCAATTAAATATATACCTAACATTTTAGGGCTAATGTAGTAGTAGGGAGCTGTGGACTGTGTCCCACCCGGCTCCTGGTGCTGGCGGGCTAGCTTACATTCGAAATAACCATGCGAAAACAGTATTTATTTAAACTCTACCTGGCCCATTATCACTAGCCTCTTCTTGGCTAACTCTTACATCTTAAACTAACCCATATTTAGAAATCTGTGTATCACCACAAGGTGGTGACTTACCGGAAGATTCTAACCTACATCCATCTCGGGCCGGAAAATCATGATGTCTGCACCCGTGCCTTCTCTCCAGCCTTCCGTTCTGTCTACTCTGCCCACCTAAGGACTGACCTATCCTACAGGCCAGGCAGTCTCTTTATTTAGCCAATGAAAGCACAGAAATACAGAAGAACCCTCCTACACCAGGCTAACTCTTGGTACATGATGACATGCTTCTCAAAACAAACATGCTGTATAAACTTCTAGAAAGTAAAAATGCATACAAGCAGACAAAAGCCCATATTCACAAACAAATGAATAAAATTGGGTCATTGTGACAATGGAGTTAAGAAGCATATTAGTCTTCTGGTTAGCATTTATTCAACAATTTTTTTTCTTTTCTTCAAAAGAAACAAGACACATATTTTGTACTTTTGGGGAAACAAATGGTGACGCTTATACTAAACACAATTCAGGCTTTTGAAGAGAATTGAGAATTTAGAAAGTATAAACACTTCACTATGAGCTGAGAGTTTCTGAATTCTGAAAAACATTTTCAAGTGGACCAATGCTGATATTAACACATTAGTATTCCTTAGATGTTTCAAATTGAAGTGATTGTACTAATATATAATAGAATGAATCAGTATTTTTCAAATTACTAATCAATGATGTTTTATAGATGTTATTAGTAAATATATTAAAATCTACCAATAGATCAATGGATTTTGTCATAAGAGATGTTTAAATTTTGATGTTAAGCTTCTGTGCTATCAATATATTTCTAAGAAATTATAACATATTTGGTCTAGTATAAAAGCTATTTACTATTCTTTATAAAGATTGATAAAATGCTATCCCTGCTGTTTAAAAAAATCAAATTCATAAGGACATATTTAAGCACTGCCTTTAATAAAATAACAAAGAGACTTATAAATATGCATTCATCAAGAATTTTATGTTCTGGAATGTGGTGATATTTTATTTCTGATCTAACAAATAAAGCTTGACTGAAGATCAGAATGTGAAGGCAGACACACTTATTCACCATAGTGGTGGCACACACCTTTAATCCCAGCACTTGAATGGCAGAGGCATGGTGTGAGACAATGGTCTGTATTCTGTCAATTATATTTTAAGTAAATGCTGATTGGACAGTAGCCAGACAGGAAGTATAGGCAGGAAAACAAGACAGGAAGTAGAGGCAACAGGTCAAGGAGAACAGGAGAATTCTGGGAAGAAGGAAGTCCTAGTTTGTAGTCGTGACCCAGCCACTGAAGAAGCAAGATGTGATTGCCTTGCTGAATAAGGTACAGAGCCACGTGGCTAACAAAGACAAGAATAATGAGCTAATATAAGTTATAGGAGTTAATAAGAATCCTGAGCTAATGGGTCAATCAGTTTATAAATAATTAGACCTCTGTGTGATTTCTTGGGACTAAATGGCTGGGGGACCTGGTGGGACATAAAACCTCATACAACAGGGGCAGGAGAATTTCTATGAGCTCATAACCATCCTAGGCTATATGAAATTGATCCAGTTTAAAAGAGAAACAGAGACTTGTGGGTGACGACTCACACCTTTAATCCTAGTATTTGGTAGTCTCATGCCTTTACTTCTAGCACTAGGAAGGTGGAGACAGGAAGGGTTATGATTGGATTTAGGAATATAAAGCAGAAGGAGACAGGAGGTTAGCACATTCAGTCTGAGGATTAGTGGAGACAGAATCTTGCCCACTTTGGTCTAAGGATTCAGTAGAGGTAAAATGTTTGCTCTGGCTTCTCAGGTTCTCTGACCTTTCAGCATTTATCCTGATATCTGACTCCCAGTTTTAATTATTAAGACCAATCAGAATTAACGTTAGAGTAGATTTATTTGTGTGTTTTATGGTGTTTTGTTCTACTTTTAAAAATCATCATTTGGATCGCAACATATGGCACATTGAAAGCACATGTTTGTAATTCTAGTGTTAGTGAGACAGAGACAACAGGATGGTTAATTTCAGCCAACACTACATGAGATGATACATGAAAGATCTGCCTACATCTGAGAAACACTCACAATAAAACATTTGTTTAAATTCTTTGTAATGCAGCTCATATAGCCGAATTTGTTCAATGTCAGTTACCAACGTATGCATTGTGTTTTTGAGGTATTTTGGCTCCATAACTTTTCATATTTTCTCTTTTGGTGTCTACATGTTTAGTTAAGTAGGGGTTATTCTACTTTCCACATTGTTTTCACTGGTGAGATCATTCATATTCTAGAAAGTCTATGCAGCATGGTCATGGATTGGAACTGTTGCCTGAATGTGGCATTTGGGCTAGCAGTTCAATAACCTTGTAGACCTTTACCTTCATGGAAACTAATAAAGGATAATACATTATGATTCATCATGGGTATGCTAAGTACAAAGCCCATCATAGTCTGTCCTTGTTGCTGTTGCTTTTCTGATACTAGAGAATGAACTGGGAGATTCACTTGAGAACAAGAATTGCCTCACTCTGCTGCATAGACATATAGAGAGGGATTTTCTGTGTGTCATTTCTGAAAGTTGTGCTTGGAGAAGTCAATCATTTGGAAGTGTTGTAATGCCTTTTCCTTGGACAAATAGTTGATTTAATGTTTAAAACAAACAGTAGATTCCTCAAAATAAGTGGTCTTTGACTGTAAAGAAAATATATTGCTCATACATTCACCTTGTCATTTTGTCCTTCATGCCTCATGTGATAGGTGAAATGGAGAAAGGATGGTTAAATCTTGGTCATTATACCTTCTATTCTTTGAGCAGTGTTTTAACCTTGAAATATGTCACCAGAAAGAATAAATAAAAGAGTAACAGAAATTGTTTTTGTTTGTGAATGAGAATAAATAAATCCTTATCTGAGCCACCGTTTTAGAGTGTCAGTGCCATACGTATGCCCACTGTACACACTTAATAACTTTAATCCAGAAAAGAGGAGTTTGGAAAAATTTATTTTTTTTTGGACATTAGGTTTTAATTACTCATAGTTTTAAATACAAAAAGCTGTCAAATTGATAAGTAACTCAGTCTCCTACTCTGTTATCCAGTCCACCATGCCTTCGTTAATGGTCCAGAAACATCATGAAGTATCCTCACTTCCCCAAATTTTCACTCAGTAACTTGTTACTACTATTTTTATTCAAAAACAGTAGATGTAGATATTTGTAATATTTTTCCATTCTTTTTCTGTTTTAAATGAAAGTTTCTATCTAACTAGCAATTTGACATTAATGAAGAAGAATATACAGATAGAGTATTACTCTCTCTTTTAAAAACTCTTAACACTAAAGATTCATTTTAAATGAGTGTATACATCAATTATCCACCATTTCCTTTCAACAGCAAGCTTCCCCTCTCCATTACACTGTTTCACCATATTCCCTTGCGCAAAATAAATCATTTATCCCTTCCTCTGAGGTCCATGCTCTGCCAGTAACACTTTCTTAATAGCTCTCTTTCTGTCTTTGCTCAGATATCATTTAGCTCCTGTTCTTATAGCTCTTCATGATCAATTTCAAAGATGTATTTTATAATCTTTTGGGAATTCTTGAAACTTATTCCAATACATTTTTTAGAATGAGATTCTCAGAAGCGAAATAAAATTTTCTGTATTCAAGGAAGAATCAATAAAGAGTTGTCTACACAGGAACCTGAGGGAGTTTTTCTTGTTATGGAAATGTTCAGTATGTTGGTTATGTCATTGTTCACTCGACTCTGTCCATTTGTCAAAATTCATACAATTTTAAAGTAAAAATTTAAAAAATTACTCCATATTTTTTAAGTTAAACAAAAATAATTTGTAGGGAAAAGAGAATCTATGGAACTATTATCTTGTGATAATATAAACATAAAAACTCAAGAACACTAATATTCTGTTTTTTATTTTATTTATTTTAATTAATTAATTTATTTATTTATTGGTTCTTTGAGACAGGGTGTCTCTGTGGCTTTGGAGCCTGTCCTGGAACTAGCTCTTGTAGACCGGGCTGGCCTCGAACTCACAGAGATCTGCCTGCCTCTGCCTTCCAAGTGCTGGGATTAAAGGCGTACGCCACCACCGCCTGGCAAATTTTTTAAGATAGGTTTTCTCTGTGGTTTTGAAATCTGTCCTGGGACTCACTCCGTAGGCCAGGCTGGCCTCAAACTCACAGATTTGTCTCTCTTTGCCATCCAAGGGGTGGGATTAAAAGTGTGCACCACCACTGCCTGGTGAACACTATTAATCTTATAATTATTTCATGGCATGTGGCCAAGAAATATATTTAATAATTTATTTCTTATCATGGAAGACTCAGTATTCTGTGGTGTCAAATAAAGTCACTTTGGTAATTAGAGTTTTTCAACATTGTTCATTATAATTGTAAATTCCCACATTGGGTTGTAGAAATTAAAATTCATTGTGATATTCTGAATAATAAATGTCCACTAAAGACTAGCCTATTCAAACAGCTGGGCCATCATTGGCGGTGAGATTTGGGAAGGTTATTGAACCTTTAGGAGGTGACAGACTACTTGTTCATAAAAGTATGTCACTCAGGGGGGTTTATGAGGTTATAAGCCTGGCACCACTTTATGTTCTTGCTCTCGGTTTCCTGTGTATGAGTGAAATGTAGCAATTCAACTTCCTGCTTCTGTTGCTGTCACTGTCTGTAGTCATGACACCCTGCTATGATGAAATCTATCCTTCTCAAGCTACATTCCAAAATAAAACTTTTTCTTTTCCAGGTTGCTTTAGTTTGGTCATGACATTTTGTCAAGACAGAAAAGTAGAGAATTTATTCAATTAATCAAATAAATTAAAACTTTGATGTTCTATAATATTTACACTGTGTGAAGATACATTACTGTGACTGTTTCAATAGAAAGATAAATGGTCATAAGCTAGGCAGGAGTTTGTGGGAAGAGAGGATCCTGGCAAAAAGGCAGATTTGTCAGCCAGATGCCGAGGAAACATGACATGTAGGAGAATGGATAACAAACCATTAGCCATGTGACAGCACAAAAATTAAAAATTATTTAATTTATAAGAGCTAGTTAGAAACTAAGATATTGACTGAGATTTAATATTTAATAAGTCCTTGTGTTGTGATTTCAGAGGTGACTGTTAGAACAAGGAAAATCCAACTCCACTTTATCAGTAATCTTGAATTTATTTAGTTATAGATAGGATAACATTGACTAGAGATTTCAAAACTGGATACCATAGACATAAAATGTCACAATTTATCCTTAACACATCTATTAAAAGTGTTGAATTATATAGTTGCCTACTAAGCATTAAGAAACAACACCTAAAATATCTTCTGCTTTCATATTTGACAGATATGATTAAAATGCACTTAATACACTAAACTCCTTATGGTAATTTGTGTTCATTGAGTGACTAAGATAAGTAAAACATTATGATATCAAACAATCTGTTGTAAAAGTAATTCAAGATATGACACTATTCCTTCAACTCTTGAAAATGTTTTAGTAATAGATAATTCTACTCGTGAACAGTATTACTGAGTATGAACAGCAGTATTATGAGAGTACAAAATAATACATTTTGCCCTTATCAGAATATAGATGGATTAGTTTTCAGGTAACTGAAAGAATTGATAGCATGAGAAATAAATATATTTTATGTGACTATGTGAAATTAATCATGGATGAATTATTAAAAGCTATAACAATATAAGCAAAAAGGGAAAATAAAGAGAATTTTATATATAGATAGGGCAATTCATTAATTAAATAAAAACACAATCATAACTGTTTTGTCATTACTTATTCAAACTAATTTCCCAGTACACATTTTTAACAATGATGCAAAGATGTCAGTGTGATAAGATTATTAATACAGGCTGGAGAGATAACTCAGAGGTTAAGAGTACTGGCTGCTCTTCCAAGAGGTCCTGAGTTCGATTCCCAGGAACTACAAGTTGACTAAAACCATCTGTAATGAGATTTTGTGCCCTCTTCTGTCCTTAAGGCATACATGCAAGCAGAAAACTATACATATTAAAAAAAACTTTAAGATTATTAATATAAAGGTTGGGGTAAGGTATATAATAGTCCAGTTAGGAAAGTAGTTAAAAAATTAAGAGCCTATGAATGAAAAACAAAATGGACCAGAGATATATTGAAATAATTTCAGTCATAGTCTATAATTGTCATTCATATAATCTTTTACAAAGACTTCAAAGAAGGGTAATACTTAGTAGTGGATGAGATACATTGTTGAAAGGTAATTATCAGGTGAAGAAAGACAATGCTCTAAATCTTTTTTTGTAAATTTATGTATTTACTTTTTCCCCTTTATTTTTCATTTTAAAACAATCTTCTTTTGCATATCAGTCCCAGTTCCCTCTCTTCCTCCCACCCCAACCTTACCACCCCACCATTAATTCACTCCTCAGAGAGGGTGAAGCATCCCATAAGGAGTCAACAAAGTCTGTCTGTTCACTTGAAGCACCACTAAGTACCTCGCCTTTGTATCTAGGCTAAGCAAGTAATCCCTCCATAGGGAATTGGCTCCAAAGAGTGAGTTCATGCACTAGGGATAAATACTGGTTCTACTGCTGATGGCCCCACAAACTGCCCAAGTCACACAACTGTCATTCACATTCAGAGGGCTTAGTTAGATCTCATGTAGGTTCCCCAGCTGTTACTCAAAGGTCAGTGAGCTCTCACTTTCTCAGGTCAGCTATTTCTGTAAGTATCCACGTCATGATCTTGGCCCCTTTGATCATATTATCACTCCCCACTCTCCATGACTGGATACAGGCAGTTAAGCCCATCACTCAGCTGTGGATCTGCATCTGCTTCCATCAGTTATTAGATGAAGGTTCTGTGATGACAATCAAGGCCGTCCTCAATCTGATTACAGGGGAAGGGCAGTTAAGTGCCCTCTGCACTACTGCTTAGATTCTGAGCTGTGGATTTCTGGGAATTTCCATAGCGCCTGTTTTCTTGATAACCCTATAACGCCCCCCTCTTTCAAGGCACCTTTCCTTTACCTCTCTGTCCTTAACCCAACTCGACTTTCCAGATCCCTCATGTTCTCCTCCCAGTTCCTGCTCTCCTTCAGCACCCTTTCCCCTGCCCAATGACGCCAATTTACTAAGGAGAACTTGTTTGCTTCCCCTTCCTAGGGGAATCTATGTATGTCTCTCTTAAGGTTCTCCTTGTTTTCTGTCATCTCTGTGGTTGTGGACTGTAGCACTGAGATTTAATACCTCATTACAACACAGCATTTTAATCTGTGAAATGACAAGAAATTCTGAATTCTAAAATTTCAAGTTTCCTGCAGTATGGCTATCTCCCAGGAAACAGTGGTTAACATTTGCATATTAAGTATTGCTCTAAGATGTACACTTTTGTATCTAGTTGTGATTTTAGCTCATTATTGTGGTCACATTTTATATAAAGATTATTATTATTGATAATTTTATGGACTAAAACTTTCAAGTGTACATAAGCTAACTAGCTTTTTTAAAAGAAAAATCCAAAGTAGTACAATATTTGAAAACATGTTGTCTCTAGTGTGAGAATAAATGCCAATATATTTTTATATACCATCATCTTTATTTTTTTTTACATGACTGATACCAGAATTTCAAAATTTGTTGTACAGATTATTAATCAGTTTTAGGAGTAGGCCCCTATAATCATTCCATATTTTATAAATTTACTTTATAATAACTTGAGAAATTTATCATTTCAGACAAATTGAGTAAAATAAAAATTTGCTCTTTCTTTTAGAATCACATATTTAGTTTCTTTTATAAACAACAACAATGGATGTATATGTTTGCTTGCATGTGTGTGTGTTGTTTTTAAAATTATTGCCTCTAATTTTGTGAAGAATAACATCACTAAGGAAAAAGAAGATAGGTGATCAAGGAAATATCCACAAAGTTTGATACCTAAAGTCACTCCCCAAATCCCACCATATATGAAGTAGTTGCTCTCAGACAGCAGCATTAAATCCCACTGAACTCTACTACTGATTTTTTAAATGGTTTATATAGGTAATGTCTGTTAAGTCTATATGTGGATTTTAGCGTTAGTAAGGATAATCATGCTACAGTCCACAGACCCAGAGAAGTTAAAGGTAAAAAGAGGCAAAAAGGAGGACTCAAAGGCAGACACATGCATCTTCCTGAGAAGGGAAAATAGAACGTGATTTGCAGGTGGACTGGGGCCAGGTGGGGATGGAAAAGGCAGGACCAGTCAGAACGAGAGGGATGGAGGAAGAGAGGTCTGGAAGAGAAGCTGTTTTGAGGGTTATGTAGAAACCTCATGTGTTGGAAACTCCCTGGAATCTATAAAGGTCATCATAATGAAGACTCTTAGTAATGGGAGATTTGGAGCCTGAATTGTCCATCTTCTAAAACCAGAAAAGGTTTCTGATCGTGGGGTTGGTACATCAATCAAACCACAAAACTTTTCACCTACACTTTCTCCTGCCTGCAAATTGTTCTGGTTTAAAGGTCATGCAGAATTTGTATCAGTGACCAACTCATGACTGCTCCAACTGGAGGCCCTCACAATCCTATGCCTGACCCTGCCTGGATAGTCAGGAACCAAAGGTGGGAAAGCTCAAGACGTAGGACAGACCCAAACACAACTGTCAAAAAAAGTAAATAAAATGATTCCTAATGATATTCTACTGTGCTCATAGATTGGAGACTAGTCCAATTGTCATCAGAAAGGCTTTCTCCAGTGAACAATGGGAACAGATATAGAGACC
>JAQHUG010000534.1:605442-628601 GCA_028555095.1 Dicrostonyx torquatus | reverse complement strand
AATGTGTACTAAAAGAGTGATTTCACATTTTCCAGTAAAAGAAATGTATCTAAAACATGATGCATGTATAGATGTCAGTCAGAATAATATACTTTAATAAGTATTACATACAATGGGAATATTTGGATTTATAAAAATGATGACTTAAATTTTCTAATGAAACCTATATAATGAAAATAGAGGTGACTTTAAAGCAAAATCAAAGGTAAATGACTTTCGTCTTAAACCATGTTTTTCCCTGTTGTTCTGATAAAATAATAATGTGGCCAAAGCAACTTAAGGAAGAAAGGGTTTCTTCTGACTTACAGTTCCAGTTCATCATAGTAGGAAACTAAAGAAACAAGATCTTGAGAGAGTTGTTTGTCATCATTGATTGAGCACTCAAGAAACAGAGGTGAACACATTTTTCTCAACTTTTTACATTTTCTACAGATTATGGAATGTCCACAGCTGTTTCCCCCGGTGCCAATTTACTTAGTCAAGGCAATCCTTCCCCGACATACACAAAGCACCATATCCCAGGGCATTCTAGAGCCTTTCACATTGGAAATTAGAAATAAACATAATAATTGCAGGCAACTAAAAGATCTAATATCCTAATTTATTACATATAATTATATTCTCAATAAAGGATCAAAATATATTATTTCAACAGTACTGATTTATCATTGAACATGACATCTAATAATAAATTTATTTGAAATTTAATACTATTTGTAAATTAAATAAATGTACTTATATTTGTGGATATTACAGTGTTAGAGTAAAAGAATGCCTTTTCATAAATTTCAATTCACTTATAACATACTGAACCCTTCTTGAGTATCAGCACAGGAAAAATTTTAAAGTATTTCATTTTACTTTTTCATCATGTGTAGTTTCTTTTCTTTAGCGTATTTTAATCTTTTCTTGTAATTCTTCAGTTCAGTCAAATAGGACTCCACCTAAAGTGATCAATACAATGAGCTCCAATTTTAGTTGTTTTTTAGAAGGAAAGTCCAATTACAACTACCTTATTATTTTTAACTACTAATATATTCACACATCTCAAAACACTAGGGCATATAAAAATTATTTTGCTGATGATTAATTTTTCTTAAATAGTTCAGAGTTTTAAGCAAATATAAATTGATATTTGTAGCAGAAGTATTCTTGACAGATGACTTGCTTTCTTTTTCAAGCTATAAAGAGAAGATTATCAAGAATATTCACAATATGGTTGTCAATACTGAAACTTCACATACAAAACAAGTGCTGAGATATTAGAGATTATGCTGGGTGTTGGTGCCATCAGAGTCAGAAATGGGACTGACATTTTATATTACTTTAATATAGACCTGACTCTTCCTGACCTAGGTGAAAGTATGTTTTGCTTAGTAGTCAAACATAACAAAATTAAGACACTGCACTTGTTGACCCTCTGGGACCATACATATTTCTGTATATTAGTTCCCTAATAAAAATATATCTAATGGAATAACTTTTGATAGATGGAGAGAAATTGGCCATTTCTTCACATCAAGACTGGATTTTTCCGGAACAATTGGTGAAATGGTCAGATGTCTGAAAAAGTAGGCAGGAAGAAGGAATTTATTTAATGAGGCAAATTCCAGATTAGCTGACCAAATGTAAGTGAAGAAGGGCAATCCATAGGTAAGAAGCTTTTGTCTGTCACTGATTTCAGGGACACCATAAGGACATGGGGTTTGAGCTTATATCTGCTGAATTTGCTTGCATGTACAGGTACTGTTTTGCAGGCTGTTAGATTGACTGCTGGTGGTTTGACTATGGTAAAGAAACTAGAACAATATTTAAACTTAAATATACATCACTCTATCTGACAAGTTTCTAGTCTTGCTGAGAAATTAGAAGTTTATAGGGACAAGCCTCAAATTCTAGCTTGTTTTGTATGTGCACAACAAGTGAGATGAAGCTCAGGTATTAACTATCAGATTGTTAGAAAAATGGATGTTGAAAAATTCAGAATAACTATAAAGAAGAGAGTAACAAAGTCTGACTTAACTAACAGAGAAAGTAAACCCTACTATCACATAAACGGACCATCACCCTTGCTTTTCTACTTGAAAGTTAATAAAATACAAAACTATGGCTCCATAGGCTGTACATCGGTAGGGCCCTACTATTCAAGAAACTGGAGCAGTTCAGAAACTTACTATGGTTAAGTTTCTATTATTGCAAAAAATATCAATCAACTGTCTTATGAGGACTCAACTGCCTGTGAATTGAGATGCTGGGACAACGAAGATGAATTTTCTCTAGTTTAGAAATGAAACCAGAAAAAAATATAGTAGAACTCCATTCTGATTGGATTAGGAAACTCATATACTATGCCTGCTAGAATTAAGAAAATTGTTGCTTTACAGATTAGAGTAGGAGGAATTTCCAAGTAGGGAAGACTTGCCACCACAAGCACCCCATGGAAAAGTGTGGGCCAAGTCCAGAGTGTCTTGCAAGAGTTGAACGTGCACCAAGCCATTGTGTCCAGGTATTTCAAAGATCTGATAAAGCTTTTTATAGGCAAATGAGAACATGTGGCTACAAACATGCTCTGGTAAATAGCACTGCTTCTGCTGCTCCCTCTTCACTCACCTTTCAGGTGGATAGCACTGCTTCTGCTGCTCCCTCTTCACTCACCTGTCACGTGGATTGCTTAGACGGTTGAAAGGCTATTTTCCTTAAATATTACTCAGTTATGCTGCTTTGTTACAAGTTTAGTCTATAAGTAGATGAAAACAAGGAGGAAAAATAGAAATTAGAGAATGACTTATATAACCATATAACAAATATGATTTGTTTCATGCCATGGTTTAATTCTCAGTGAAAAGGGAGATAAGGTACCTCACCATAATTTCACTATCTTTATGGAAGGAACTTAAGTCCAAACAACAATTCTAATATATCTTTTATGCTCTTCTTTATGATAAGGATTGTAATTTACTTTTCTATGTTCTAGTGTTACTTCCTATCCTGAGTAAATTTTCACAATTAAGGGCAAAGCTAATATTTCCCCAGAGGGAA
Source organism: Dicrostonyx torquatus (assembly GCA_028555095.1). Lineage (NCBI taxonomy): Eukaryota > Metazoa > Chordata > Mammalia > Rodentia > Cricetidae > Dicrostonyx > Dicrostonyx torquatus. The sequence continues at coordinate 625,562 of JAQHUG010000534.1, read as the reverse complement.
GCCTTGGAGGCAACGGATGTTCCCATATGGAGCTCAGCACTTACTGTTCTCCTGAGAGTAAGGAAGAGATCATCAATTTGTTAGGCACAGGTACTAATATTAAAATAATCTATGGAAGTTCAGAATATGTTCTACTCCTAAGAAAGTTACTGATGAGTAGGAAAGTAAATTCTATAGGCAAAACAAGTATTATTATGTCTAAAAGTCTGGAGCATTACCTTACTCTATATTTGTCACTGATATCACCAGTTCTTAAAGATACATTAGGGACAGATAGTCTATTAATAAACATAATACATAACCTCTGTGGAAAAATATTGACTCAAAATTTAGGTAGTTAAAGTGGTATGTACCTAAGTAGACTCTTATCCTCTTCACCTCCTAGAGCAGAAAATATAGCACTGTAGCTTCAGGACAGATATATCAACATAGGAGAAATCATTAGAGTATGCTCAAGCTATATTTAGTATGCAAAAATATCTCACTCTTTATTCTTAAGGATAATTGTCATTAATACCAGAAAAATGCTATTATAAAAACATTAACATTAATAAACAAAATCAAGCTCAACGCTGGTCAGGAATGCATGTTTGGCATTGTTCTGATGGAAGAAGAATGCTTGTTAGTCTTCTTAAAAAGCCAGTTTTATAACCTGTGTATAGTGGCTATAAAAGCTTAATTTTCCTGTTGAAAAAGCTGAATGGAGCCTACAGAATAATTGCTGATAATAGAGAGCTCTATACAGCAATGCCTTCTATTCATACCATGAAGCAGATATCACTCATGTACTAGAAAAATCATATAACCTCCCTCAACTCTGCCCATCTTTTTCAGTACCGACTACTGCTTTTTTCCAGCATCCACTTGCAAGTTGACTCACAGAGCTGTTTCAGTTTTGCTGGGAGTGATGACAATGCACAAATGGGCACTGTAGAAACTCCTTCTGGAGTTATTGTATGGTGATCCTCCCCTATGTCAGCAAATAGTGACTAAGGAACCTAGGCTCTCTTTCTTCCATACTGATATTGTCAAGTTCCCTTTTACTAATGATATTATACTAGCTGGTGAAAATGTATTCTCTTTCAAGACACAGGAGGAAGTCTGTACACTCACAGAATAAGAGAATGGCTTTTTGTGTAAGGAGGCCACTAGTATGTTCCCAGCTGCCCTCTACTTGTTCGTTTCCTGGCTCTCAGACTCCAGAAATAACCACAGAAAATATATTAATTAAATCACTGCTTGACCAAATACTTAAGCATATTGCTAGCTAGCTCTTACATCTAGAATTAACCCATCTCCATTATTTATATTGTACCTTGAGGTTGGTGGTCTACTTGTAAGGTTACAGCATCTCTATCACTGGCAGTGGCTCCATGGCTTCTCCCTGACTCTGCCTTGTTTCTCCCAGCATTCAGTTTAGTCTGCCCCACCTACCTAAGTTCTGCCTTATCAAAAGGCTAAGGCAGTTTCTTCATTCAGAATGGTATTCACAACACACAGAGTGGAATTCCACATCAGCTGTTTATCCCCAACAAGATTCAAGGCTCCAGGAAGTCCATAGTTTACAAGGCTTATTGTGGTTGGGTAAGACACATTTGATTCCAGTACTGAGTAAGATAAAGTACATTCTATCTATCCTTTAAAAAAGATTATACAAGTCTTTGTGGAACTGCTAAATTATCAGTGGGTTAGATTCATTATCCTCTTCATGGCCATACACACTCTTATCAGTTGTTTTAAAATGGATATACAGGACTCTAGGAAGTTCTCAGCAGGACATATTTGAAATATGAAAGTAATTGCTAATCTAGGCAGAAAATATGGGCACTCTAAGCACAACTGTCCCAAGGCAAGCTGGTATCCACAATTTTAAGAGTTAAGTTCTCTAAACAAACAAGAGCAAAAGAATCTCTAAGCTCTGTCTTAGCCTCTGTGAGGGAGTTGGAACTAGATACACCTTTTCAAGAGAGTAGTTTCTGGCAGTACCCAAAGTCACAAAAAAAATACAGCCACTGACCAATATTTTGTCTGTTAGTATAAACTGGACTCATGGTAAAGTAGTGGATAGACAGTTTGTTTCAGCGAAATCAGTCCATTGAAAGAGTGATTTCTAAATAAGGAGCATTCATATTTTCAACACAGCAGTGTTTTTACAATTGGTAGCTGATCACATGTTGCTAAAGTGTATGCATTTATTATCTCTTATGCATTCTTACTATCTTATGTGGACACCCCAGTCTCTATGATATTACAATTTGAGAAAAAATGACCACCATGCCTGAAAATTCTCAGAATACAAGTTGAGTCTAGCAAAGGGAATACAAGTGTCTGAACTTCCAGTTCAGTTTGAATTTGATTAAAAATAAAGATGTAAACACCAAAGATGTCTATATAGTGGTAACCCATGAACTCTGCATACAGGGTATTTGTGTTGACAGCTGGGTAACACATTGAGGTCATATCAGTGATGAAAAATTCATATGTTATATGAAGATACAATAGCATGCTCTATATGAAAAATATTCCTGGGGACACATAATGTAGTAAAATATGTGGGATAGTGCCCTGAATCAGAGAATGCTTGACTATATACTGTATACATGTATATTTTGGAAATAGGGAAGTAAGTACTTTGAATAAACTGCAGGCTGTGGTCCCAAAGAAGTCAACAGATGTGGCTTACCGGTACATTGAAACATTGCATATTAGAATGGAACACAACTAAAAATACAAGATAGGCCTTAAAGTATATTCATGTGGTCATACTTTCATCTTAGTGTCTCAGCCTCATCATTTAACACATAAAAGTTTGGATACATAAATCTGTCCGACATCTTAAAGACTGACAAATTGATTTCACTGGCCTTTTGTTAGGACATAAAAGTGTAAGTGGGTTTTACTGTGTATAGAAGTAGTTTTATCCTTATCCAAGCCTTTCCTAACACAAGAACCAACCAAAATGTTACTATTAAAACTCTTAAGAAGTATGAGGAATGTATATTGTTATGTTGACAGAAACCAGAGCACTAATTTTATTGAACATTCTTTCTAATATCAGACATAAGCATATAGTCTATAATGGCAGATTTTTCATCTGCTGCATAACAGTTGAGAAGCAGGTTTGACAGAAAGATTGATTTGTTGGAGCAACAATCATAGGTAGTATTAAATAAAAAAGTTTGTCAATCTAGACTGAAACACAAGTAGTGTAAGCAGAGTTAAATATCCACATGGTAATATGACTCCCACGAATGAGAAATTATGAGTCTATGTTCATATCTCAAGCCCTAGCTGTATATCTAGTATTTATCCAGAAGCTACAGCATCAGTGTTCATATATAAATTATTCATTGATATTTTCTATAATGAAAAATTTTGAGTCCAAGAAAGTAATGTGTGAGAGCTTCCAGACCCATACCTAGGTACACAGATTCTGTTGTATTATAGGTAACTCATCACAATTTAGGCCTTCAGTGCACTAGAGATACTCTATGTACTAATGTTCTACCTTGTCATTTGTTACATTACTAACTCAAGAATCATATTTCCATGGTCAGTTTAGAATTTGTAGTGCCACATCAGGACACCAGATGTTACTGTTGTGTAATTTAACAGGACTGATGACAACATTATTTCCAGAAGGTGCCACTTACATTTAGTAGTCACTATTAAATGTGCCTGTTTTCATGAGCATCTTGCATCTTTTGACAATTCTTTTGAATTTGTAGGTAGAGGATCCTATCCAAGGCAAGGGGGAATAGGTCCTCTGTAAACATCAACTTCCCAAACAGGTTTCCAAAAACCTGGTTATCAATATGTCAGCCTCTTCTTTGACAAATTGAATGGTTCTTGGGCAGTAATTTCCCAGTAGATAGAATACTTTAAAAATTAAAAGGAGACAAATCTCAAAAGTAATAATGGAAAATCTCCAGTATTTTTTTTTGAAAATCTCATTTCAAGGACTGACTTTCTATTTTAAAATTAAAATACCACTGGCCTTTCAACAAACAATCATGACCCATTGAATTCTTGTAACAAGTTTGCAGTGTTGAAGATGAGCCAATTGCAGGGCTTTTAAACTGCATCAAAACAAGAAGTAAAATTGGCATCAATTTATGCTGTCAGCTGTGTCTCTATATTTTTGATGAATCCTGAGTTCTTGGTCACTCAGAGATGCTCTTATCATAGTACAAAGTTCAATAAAATAATTTTAGTGCTACATATTTTCTCTTTAGTTATCATGAAGAATAGAACATTGCTAACCAGCTCATGACTCACTCTATCCTAAGAGGAGATTAATTTTGTGCCTTTTTCACTCACAGTTTATGAGGATCAAAACTTTGAGAGGCAGGATCTATAGGTGCTCAATTTATCCTCCAATATACAGCTCTTTTCAGTATATATTTCTTCTATTTAAAGTGTATTTTTTACTATATCCCTCTGCTTGGCAGATGTTAGATATACAGAATGCCTGAGAAGTCAGTGTCATTCTTTGACTCAAGCACATTGCCTTTGAGTCCATTTCTTAGTCCATTTTAAAATTACCTTGATTATGAAATAAAAAAAAAACATTTAAAGTACATCCTTTGTCGACAGGGACAAAATAAACTATCATGTATGTACCCATCATGTGACACATGAAGATCTGAAGTGGTACAGTTTTTGATAGTATAGAGTCTTTGTGAGATAAGGTGAGTTGTTTTGATCACTGTGGCGGCCATGTGGATAAAACAATTATTGTTATTTGTTTGTGTAATGACCTCTGTCCTTTAACCATGTGTTCTATTGATGATGCAGATCATACTTACAAGCAAGATAAATTGCCCTACATGTCCTACTCCAGGGTACTAAAACTTTTCCAGGACTAGAGTACATAACATAGGAAGGTCAGCACTTGAAATAATAAATGCTAGGTAGACCAGTTGTATAAAGACACTAGACTTCACATGGCTGAGCTATCTTGAGTTAAAATTGTTATGGTTGCACCTTCCTCAAATTATTTCAGCATACACCAATTTAATAAGGCCATTAGAATGAAATATGAAGCTCTTCAATGAGTTTCGTCTCATTGATGTCAGGTGGTGCCTGATATCTTTGACATTAATTTAACATGCCTGCATAAAGCCACATTTTATAACTGTTATCTAAAATCACTTCATTTTTACTAAAGTCATTATGATACACTGTTCTTGTTCCCAGACACGAGCATGTCTTTGGTATATATCCACCAGTGAATTGAACTAGGTACATTTCTGTATCTAATATTTATGCATTTCTGTCACATAGGACCTTGAAAAAATTCTCATGGTACAGATTAAGTACTATTTGGTACACATTCCTGAGAAAGAACTTTATTCATGTGTACAGTCTTTGAGATAACTTTAGGCTCTTCTTCCCATTCTTACATCTTGATATTAACCAAACTCATCATCAGTTTCAACAGAAGTGTAAAAGGTCCATTATGTAACTAAGTTTCACATTAAAATAGTATGCATGCTTCTTAAATCAGATTATGAAAAATGTATTTAGCTCTTTCACAATTTAGTTTAAAAGAAATTCAATAGAATAATTCTTTCAAGTCAATTAATTTTTTCCACATATTTTCTCAACTTTTCATTTTCGTAAGAAACTTAAGTTGGAAAATAGGAAGTAAAATATGATTTTAGTTTGTATTTTTCTGCTTTGACCTTTTCTACATCTTCCATTGGATATATTTTAGGAATAACTTATGAATGTGATAGGCAAGACATCAGTGTTTCTGAGATGTGTTGAAATGTATAGAAGGATTTAACAAAGATTAGAGTTTGATAAACTTAGTGAGAATTAAGTACTGTATAGAAATTCCATTAAACTAATACTTTATTGAACTTAACCTACAATTGTTTATTGGTTGTACTCTAGGCTATGTTCTGTTAGCAATAGGAAAGCAAACAAAACATATGCCTTCAAAAAGCTTAAAATCAAATACTAAGATTTAGACTAGTGTCAAGGCATGATGCTTTCACTATCAGGCATGATGATCTCAGTTTAATACAAACACACACACACACACACACACACACACACACACACGCTTTTTGACTCCTGAATTTCCAGATGCCTATAGTAGTCCACTAACAGTACCACTAACAGTACAGTTCTAAGAGAAGCGTGTCCTACGATTTTAGTATCTGACTATGAGTTATGTGTGTGTGTGTGTGTGTGTATATCTGTCTGTCTATGTTCATGTTTATAGTACGTTAGGCACAGTTTGTCCTGTGGCTTCTACAATCATATATATACATGCTTACTTACACATGCACACACACACACACACATCAAAGAATGCTCACCATAAAAAATATTAAAAAAAAAAAAAGAAAAATGTTAAATTAGCATTTCATTAAAGTTATGTGGGTGAGATTTGTACTTAGTAGGAAATTTCTTCAATTAATTTCTGCTGCCCAAATGCTATATGGAGAAGAGAAGATTTACCAAAGAACTCCAGACAAGAGCAAAGGAGACTTTGGATAACGTCAGGTGTGAAGACAAAATACTTGAAAAAACACAGGGACTTCAAACTTCTGGTGAAAGAGGTAAAGAGAGAGCAGTACCATAAAACTTCAGAATATAATTGCCCAGGCCAGAGTGACCATAACAGGCATTAGATTTGACACAGAGGTAATGGAGAGACAATGTTGATCACTTAGAAAACCAGTAGAGCACACTGAACAATTGTATGACATCTTGGATTAATACATTAGGATGTGGAAATATCAGGCATGAGGCATCCTAAAAATAAATAAATAAATAAAATGGCTATGGCTTACGAATAATGTAGAAGAAGTCTGGCAGGCTTTTAGGTTGAAGTAAACATAGATTTAAAAAAGAGGTCATAATTTTGAGAAGTGATATAAAACGAACAATAATTTAATCTGAAATAGGATGTTCCTAGCATCCTGTGAATGATATAGTTATAAATATGTATACAATGTTTAGCCTTCCTAGGAAATTTGTCTACTTTCACTTACATGCATATATTTAGCATTATAGGGTTACTGAACTGCACTATCTCCAGTAAACTGAGGAATTTATTTATTATTCATTATAAAATAATCCATACCATGTTATTGTATAAAAAAACAAGATATTCACACATTTACAATTTTATAGGTTTTTTTAATGCAGTATATATTTAAGCTTTCTTTTAGTGAAACAATCTTGTTAGAGGAGCTTATTTCCTAGAGCTCCTTGAATTCATTTCCCACAGACTATCTGTACCACATCATTACATTACATTTTCAAAATGGTTTCTGCTGGTATAAATAGGCGAGCAGGTATGGAGTTCCAGTTAGTGATAATAAGCCAACAGAATATGGTACACTCTCTTGTTGTTACTAAGCAAGATGAGTGAGGTATTCAGAAGACCACACACGAAAGTATATAATTTTATGACATCACTCTATCTCTCTAAACTCAGTATCATCCTATGAAATATTTTGTCTCAGATTCCTTGTGTGTATATACATATATACTTATATTTACATATGTACAGAGAAAGAGAGAGAGAGCTTTTCTGTATGCATATATGTACACCACATGTGTGCCTGGTGTCCTAGAATGTCCAGCAGACCTAGAACTGTAGTTACAGATGATTAGAAGTCACCATTTTGATGTGAATCAAACCCCAGTTCTTTGAAACATCAATAAGTGTTCTTAATTTTTTAGCCATCTCCCTAGCCCCTATTTTGCATTCCTTTGAGTGCAAAATAGAACTCTAGAAACTTTGTACTTTAAAGCCGTATGAAGCAAACCAAAAATATGCCTATTTCTTTTAGTCTAATTCATGAAAAGAATGACTTTTCTATTATTTCATAACTTTGAGATGTACATATACTTCCAAAGCAAGCTTCTTTAGTTTTCTGAATTATTAGGTAATAAAAGGCATTTAGATTGGAATTACTGTCATAAGAGAGCATATATTATTTTAAAACTTAAGTTATTTCTGTATAAAATTATTCATTCAAGATGACTTGTGTCATTATCATTAATGTGACAGGCTCAGTCTCTGACTCTCATGCTTCACTGTGTCATGACTGAATGAAGGTTGTATATAGTTGAACTTGTATAATCATTTATTAGCAAATACTCCTGTAAGTTATCTAGTCTCTAAACTCGTGAAATTCCTCTAATGAGAAAGAAAATTTGCTAGGCAAACAGTCTCTTCAACATTCATTAAATAGTCACTACTTCTTTGGTAGTTCCAGCGTTGCCAACCTTCTTCAGGAACAATGAACAAATTAGAGTTAAAATAACTCTCAGGCATGACTCCTTGGTCACCAAGATTTCTTTCAATAGTATTTCTGACCATTAGAATCTCCTGCTGTGCCTTCCTTCTGGTTTACATATTCAGGTATCATGTATCTATGAGAGCCTTAAATTTTCCTCCAAGGAAGAGCTGCAAACGTGCTCTGTGAGATATTTGTCCCTATTTTCTTGGAGAGAGATTTCACTAGCCAGATGAAGCAGAATTGCGATTAATTACCTTACCAATTTTTAATGCACTTATATATGTATAAATAACCACTCATACTCCAAACAATATGGGTAAATGGCACAGAATTTGTGCATCCATATGCAATAGAATACAAGTTACATCTAATAACCTAGTAGCAACATATAATCTATATTGTTGCAATTATAAAGGGTTTTCACCAATGCACTGAGGACTAGGAAATAGCAAAAATACTCTTCTAATGTAATGAATAGATTCTGTGTTTTTTATAATTATTGATGGATATATATATATATACATTGTCAAATTCAATCACTCTGAATATTTAAGAGTTTCTATACAACTTGTAGGCATATATAGATATTTTTTTAGACATAGCCTCACTGTTTTGCCAAGACCAGTCTCCAAATCCTGGGCTTAACTTTCTTGCATTTTTTGGATAAACTATCTTCACTTGCATTGGTCTGGCCCACCTCTTTTCATTCTTTATATTTTTAAAAAAATTTTAGATAACTTCTAATTAACATTCAATTCTCTTTTCTTCCTTTAACCTCTCCTATGCCACCTCTTCTACCACGCCTCTCAAATAGATGGCTTTCTTTTTATTATTGGTTTCGGGAGGTAAAAGAATCAAATATCATATGTATGCAATAACTGCATTGAAATATAATGTTAGTGAGTTTCACCAAATAGTGTTTAGGAGAAAATGAGGTAAATCCCAATTTTATTTATAAATTTAGAAAATGAATATAACTACAAACAATTAAAAGGACAAAGTGTATATTAAAAATCATGACAGTAGACACCAACATGAAAATTCAGCTGAAGACTTAAAGGGCTCTGTCATCAATTTTGTGATTTGTACAAGCTTTGTTCCTTCATTAACTCCTATTGTAAACATTAGAAGTGGTTCAACTTAAGATAAAAGGACTAGATGGAATTTAATCTATTTTCTTGTACTGTGTCTATTTCCAGGTGTTCATAAAGATTAACATCAGTATTTTTCTCACTCTTCCCTATATTTTTAAGGCTGCTTCCTTCGCTCAATGAACCTGGATCTTTCCATTTTGATTTGACTGAATAACGAACCACAGGAAGCCACTTGTCTCTTCCTCCCAAGGCTTTACATTATAAACACAATGAGCATTCCTTCCACAGATTCTAGTGCTCTTAACTCCAGTAGTCACACTTGTGCAGCCAACACATAACCCATGGACCTGTCACAGAACCTCCTTAGCTCCACCCATTTTTTCTATGATCATAACTCACAATGTGTTTCTTTTATCTATTTAGTAGTAGACTGGCACATGAATTAGCTTGTCATTTCCTCTGTTTTGAATAAAGTTTTGTGTAAGCATATGCTTCACTATTATGAGATGGAAATTTTGATTCACAGAGCATTTCTATACCGAATCATTTAAAAAATCTGCCAAACTGTTTTCCAAAGAACCTGCACCATTTTGATTCTAACCAGATTGTATGGGAGTTTTGATTCTCCAAAGTTTTGCCAATGCTACTTTTGTTTTATAATTCTGAGTGTTCATATATGTCATTACATACATCTAGATCACAATACATACATCTACAGACCTGTGCATGCTAGGAATGTAATCACCCACTGAGTGTGAGACTGTCTTGCGCTCTTGCTTTAACTTGCGTCTTTCCGATGACTCACAGGGTTCAGTTGATGTTCTTGGACTCAATGGCTACTAGCATGTCATTTTTGGAAAAAGCCGGAGAGTTGTTTATTACACCTCAGTTATTTCCTCAATTCTTTGGATAACAGAACTTACATAGTCTAGATACATCTACCAGACGTGTATTTATAAAACTTTATCACATGCTCTGGGTAATTCTTCATGATTAATGGTGTTATTTATTTATTTAGATGGATAGTATCTTACAACTAAATAGTCCAGGTTATGTACCAATTCATGTCTTTCTGTCCTTGTTACAAACACAATAGAATATAGACATTTATAATCATGCCAAGTTTCTATATGGTATCCCTCTGAAAAACAAAGAAAGAAAAAATGTTTACTCAATATTTTGCTTAACTTTTCTATCATTGAGCTTTCAATGTAAAATACAAGGAAAATTGTCTAATACAAATTTAAGATTAGCTATGCCTCTATTTCTGGAATTTTATAGTTTTGGCACTTATGTCTATGAGTTTTATCTCTTTTTATGTTTAATATTAATTTTATATTGAGTATGGGTTTGGGGTTCCATCTGAGTCTTTTGTGTGTAAATGTCTATTTTCGAGAACTATTTATTGAAAAGAACATTTTGTCTACTAAATCATATTGATTATATCTACCAGTGAAAGATCAGTAAGACTGAATATATTATTTATTTTTAGATTTAAATGTTTTCCATTTGCCTATATTTTTATTTCTGTACCAGTATAATACATGATCTGAATTATATACAAGTTTACTCTGTGTGTGTGTATAGGTACATGCATATGCAAGTGTGTATGTATGTAAGTGCATGCATGTGCATGTGCATGTTTAAGTGTGTGTGTGTAGGCACTTATGTTTTTATTTTATTTTTTTATGAGTCACTAAGTAGAACCAAGGCCACTGTATCGCCATAAGTGTGGCACTATGCACTGGAACTTGATACATTCACACAGTTACCTTTCTTCCCAGGATTTTTCAGTAGTTAATAGTTCATCAGGAAGAATTAAGACTTCAATAGCCCTAGCCCCACCACCACCATAAATAATTTTTGACAGGGCCAATCATGTGCAAGCATCTTTATATTACTAAGTCTTCTGCTCCATAATTGTTAAATATTTATCCTCAGCTGAATCTTTTTTTATTTCTATCAGGGCTGTTTATAGAATAAACCAATTGTGGCAATACTTATCTGTAACTGGTACTCTAGACATTAACACTGAATGACTATGATTTTACTGCCAGTCTGTAATACATAGAAAACATTGTCTCAGAAAAGATATTTTCAGTGAACAATTTTTAGCACACAATTTTGTGAAATGAAAATTTTAATTATATAATTTTGATATTAATAAAAAACAAAATTTCTTCTTTGAAATATTTACTTCAGTTTTTGGTTGTTAAATATTCAAATATTAAAATAATTTTTTTTGTGTTTTGATCATGTGTGTATCCCCACCTTTCTTTTATTAAATTAGCAATTCTCAAAAAGTTTTAAGGGGATCCCTTATGATTTTCTAAGTACTAAATTATTTAGATAGAGACAATTTTATAAAAAAATAAAGTACAAGACATTTTATGACAGTCATTAAAATACATGGTTTAAATAACACTAGATAGACTAGAGCTATTTTGTTAAGTGAATTCTCCCTGTCTTATTCTAAAAGAATTTACAATTGTGTTCAAATAATATATACATTATATTTTAGTAGCAAGCTATTTGTACATATAGAAATATGCTAAAAATGAAAAAACTATTAGATTTCTACACTTTAATCTAAATAATATAACAGAAAATTAACATATACAAAGAGCACATAGAGATTGTGATTTAAAAGATACCTGATTCTGAGAAAAAAAATCCACTGTATGAGAGTGGGAAGAGTTGAATGACTTTATGAAAAAATGCTCTAATTATAATTAATCTTTAAAAAGGGAAATAAAATGCCAGTAAAGTGCCTCATTACTGATAAATAACTATTCTAGATATACATATAAGATACTTGTATGTTATCAAATTTCTGCATTCTCCAAAAAATAACAAGATGATAATAAGCACATGACAGATGTACAAAGAGTTTTGTTCAGAATGAACCCAAGAATAAATTTCTGGCTGAAATAATGTGGGCTTGGAAGAGACTTGTCTTGAAAGGAGGCTTAAGCTGACACTGTAGCAAAAGGTCTTGAGGTCTGTTCGTGGGAAATAGCAAAGCTTTGTTATCAGCAGATACAAGCTTCATGAAACATTGTCTTTCTAGTAATAAGGTTCAAGTGCAATTGTAAAATAAGAGTTTGAATATATTGGAAGCATAAAAAATAATAATAAGAAGCTCATTAAATAAGACCTAGTGATTAAGGATGTCATCATCAAAAATTTCTAAGCTTTACTAGAAGGCAAATCTAAAATCTGCATCAGACATCAATCAACCTCCATTCCAGCTACCTACAACATACATGCATAATTAACCTACATATTTTGTTTCAGTCCATACTGGATTCACAAATTATGGACCTTGGATACTGGCATAGATGGCTGGTGCATTGGCAAAATTGTTCTACCCCTGCTTTCAGTCACCATGTGGCTGGTCCTACGGTCTTTGGCAGGACTCTATATGGGTTTCTGAAAGACAAATTTTCCCATGCATCTGCCCTAATGTTTGATTTGACCTTTTTGTTCTTTTGTTTTGTTTTTCCTTAGACTGAAAGATGAATAAATATTGGAATGGTTTGTCCTGTTTTATTAACTCTGTATTATCTAAAATTGAAAGTCATTTCAAAAGTTTATCATCAATGTTATGCAATTCCTGATTAGCTTTCATTGTAGTGAAGCAAGGAGATATTTACTGCTTCAGAAATTAGATATCCACTAGTTTGCAGAATTATAACATTGTGCATTGGATCTTTTATGAGATTAATTTGGAAAATAAGTTCCTAATGGAGAATAGGATCTCAATGAGCAAGAAATCAACAACCCATGTAGTGTTCTCCCTATATCTCCCTTTCCAAATGCTACAATACATAGAAACAGACTTCCAATTAATCATTGGATATATATTCAACTCACCATGCATTTATTCAAGATATCAATATAAATTTTCATTTAAAATGTATTTCTCATTTTTCTACTAATATTACAATTTTAAACTACATTCTTTTCTTTTAATTATGACAGTTTTCTTCATAACTGTCAAATAACTAAAATAACTGTAAGTTTTACAAGTCCTGCATAATTTTTATTCCAAGAAAATTAAATACTCCTAAAATATCACTATTCTTTACTAGGATAATATAAGACAACAATCAGTACACAAACTCTCACATGTTTTCTCTTTCTCTTTTATTTTTATCAGTTTTTTCTCTTGTTTAAAAATTATTATAAAATACATACACATACTATCTGCCAAATAATTTAGCATTGCTAATATGTATTTGTTTTTAAGGTTGGGCAGCTGGCATTGTATAACCAATTGAGGGCACACTTCTGAAGAATATTAATTTATATGCTATCAGTAGTCGTAGATTCCTTTAGCTACTCACCTACTGATGTGGTGTTGGCATGCTATTTGATGTCATTGGCCAGGTCTTGTTCATGTGACAATACTGTTGTGATTTCATTAGTGTTACTTAACTGACGTATATTAAACATACGAATATGAAGTAGAAGTCCTGCTTCTGGGTTCTAGCAATCTTTTTACTCTCGCTTCCTTTGTTTGCTCTGGATCTAAAATGTAAGAGTTATATTATAGATAGCATAGTTAGAATAAAGCATCCCACTATGAGTTGTTCTTTGAACAATAACCATCGTGGCTCTTTGTGATGCTCCTCATTTGTTGTAAAAACAAATAAATAAACAAACAACTGCTTTTATGAGAAGTTACACTTTTCTGAAGAGATTAGAGATGTCACAACTGAAAGGAAGGGTAATTAACATGAGCTTTTCATTTTATTATTTTAAAGACTCAAGAAAAACATTTACAAAAATTTATATACAACACACACACACATACACACACACACAACACACTGAAGATCTCAACAAGAACTCTGCACTAACAAAAACTCTAGTAGCAGGCACAAGAAACCTCCATTCCAGTGGTTGGCCAGGACAGTTCAAGTGACAACCAAAACAATGCAAGCCATTGCTGTTTACCTTGGAAGCCCCTAAGAAGTTGAAGGTAAACTATTATCTGGAAAACTACCAGACATTTAGGATACAGAGCTCACATGAAGTGACCTGGATCTAAGCCTATATTTTATGCTCTAGCTACAATACCAGACATTATTATGCAAGCTTCCAGAAGGGAAATAATTTATCATCTACACGTTGTGATGCATATGAACTACACCAATACTACTGTATTGTGAAGTTCAAATTTAAAATATTTTACAAATTCAAATCATAACAACTTGTTACACTTGGATTATATGTTAATTTCAATATCACTAAAGAAAGATAATGAAAACCTTTTGGGTTATGTAATACACAATGCATTCAGAAACTCCACAGAACATATCTGACTGATGCCTGATATTTTTCAGAACCAGCACTGAAGTTCTTTACATTGTCTTTATTAATCAGAAAAGTATATGTAGAGGCTCACCACTATCAATGAACTCCTTGACATTTAGATTATTTTTTAGAAAACCAAAATTTATTTAATTACATTTTGAAATACCTGTATCAAACTGCCTAAAATTTATAAGTACTTTTGTAAATTCTACCATATCTTTGATTTAAGCATACTATCAGATCTTTATGATTTCAAACTTTCTCTTTTTAGAAAAAAATGTGAAATATTGTTACAAAAGGCTTGAGCAGATTTACAGACTCTTTGGACCACTGCCACTTTCTCTTATTGTCTACTGTAAAGAGATGAAGCAGACTCTTTGGACCAAGCTGCATGTGGGCTGAATTTAGAGCAGTTCTAATCTGCTATTATAGAATGAATACAATGAGCAGAGATGCACAATAAATTACCAATATGGCCAAATCTATTACTGAGAAAGAGTTTTAAAACCAGAAGCATGAATCTAGAAATATCACCATTTGTGAATTGTTCATGTAAATAACACCTGTAAGACTAAACACATGATATGATGGAAGAACATCACTTGTATGACATAGTGTTCTTGTGCGACTAAGGAACTTAATCAGAAAACTATGAGGTACATTGAAAACGATGGAGGATGCCCTCCGTTCACACCATTGTTCTTCTAGATCATATATTCCTTTGTCAGAGCAAACAAATAGGGATGGACCTCATTAAGTTAGTTGGATCACAATGTAATATTAAGACATACAAGAGAAAGAGGTAGAATAGGAAGGAGTGGTTAACAAAGAAAACATCACAAACACAGCTAGTCATAGAAATCTAATTAAAATTGATGATGGCTTTCTGACAAGCACAGAGAAAGTTATTTTTTATAAATCAAGAGTAAGAAAGGAAGTTCTGAATTCTCAGAGGAAAGAATGCATTCCCTTCACTTGGCAGACTTACAAAGACTATTTGATGAAAAGCCACAAGTTGAGAGCTGGCTAAGGAACCTGTTATGACTTCATGGCCTATAAATCTTCAGAAGGCAGACACTGCAGCAGATCATGGTATGTCACCAGGCCAATAGGTGGGTGGCACTGAAGCAAGAGATGTTCTTTTGGAATGTGACAGAGAGGAGTTTTCAGCCCATTTCTAAGATCCATTGTCTGCTGTGTGAGCAGAAAAGGAAGGAGATTGGCCATGGAAGAGAAATTACCTGGGTTCAGCTTCAGAGAAGTTCAGGTTCAGTTCAGGTATTGGAATACTAAACAGAGGGTGATTACTGAATCTGAACCAGGGGCAACTGAAGCTGAAAGTTCCCAAAGGTGAGAGTAAGGATTTGACACTGCAGAGCCTTAATGACCAAGAAAACAGTGGCATCTTCTGGTGCATGCAATGTTACTGACTATAGTTGGAGGAAAAATGAGGTTATGCAACTAACAAATTTCTTGTTAAAATATGTTTACAGCTTTATTTTCTTGTACTCTAGACATTCAGAATTACCAGGGAAGAGAAAACAACTCTTCACACTACACAATTTTAACAATTTAGTTTCCTGATGTAATTTACTAAAAAGTAATTAAATATCTCCTGGTGTGGGACAATTCTGTATCCTGTCAATCATGTTTTAAATAAATGCTGATTGGCCAGACAGGAAGTATAGGCGGGAAAACCAGACAGGAAGTAGAAGTGAGAACAGGAAATTTGGGAAGCAGGAAGTTTCCCTGGCATTCCTGCGCAGATCTCAAAGTAAGCAACATGTAACAGCCCAGCTGAGAAAAGGTACTGGCCATGTGGCTGACAATGGGTTAATATAAGTTATGGGAGCTGGTAGGAAGACTGAGCTAATGGGCCAATCAGTGTATAACTTAATGTAGATCCTCTGTGATTTTCTTTGGGGCTTGCCAGCTGTGGGGTACTGGGCGGGAAAGAAACCGCAATGAGAAGACCCCTCATGTTACAATCTCCTACCAAAAATTATCTTTCTATGGAGCATAGTTTACACAATCACTGAGAAGGTGACGGAGAAGAATGATTTCACACTCTCCTGTTTATACACTGCCATGTTATGAAAAGCTGGTGTTTCCTTTCCATTTTCAGTATAGAAACAGTGTGGTTCCATAGAAAGCATGTAATCTGAGAGAAAATATCCAGTTCTCAACTAGATGAATTTTAAGAGTGGACATAATAAGCAATTGACCATGCAAGAATGACTAGCTGAGTTAAACTCTGGAACACACGCACACGCACACACATACACACACACAATGGAAGTGACACATCACTGATGGATGTCCAACAGTCTTATCTGGAAATGTAAGGTGGAAACAGGAGGATCCGATAGAATATATATAATATATATATATATATTATATATATATATAATGCAGAACAGAAGAAACAGCATTGACTCTCACTCAATAATGTGAAAAACAGAATCTGCTTTGGAAAAATTTTCTCTAACTACTTATAACATGCCTTAGATGCACAGACCACCTCCAAACTTTATATGTCCCCTACTTACAAACTACATAAATAATAATTATTTAAGGCAAATAATTAAAAATTATAATGAAAAGTAAGCGCTTGAAAGTTTGGCATGTGTAGAGGACTGGGAGATATGAACTGCAAAAAGAGTACTGGAACATATGGCTGTTCTTCTAGAGGACCTTAACGTAAAATTCTTCCCATTAACAATAGATCTTTAAGGTAAACATTTTAAATATAAACAAATATAATTTGAGATATAACTGCATAAAACATAGATTAATCAAAATTGGATTCTAATACTATAATCAACAAAGAGAAAAAAAAGCCTGAGAATATCAGTAATAAAATAGATGAAAGAATATGAGAAAAAAAACCATGTTTTTTGAGGTCCCATCTAAATTAATGGACCTAAATAAAGGTTTCAGTAGGACACATACGGAGCTGATATGATCAGATTTCAAACCAAGTATCAATCCATCGAGTGTGACAAATGTCAGCGTGTACCCTCTCAGTGCATATAAAAAATGAAAATTTATTTAAAACCTTAAAGCAAAGGAGCTCATTACCTCAGTCATTTTAATGGCTCCCCAGGGCTCCCCTAGTTGACTGTTCAACTTGTGGAGGTACAAACAGATGATGTTCTCTCCTGAAATGGAAATTACAGTAAGCAGAAAACCATCATTTCCGTTACCGTGCATGATATTCTGCGAAACCTCCTCCTCTCAGACATGCTACCTTGACTTCCCAGTTCTCCTGGAAGCTGTTTGCTAGACACCATAGGTCTCCTGAAGATGGAAGGATTTCCTGACTTTCATGTACAGTCAGCACACAATGTGACACTTTCCTTTTCCCTTCATTCCCATCTTTGTTCATGATTGGAGGTATATATGAAACAGGAACTTGTGGCAATAAGTGTTGTTATCCCCAAACTGCAACAGTACAAATAAATTTTCTTCCACTTAGAACACAGCATTAAGTTTCTTTAAAAGTATCATTATAAACAGTCTTAATACACATAAATATTTTAAAAATATATCATGTATCATATAAATCAGAAGTGTAAATGCTAAAATCAATAGAATCCTAGTAATTGACTAAGGATCTAATGTCAATGCTAGAATAAATGATATTAAGGTACAAACAAGATTTGAGAATATCAGATATGAAGATATCAAATGACTTGGATTTTCATTCTGTGTTTCTGATATTCTTCAATTTCCTATCTTGAGTAGGCTAATTATTTTGTTTAGATCTAAGATCAAAGATCTATAAAGAATAATATCAAAACTTTACTACTCTTAATCATTTACATAGAACAATAAATAAAACTTTTAAGTACAATGAAATGTTCAATATGAAAGGCATTTATGTCAGTACTGAGTCTCTACATGTTTTAGTCAGGACCCTATTGCTGTGATAAAACACCATGACACCTTAGGCAGGAAAGCATTTATTCCAAGTTACTGTTCCACATCATAGTTCATCACTGAATAACATAAGGTCAGGAAATCATGGCAGAAAACCAGAGCAGAAGGTGATGCAGAGGCCATGAAGGAGTACTGCTTTAACTGGGGTATTTGGGATTGCAATTATTATGTTTGTTATGGACAGACATTTAATTCAGCCCTCTTAAATGTTCTCCTCCTAGTAACAATACATCTATATACCGTGTAATCCTTTATTATGAATGACAACTACAAACTTCTAATTACTGCTGTTTTACTGAAGTAAAGGGCAGGTGGGTGTGAAGCCTGATTGTATTGCGATTAACAGAAGTGGTTAGAAGACTGACTTCTTTTACTCATTTGAAAACACCATGCTATTAAGGAATTATGGAGAGACTCAGTTGTTAAAAACATGTAGAGTGTTTCTTGACACTGAGATTGCCCATACCTGCACTAAACAATGTCATGGACCATAGTCTCAAAGATGGAAGAACACAATTGCAGCCAACAATCCCAGTGAGTTTAGGAGAAAAAGGAAGATTCGTGATTAAAAGTCAATCCTGTCCGGTATCTTTATTCAGTCTCACAGAAGACTCAATAAATAGTACTAAACTCCTAGCCTAGCCAAATTATATCACAATTCAAGGTTGAGAGACAGAGATACAGAGAGATAGAGAGGGAGGGAGGGAGGGAAGGAGGAAGGAAGGAAAAGAGAAACTATTAACAAACACCACCTCAACAAAAAGAAGCTAAAATTTAGCTGGACGTTGTGGTGCACGCCTTTAATTCAATATCACTTGGGAGGCAGAGGCAGGCAGATGTCTGTGAGTTCAAAGCCACCATGGTCTACAGATCCAGTTCCAGGACAGCTAGGACTGTTACACAGAGAAACCCTGTCCCAACAAAACAAAAGCAAAAACAAACAAACAGAACATACACAAAAAATTGTTGAACATTAATATTTAATATAGAAACTAAAATTAACTTTATAGATCATTAATATTGATCTGTCTCAAAACAGAGAATTACATTACATTACTCTGCATTAAGTCAATTAATATGAGTATACATATTAATTGTGAAAATCAGTATTCTCTGATTTGAATGAGATTTGCCCTGTTTCAAACACAATATTATACACTAATCATAAACTGAAGGATCCAATTGTATGGTAATTTAAAAGAGAATGAAAAATTATTTGTCAACATTTAGTATTTTTATGATCAAAGGACTCTTAAAAACTTTTGTTGTTTTTTGGATGACCAATTTTCTGAGTTCTTTGTATATTTTGGATATCAGACTGATGTGGGATTAGTGAAGATCATTTCTCATTCTATAGGCTGTTGTTTTTGTTTTGTTGACAGCATCCTTTACTTTAAAGAAGCTTTTCAGTTTCAGGAGGTCCCATTTATTAATTGTTTCTCTCAGTGTCTGTGCTACTGGGGTTATATTTAGGAAGCAGTCTCCTCTGCCA
>JAQHUG010000534.1:549152-580663 GCA_028555095.1 Dicrostonyx torquatus | reverse complement strand
CCCCACCCACATCCACTCCTAAGAGAGGGTAAGGCACATTGCTTTGGGGAAGGTTAAAAAATCTACCTACTGTAGCTAGGCTGAGCAAGGTATCCATCCAAAGAGAATAGGTTCCCAAAAGGCCAGTACATACAATAGGGATAAATCCTGGTGCCACTGTCAGTGACCCCTCCATCTGCCCCAGCCATGCAATTGTCAACCACATTTAGAGGAACAACCAAGCTTTACTGACAATTTTTTTAACTTCATTGCTCCAAGGGAAAATACCTTTTGTTTTCTGTGTTGCTCATACACATACAACGTATCCATTAAGATAACCAGATCTACTCCTTAAAAGAAGTTATAGCACTTGTGCTGGCAATGTTCTTCACAAGAACCATACATCAACAAACACTATGACTAGGCATGAAAAATTTCTTTTTGAATGGCTGGTAAGAATAGTCCAGTTGTCTCTCATAACAATAGAAACTATTGATGTAGTTCTTGGTCAGATCTTGGGGGTTGAAGAAAAGCCCTATTGGATGTGAAGACCACACACATAAGACACAGGACTCAGCTGATTTATGCTCAATCTAACTTGAAAGATTCCTTTTGCAGTCTACTGTACCACAGTTTTGTAGAGAAAACATGTAAATTCTCTAGGGAGGAAAGCATTTAATAGTCCTATCCAGAGGCAAAGACCTTTGAACCACAATGCCCATCATAGTAAGATATCCCTAAAAGTGTATTAAGTAACACTCATATATTAGTGAATAACCAACAACTGTCTAATTTAATTTAACATTTAGCTATATACATTATATTTAAGTTTCTTTTATTTTGACTAATGTAGCATGATCATAAGCCCATCTTAAAAGTATAACCTAAAGGAATACTGTTTCTTAAAGGATAGGTATCCTGTACTCAGATATTGAATCCAGCATTGATCCATTTGTCGCAGAGATAATCAATAGATTTATTAAAGGCTGTAACAAAAAAACATGGTTCTTAAGGAAGGAAAATTTTGTTTTCCACCAGTATGTATGATGCTACCCTTTCCCTTACATAGTACCTTTATGTAGTTCAACAGTTTTCAAAGTATAAACATTAGTAATTATTTATTTATTTAGTTGTGTACCCTAAATCTAACCAGTGGAATATTTAATCATGTTGACAATTTGTTTTCTGTAATTCAATATTTATAAAACTTCAGTTTTAGATTTACTTTTATTTATATGAAACTATAAACTATCTTTTTATACAATATAGTGCATTTGTTTTTAATTGGCATGAATATTTTGCCTGCATATATTACATATGAGTATCTAATGATGTAGGGGACGAGAGGGCATCAGATTTTCGGGAACTAGAGCTACAGATGTTTAAAACCAATGTCCTCTGGAAAAGGAGTGAGTATTCTTAAATACAAAGTCATCTCTTAACCCAACAACTGCAACTTTACCTCTTAATAATATATATATTATAATATATATATATATATATAGAGAGAGAGAGAGAGAGTGACAGAGAGAGCTATCATTTTGTTGACTTTATATGCATATGGCCTGCTGCAAATACATTTTGTTTTACAAGATTAAATATGTTTGTTTTAAAAGTTTATGTATTTTAGCATCCGTTCCTCTAAGCATTCATCACTGATTCTTCTTCTGTTGGATTGCTTCTGGAACTGATTTCATAAATGGTTTAAATGGTGCTCCAGTTTTACAAGCTTTCAAATGAATAACTTGTATTGCTTTCTTTCTAAGTAAGCTATACTTTACCATTGAATAGAAGCCCCAAATTCTTTGTATGATAAGATCTATGAAATCAGTTTCTGGCTTCTCTCAGTTCTACAGTCCACTGGTCTTTAATCTATGTAGTGTTAAATGAAAGACACACCAACCATTCATCATCGCTTACTTCACATGTGTTCGCTATTGGCCAGCACTTTATCTTTCTCCATATGTTATGGAATACTTCTCTAGAAATTATAATATTATTTAAAATCATTTACATGTATATACTGTATCCAATTTTGTACTTCTATATAGTAGTATTGTTTTCCATGAGAGACATGTTAAAACTGATTCTGTTACCTTTTTAAAAATATATGCTTCAAATTCTATGGTTACAGTGTGTGATATGGTTTAAAACAAACAGAAACACAGAAAAGACAAAACTAAAATTTGCCTTGACTCTTCAGCATAACTTTTCTTATAATGTGTTATTTTGCTAGCTCTGCATAAATATATTTAGTGGCAAATTGTCTTGAAGCATGATGGTGAATTTTTCAAGTTAATCTTTATTGTATGTGGGGGAAATCATGCTACATAAGAGACTATATCCCTCTTAATTATTGAATTACTGTGTGGATTTCCAATTATTAAAAATATTTTCTCCAAATAAAATGTATAATTTTCTTTATATATTCCTAGGAAGCTATTACGCTTGATTGATAAAATTCATAAAAATTTCTTCACAATGCAGGAAAAGTAATATTTTAATATTTTGGTTATAGTGTTAAATTCAGTACAGTTTTATCTTATGTGGTTAGACTGCATATAGATCCTCTGCAGTTTTACTGATATATTCAGTCTATCTTTTTTCCTTTTCTAAATTTAGCCTTATTTTTGTTTGCTTGCTTGTTCATTTATTTTTTTTTTTTTGTTTTCTGGGTAAAATATCTAAATAGTTGAATAGTGTAGATACAAAAAAAATTTCTGGTAAATGAATCAAATTTATTTTAAAGCTGAACTTTTATTATTTATAATCCCCCTTGACTTCACACATTCAGATTCTAAGATTACGTGGGTCTATCCTATTTTCCAATTTCTGTCTCCTTAAGATGGAATTGAACTATTTTTTTTACAAACTTCATTTTATAGTAGCCATTATCTGTCATTCTCCACTGATTCTCATTCTCTGTAATTTTAATGAGTGTGAAAGTTTTTTTCTTTTAAATTTTACTTAGGGTAAATTGCTATATTTGTAAAACTGAATTTTCCATTTATAGACTTTCAAGCCACAATAATCTATGTTTTAAATTATACATTTTGCCCTTCTAAAGTATATTATCCTTCTCTTTGGATACATTGCAGACTCTTGTGTTTTCTGTTTACATAAATGGTAATATATGAAAGATGCAAATTATAGCATCTTATTTTTAACCTTACCTCTTCTTAATTTCATGTATGTACACTCCAATAGATTTTCTATAATATACTTTTTTGATTACATGCAACATATGACTTAATAATATGTTGCATGGTAATTTCATCTATTTTAATTGGCTTAATTAATTGAATTATTTTTATATTTGCTTTCTAATCTTTGTTTTTCCAATAAAAAAATCTTCTGCTTGCTTATATTGTTTATCATCACTAATCACTAGTCTAACTTTTGAAAATGTGCCACTAAGCAATTTTCTAATTGTGTTTTCATTGTAATATAGTATAATAGACGAGGCAGTTATATTGATAATTTTTTTTTGGTTTTTCGAGACAGGGTTTTTCTGTGGCTTTGGAGCCTGTCCTGGAACTAGCTCTTGTAGACGAGACTGGTCTCGAACTCACAGAGATCTGCCTGCCTCTGCCTCCCGAGTGCTGGGATTAAAGGCTTGTGCCACCACTGCCCGGCTATATTGATACTTTGTGATAGGATTTTGTGAGAACAGTACACTATCTCTGACTGCAATATTTTTCTTGAGAAAAGACTAATCTATGTGAACATGGAAAGCCTTATTATGGTACTAATGATCACAGACAGAAAATATTTTTTTTTTATTTAGAGGAAATCTTAATGCCCATGGAAGAAAGAAGTATAAACTAAACATATAGACATAGTTCCTACTTGTGAAAATATCATTGCTCATATTATGCTAGAAAAGTATAGAAATATACCTACAAAGCCTACCTAATTATTTCTGATCAAATTTAAAAGAAGTTCATTAATGTGTGTCAGATTCATGAATGAGCATCTCTGTCTCCAGAATCAAATGACCTGGGGTTGTTTGAGATGTTTATTTTACTATTGATAAACATTCTCTTGAATTTGAATCTTTGCTTCTCACACAATAATATCTGGATCTATTCTTCATTACCAAGAATGTTTCCTCTTTACTCAACGTGGCTTTCCTACTTCCTCTCAAAATTCAATTCATTCTTCTTATAGGGACATATTTCCAAAAAAAAAAAAAAATAACACTGTTGAATTTTCAGATGTTTTCCTTTGTCTATTTTCCAGTGCTCCAGAAGAAATATTTCAGATTTGCCTCATTGCTCAGACCTAAAATAAGATGGTTTTGATATTGTGGTGTCCTGCTTGCTTTGATTTGAGATACCATCTTGCTTTGAGACCCTGACTGGCCAGAAAACTGGAGAACAGGGTAGCTTACACTCACCAGTATCCCTCTTCTGCCTTCTAGTGATGATATCATAGTCTTATAGTGTGATCATACCTGAAAAGATATGTTTTTATTGCTGTTATTTACCTATTTTATGCCCATATTTACCTGGTATTTTATTATGCATAATTTTAGTGTATAACCATTTATATTTTGTATTTATTCATTAACCATTTATATTTTAGCTTTGAAGCTTCATATTGCAAAGGATCCCTTTCTTTTTCATACATCCTACTTCTTGCCATAACATTTCTGAGTTTTTGTATATCCTCTGACTATTGGTTGGCCACACAGTGTCCCTGCACTTCTCAATTATATAGATCAATGGTTCTCATTCTGTGGGTCATATCTCCCTCAGTAAACTCTTCTATCTCCAAAAAAATTATATTATGATTAATAACAGTAGCAAAATTAGTTCTATCAGGTAGTAAGTAGTGATATCAAGGAAATAATTTTATGGTAGGAGTCAACATATGTGAAGAACTATATTAAAGGGTAACATCATCGGAATGGTTCAAAAGCACTACTATTAAAGATCAATTTATAGAGATGCCTCCTTTTTCTGTTTAACACCATAAATATATATAACAATATATATATATATATATATATTTCAGTAGGATCTATGTTTTCCCAATCATATAAGGTGTTATGAGTTGATTAAATATTATTAAGCTGTGGCTTTCATTCTACTTACACTACATTTTTAACCATTGCATTGTTATTGTTACATATAATATAAGACTTCTCACCACAGAGATAGAAAATATTTTCCTGTTTTGCTTCACACACTAATTTTTAAAAATTCACTTTTTAATTTTGTTCAACATCCTCAGAAGTTGTGGTAGTTTGAAAGTAGTTGGCTCCCATAATCTTACAGTGTGTGGCTCTATTAGGAGGTATGGCTTTGTTGGAGAGGATGTGGCTTTGCAGGCAGTGTGCCGCTGTTTGTATGAGCTTTGAGGTTTCCTCTGATCAGGATACAGCCCAGTGTGTAAAGTCAACTTCCTGTTGCCTTCTTGTCAAGGTGTAACCAGCATTATGTTGCTGGCCCAACACCATGTTCCCTGCCACGTTGATTGTAGGCCAAACCTCTACAAGTACAAGTGTCCCTCCGCCCTCAAATAAATGTTTTTTTCTTATAAGAGTTGCTGTGATCATGGTGTCTCTTCACAGAAAAAAAAAGCCTAACTAACACAGAAGTTATCAGGGACATGACATCTTTTCATGTATTATATATCACCCTTTGCTCATAACCTCATTTCTGCATACTCTCTTGTTACGTACTTTGCTATTTCCAGCAGTTTCCTTTGGAGATTCTCCTCCACTATCTGTTGATATGTGCTTTGAAATAATTTTTGGCAGTGATGTCTGAATTGCTGAGATTTCTTTAGTCAAACGCAAACGTAAGTAACTCATTTGCAATAAAGAGCTATTTAAAAAAAAACACAGTAGTAAGAATGCTACTTAAAGATTTAGATTAGAAAACTCCTTTTGGAGGTCCTATTTCCTGGAGCTATCCCCAAATCGTGAAGATTTGTTCTGTGAGCACTTTTCTGCCGACGCACAGCTTTGTCCTGGTAATATCGCTTCCATTGACATTGCAAGTAGCCTGACAATACAATGTCACTGCCCCTATGAAACCAATGTGAGCTTTGCCCACAGCATAAAAGGATCTACATGGGCTTCGGGTTCAATTTGTGCACTGGGTTATCTGACAAGAAAACCTAAGACATATACTCATTCTTAGTAGCAGAAAAATGCAGAATATTGCATTTCTAGCTTGCTAGTAGGCCATAGCTATTGTTTTGTAAATTAACAATCCATTATACAAATACAATATACTCCTCTTCTAAAATAATGATGAATGCCTTTATACATCCAGCCTTGATTTGCCTGTCCATTTTCTATTTTTTAAGGAATAAAACTTTCTCCTGTCATTATATTCAAAATTGCTTTGAAAGGAATCCAAATAAATTTATATGATTTTTTCATAGGTATGTATATACATCAGTATATAGAAGTCCATTTTTAACCTAGAAGACCATGAAAAATGATCCAACATGACTATAACCAAAATTTATGTTCTATTAAATTACAAATATATTAAAATTAATCTTAAACTAGACTTTAAATTTTTGGTGTATGTGTGTGTGTGTGTGTGTGTGTGTGTGTGTGTGTCCACACACATTTGTATAAGTTCTCACAGAGACCATAAGAGGACCTTAGGTTTGGAGCTGGAGTTGCGGATGCTTGTGAGTCACCATTGTAACTGTTAGATACTGAAATTCCATTCTCTAGAAGAGCAGTAACAATGCTTAGCCATAAGTCATTAAATGAAATAGTAATAATAGTAATTTCTAAATCTAGAAACATGAGTCAATAATTAGGAAAGTGCACACTGCTCCAAGAGAGTACCTAGTGTTCGGGTCCAGCACTCATATCTCATGGTTCACACTTACTTTTATTCTGTTCCAAGGAAACCAACATCATGGTCTGACAGATGCAGGAACTGAAATCATGATCATAAACTCACACATAGACATACACATATACACACTTCAAAAAATTTAAACATATTTCAAAGCTGTGTTATTTAACTAGAAACTCAAAAATTCATTTTTCCCTCACTTTATAGCAGATAATATTGAAGATTTTTATATATTTGTAAGTATATTATATAATTTATATAAAATATATATTCTATATATTCTATATGACATATAAGATACACTCAGACACACACACACACACACACACACATATATATATATATATATATATATATTAAAAGGTAGTCTTGTGAAATACAAAGAGTATTAGCTGATATCAAATCAAATTTATTACAAACATCTTAGAGATATTTTAGAACACATGTTTTCATAATCTGGTCATCATCCTTATATGTTAAAGTTTTTAAGATTTATGTTATATTACGTACATGTATTTTGCCTACATGTATGTATATGCATCATGTACATGCTCTGTAGCCATAGAGATCAGAAGAGGGTATTGTAATGCTCTAGAACTAGAATTCAGGATGGATTAAGTACAGCAAACATAATCTTGGTCATCTGAAAGGGCAACTAATACTCTTCTTAACCAGTGAGTCATCTCTCTAGATCCATCATTTCTATACTTTTTCTGAGCATGGTAATATTAATTTTCTATTTTAAAAGCCTAATGATATTTTTATTATGTTTTAAAACAAATTATAAATGTAATTATGTTGAACTCAAATAAAATGAGAGAGTGTTTATGGCCATTGTGGTTATAATATCAATAGCTGATTTCGGCGATACTATTTTTGAATAGTCCCATTTAAATTATTTTTATTTCTTGATGGTGGTCCCCATGTCAGTCTATCAAAATGAGTTCTTTTACTAGACCTATAAAATGTTACCTTTGTCTCCTACTTCTCTAGAAGTTGGAGAAAGGGACTCATAACAGTGACCTTTGCAACACTACATTTTGAAGCTGTTTAGGAGAACTTCTCTTCTCCTCCTTTCACTTATATAAACATCATTTAACCAGTGAAGCAAACTCTCCCTATATCAGAAGCAGATGGAGAGGAATGGCAGGGTCATGATCTTAAGAAATCTTCACCACAACAGGAAGGTGCAGTAGCAGCCCAGCCTCAGTAAGTAACAAGAGACAAGACATCGGGAAAGAAACTCAACTCGAGAAAGTTTATACCTTGTATATTAGAGCAGTATTGACAAAGAACTAGATTTAACTCTGTGGAGAGACAGAGAGACAGAGACAGAGAGAGAGAGAGGAGAGAGAGAGAGAGCATGTGTGAATGAAGCTAAACAGATTTTACATAACATTACGAGTCATGAAAATTTAATCTACATTTGATTCTTGGTTATGAATTATATATTGTGATAAAATTCTTACTGTGTTCTAGCTAAGTCTTCAGATGATACATCACAACAAATCTAAAAGTATCCAATATAGAACGATTGATCTATTATATATGTATATATATATATATATTTATGTTTATCAATGTCTACATTCCATTTCTAACCACAGAAAATAGTATTATCTATTTCAGAAATCTAATCAGGAATAACAAACAATGTGTTATTAATTTATCATGCTCATATGATCTTGATACTGGCATATGTTCCTAAATTTATATACACAATACTTTATAAATAAAGTGGCCTTAGCAAATCCTTATTCTTTCAATAGTGTAGATGAGCAGGATTTCTGTTACTGATTTTAGGATAACAAAGTGTATAGTTACAAGAAGTCAACTTCTTTTACTCGCTGTAGCCTTGGGACTTTCTCACTTTAATGACACGTATGTTCAGTGCTGAGAGCTAAATGCTGTCCAGTCATCTGCTTCCCTTTCTGTGAAATTCACAGTCACCCCTAAGTCATAAAACCAACAAGGCATCACCTTGCAGTTACCACCCACCTGAATGTAGACATCTGGCATCTCCTTAAATATGCATATGTTGACAGACAAATATGCAATCTGGTAACCTTGCAAGCAATTAATCTTTCCCTAATAGAAGTACAAAATATTTTGTTGCACTCAACTACAAAGAACTACACTTCATCATCATGAAGAAATCAAATGATTGTACTAAATCATCAACTAATCACATATAGTTTTACAGTTAAAGGAAGCTCAAAAGCATATTCAAATATTACTTTGTTCATTAGCATTTCTACTGATTGGACAATAATACATATCAAATCTGCTTCTGTTCTCCAGTTTTATTCACTCTATACAATATAGCAGGCTATGCTTTCTATTTAACAAGTGACAGAAAGATAAGTTAAAAACAGACATGTTGACTGGTTAGGGAAACCCTATAAGATGCAAAATAGAAGCTCAAGATTTTTATTTTCAAGTCATAATTTTCCAGTTAGCACATATTAGTAATTTATTGCCAGAAAACTCATGAGATATCTAGTCATTTTCATAATTATTGCAGCAGGCAAAGAAAGTATACTATGAACAGTCAAATAATTAGCAAGTATAGTCCTCACTATATGTAGAATCTGCTCTAGAAGCACGTAAAGTGCTTTTGCAGCCTGAACTAGGTAGTTGCATATTAAAATGATACAATCTTGAACCCTCTGAATAGAGGGAACGTCAATTGAGAATATGCCTCCATAAGATCTGACTGTAGAACATTTTCATAATTACTGATTTATAAGGGACATCCAAGCTCATTGTGGTTGGTATCAAATCTGGCCTGGTGGTTTTGGATTCTAAAAGAAATCAGGCTGAGCAAGCCATGAGGAGCAAGTCTCTGCATAAACTCCTTCTCTCGGGTTCATGCCTTGTTTGCATTCCAACCCGACTTTCTTCAATTATGAACAAATGTGAAAATATATGCCTAATAAATACATTTTTTCTCCAATTAGTTTTGAGTATGTTATTTTATCACGGCAATAGTAACTCTAACTTTTAGGAAAATCAGCAAATTTTAGCAGAATTCTTTGCTAAATATTTTATTTTTATTTTTTTAAGTTTATTCATCTATCTATCTATCTACCTATCTATTTATCTATCTATTGTACCAGTATGGCTTCAAACTCGTGGTCCTCTTGCCCCTGCCTTCTTTAGCAAATCCTACTGGCATGTGCCACCACAACCAGCTCTTTTTAATTTTTTTAAAATTTTTATTTATTCTTTGTGTCTTTCACATCATGCATTGATCCCATTTATTTTCTTATTTCCTGTCCCCTTGTACCCGACAGCCTGCTCATTCAACCTCATTCCCCCAAAATATTAAAATAAAGAGAAAAAAAGAAAGAAAATGGAAAAATCTCATCATGGAAGCTCTAGTGTGACATATTTAGTAATTCACTAAACCCTTTTATCCATGTATCTTTACTGCAAGTGTTCATTGCAAAGAGTCATTGATCTGGTTTGCCGTCTCTGGTGTCTGCTACACTATCTACGCAGGGCCCTTACTGAAGATACCCTGTTGTTGCCCTGTATCATGAACATTTTACAGCTTTGGGTCTTCAGGACCAGCCCCTTCACGTGCTCCAGAAGATCAAATACGGGGTGGATGCTGGAGTGGGCCAACTCTTAACCCTGTTTCTGGGCCATGTTGTTTTCACCAATAGGTAACTCTCCAGCACTGCCCTTGCTAATTCACCCCTTGCAGTTATGAGAAAAGTGCAGGGTCAATTCCCCTGCTTTCACATCATTAGGGGTGTTTCTCCCACACCTTTACCTTCAAGGCCAGCCGTGCTGCGTTTCCTTAGGTGAGGTGAGGGAACAACTCTTCCAAGTGCTGCTTTTATGACCTCAGGCCAGCTCTTCCTCCTGTCACAGAGTTTGCGGGGAGGGCTTCTCTCTCCCATCCCACCATATGGCAGATTAGGGGTGTATCCGGATCTCCTATGTTCATGTTCTTGGGACAGTTCAGGGGCACACCTATCAGTTGGGTCAGCTCAACTGTGCTGCCTTCAGGACACAGAGCGAGAGAGATGCTCCTGTCCCTCACCAGCTGAGCAATAGGGAGTGCAGTCCCTGCACCTCTCCTGGGCTGCACAATGGAGCCAACCCTTTTGACAGTGGTGTGGGTGAGCCAGCCCCAAGGGTGAGTGTGGGAGAGCTGTCCACACTACTCCCTTGCTTCTCACTGCCAAAAACGTAAGAGAGCTGATTGTTACCCTTTCCAGCTGCAACACTCAGGAAAGAGGTCCCTGTTCCTCACCTAGGCAACACAGTAGAGCTGGTTCTGTTGTCAAAAGTGGGCATGAGCTAGCCCTGAGGGTGTGAGTGTGAGATAGCTGGTCACACCACCCTCATCTGTCAGGTCTGCCACCTATGATGGGTGAGGGAGTGGGCCATTCCCCTTACCAGCTCAGGAAAGTGTACCCAGTGTTCTTTTTTATTTTAAAATTAATATAAAATACATCTTTCTCCCTTTCTTTTCCTCTCCCCAGTGACTTCCATTTGCACCCCACACTTTGCTCTCAAATTCTTTCATAGACTTTGTAAGAGTAAATTGATAGAAAAGTCACATTTTGTGTTCTTAATTTTTCATTAATGTGTCCTTCATCCTAAAGACTTGAATCTGCCCTTTTTGCTCAAATGTAGGGAGGAATGAATGTTTTCATTATTTAAACATTCATTTAAATGTTTGTTGAATTTAAACTGACCTAATCTGGCATATAAGAAAATTAATTAAAAATAGTAACTGTACTTTTTATGTACTTGGAAATCTTAAATTATATAAATATCTGTGTTTGTTAGCTGAATAGGAATTATAATATTTTTTAAGAATTGTATGTAATGAAACAGTAGACATTATCTAGACATTTCATCAGTTTATTTTATTTTATTTTTTGTTTTTTCGAGACAGGGTTTCTCTGTAGCTTTGGAGCCTGTCCTGGAACTAGCTCTTGTAGACCAGGCTGGCCTCGAACTCACAGAGATCCACCTGCCTCTGCCTCCCAAGTGCTGGGATTAAAGGCATGCACCACCACCGCCCGGCTCAGATTATTTTTTTAATCCATGAGGGGGCCTAGAATACATACTTATAATTTCTAATTATTTTGCAATACTTAATATGTAAGAGCATTATTATTGCAATTTTGGATTCTCTATTAAGTTTCTGAGTGATGTATGGAGATACAATTGTATGCATTAGAATAATTGTTAGAGATATATGATCTTAACTTGGAGCCAGTAAATCATGTTATACAAATTCTGTGCTCGGTGTGGGTGTTGGCAAGGACAAGGATGCTTGAACAAATTACTGAGCATTTTGTAAGTTGTCCTTTGCTGGTAGAAAGGAATATAAGCATAGCACAGTTAAAATTTGAGTTCGAAGGCAAGAGTCTGGTAAAATGCATTTGTATACATCATATGCATTAGGATCTACTGACACAGAATATATTTAACATTTCATAGTTTACACTATTTAATAACAACTATTTAAGTTGGAGATTGTTTCTCATCCTACATGAAATTATGTGAAAAGCTTTTGTCATTGAGGGCATTTCTCATCTACTTCTTTATGTACAGTGCCTCATGTAAGCTATTCTTCCTACACAGATATTAAAATACAATGGTAGAGAAGAATCAATATTCCTTTAAAGCACATTAAAGACTAATACAGCAAGATATTCCCTCTCCAGTTCCTGCTCACTTTTTTCAGCTGCTGCAACTCTGCAGTTTCTCTCCTATGATAGACTAAAAGCTCTGCCATTGTGAGACAGAACAAAATGCTGCTCCTTTGATAATTATTCAGAATAATAATGCCCGAAAGGAACAATTTCTTTCCTTCTGTACTTCATTGGAAAATTATTTCAGTTATTGTAAAGAAGTTTATGTCTATGCCGCTTCTTGCCTTTCCCTGATGGCATTTCTTGGTCAAATTATGACCAGAATTTGTCTCCATCTTTGCTGACAATTTGTGGGATATGATTTTGTTAGTGTTTGATGTCATGATCACAGGCAGAAAGGTGACTGAACCAGAAATACAAGCAACTCACTCTCCAGTTCAGCCGTTTCTGGGAGAAGAGTGAGGGAAAGGACACAAAAAGAAGAGCAAGACTCTAATTATATAAAGATATACTGTCTTACTCCAAGTGACTATCAGGGAGATTGTTAATAGCAAGTTTTATATTCTGGGCCCACATTGGAAGTGTTTTTTCACTAGTAGTGCTAACAAATTGTATATTGATTAGGAATGCACAAAGTGCTTCACATGCATTTATATCAGGGAATAAATCCAGGGCATAAAACTTAGTTAATTTGGTGAATGTATTGAAAACAGAAAACAAGGACGAAAGGGTTTCTATGGTCTTATATCCCCTCCATAGCTGTACTGCTATTTAATCACTGAGTTGTTCTTAAATGCGTATTCCTAATGGGTAGGAAGAACATCATTTTCCGAGAAGCTCAAAAGCAAATGAGCTGTTGGGGGCATGCTGTGTGTTATTTTATATTGTACAAAGGGCGAGACATTTCAGAAAGAGAATGAGGGGGTTTGAACACTATACAGAACCCAGACCAATTATAGTTAACTCCTCAACAAAGTGCAACAGCCAACTAGTGTAACTTAAAACACATTATGCTAGAGATTCTACACTGATGATTTGTTTCCTATAAATATTGATTAGTTACATTTT
This sequence comes from Dicrostonyx torquatus, assembly GCA_028555095.1. Classification (NCBI taxonomy): domain Eukaryota; kingdom Metazoa; phylum Chordata; class Mammalia; order Rodentia; family Cricetidae; genus Dicrostonyx; species Dicrostonyx torquatus. Next base: position 567,159 of record JAQHUG010000534.1, on the reverse strand, counting down.
GCAAGCAGTTAACATAAATTTCTCATAAAAAATTGTGTTTGTGTGAGTGTGTGTGTGTGTGTGTGCTCCTGAGTATATTTAACTTTAGGCAACAGTAAAAACACTAAAACTCCCATAATTCTTAAATAAGTGCCTAATAACAATGAAAGCAAAGGAGTGTGGATATAAGTTACTCAAAATGCTATCATTGCATGTTAGCTTCTATGAAGAAATAATAGTGTTTCCCTGTAACTTTTTCTGAAGCACATAATATCATAAATTTTTCTTTATGCATCTGGCACCATGATAATGAAGAGTACCGTGATATATTTGGCTTGCAATCATTTATTTCAATACCTGAAAATTATTTCTCAAAATCTCAATTAGATCTAAAGTGCCACCTTAACTCTGTTTGAACACAGCTCACATTAAGAGATTCTATTATGTTTCTGGGATAATTATGGTACCTAAAATACAACTTCACACAGCAAAATCCTGTTACAAGTGGTGTTCCGACTCTAAGCCTGACCGTCAGGAAGCAGAATTTAAAGAGCTTCCAGGGTTGTTTTCCATAATAAGGCACACAGGCTGGCAGAACCCCTGGATACTGTGCACACAGCAACACATCTGTTCCCTAAGAGGCAAAATGCTGTTTTCAACTGAGATAGTTATTCCCTCTACTAGCAACATTGTGCAACAGTGAAGTCTGAACCTGGCTAAAAATCACATTCCTGTAAAGCTGCACATCTCTTACAGAAAGAGAAAATAGGAGAATTGGTAAATGGGTGAACCCTTGAACTGTGGGTTATAAGTTTGAGGACTAGTTTCTTTTCCACAATCAGAAAGTCAGAGTTCATTCAATATTCCTACACTTGCTCATATGTCAACTGAGCTGACACAGAAGCCAAGAAAAAACAGGGAAGGGTAACTGGAAAGTTCATGTATGTGCTGATTTAAATAAAGCATTATTTCCAGCATGTATTATTTGTTTGAACAAAGGATTAAGACTTGCTTTGGGGTAAATGAAACATTTTTCAATTTTCATCGATAATTAAACTTTTTGTTTTGTTTTTAACCAAAAATTCAGATGCAGCCAAGATATTATACCCCTTAATACCTCTTTTGAAATGTGGCATATTCCCATGAGACAAATAATCACTTTTGTAGAAATGATAATAAAATTAAAGCTCCCTAGAAGTGTCAACTTTTGTGTCTTACAGCTTTCATTGATTGACTGAAAGTATTCAAATTTCCATTTTCCACTTTAGCCTGTTCTTGAGCTTCAGTGGGCCTTGTAAAGTACATGCCGAATATTTGAATATTTCCTGGTTTTTCAAAAGTCTGCTGGTTAAAATTACCAGTTGTTTTCTTTTGAGTCCACATTTACTCTTCTTTTGTGCATTGTGCCCAAGTTCTTTTCATGATTTCTATCGGTGTTTTTGTGCAGTATGGAGATTCGAGCCCAGATGATCATAGTAAGCATTATCCACTGAGCCCCATTCCCAGCCGTTCCTGTTTTGCAACAGTGCACGTTACTGTAACCGTTAGGCTCTTCTCTGTGAAGAGTAAAAGATATCAGCATGAGCTCCTACTGAGTCAACTCTATTCATTGTGGTAAATATCTCACTTATTTGAAGCTTCTTTTTCCTATATTTTAACAGATCTTCAATATTGATTTCTCCAATCAGTTTCTCTCTTCTCAATTATTCTCTGAATAGGATTTAGGTCCCTAACTCTATGTTTCAAGCTTTTACTCTTTAACAAAGTAAAGTCTTTAAAAGGCAACCATTTAAAATCTTATATTAAAAAAAAAAGATAGGACAATCTGTCTGACAAGTTTGAACACAAAGAATTTCATTTCATGACCTAGGAAATGTGATGGCACAGACTAGAGTGTGAAGCATTGCTTTCTCAAAGGCTCCGACAGGTGGAAGGCGAAGTGTGTTTGCCTTCCTGTTCTTCTCACTCCCACTTCGGTAACTAAATAACTGACCTAATCTTTCAGTCTCAATTGTCAGTCAGTGGAACGATGACAGGATTTTGTGAGCTACATATCTAATAGGTTAAATGTAAGAATAAAGTAGGCAATGTATTACATTGTTGATCTTGAACCTCTGCCTGAAATTATTCATTTAAAGTAATTCAACTTCTTTTTGGTTTGTTCAAGTAGCTACATACCAAAAATATCTTGTACAATTTTCCTACCTTGTGGTTCTCCCAGAATAACCATGTACATTTCCCTGGACAAAATCAGAACTCCCTATGTATATGATTGAACAACCATACTGGGATAACCCTATGCAAATAATTAGGAGTAGAAAAATACTGCTATATGTCTCAAGGCACAGCTTCCACGAATACATTAAGTTGTTTCTATTCAATTTCTAAATTTCAACTAGGTACATGCTTCTCCTTAGCATTAATATTTTTATTATCATAATTATTTCTACTTACACTGTCACCATATTCACCTCTATCATTTATGAACCTTCATTATGACCTAGTCTTTACAGTAATTCCTGAGAAAGATGCTATACATTTATTCCTACTTTATAAATGAAAGTACATTTGAGGACATTGAGAATAGCTGTCAGTGAACTTAGTAGTGGCTATAGTATTATTCCAGCTGCCAAATAAAGTCCTTTGACTCTAAAATCCACAAGCTTAGCCTCTTTTGACAAAATCCTATATTGTTTGTCATGCCCCCTGTTGGTCAATTTATTTTAAACTATCTATATGGTTATAGATATATAGAAACACACACACAAACATGATGAGATGATCTCTAAAACTCCATTATTTAAATCAAGGGCTTGTACATAGTAGGTTTTGGGTGCATGCTGAATGAATATCTAAATGAAGAAGTGAAGTTAAACCTGTAAAACAGAAAAAAAAAATCAGGGGAATGTCAAAGAAAGGTTATTTGTCAGGCATCATGCTATCTAAACTGAAGGGGCAAAAAAGAAATAGAAAAATAAGGAAACTGAGACCGTGGTGAAGATGATTGAAGAGGGTACAGAACAGCTGTCAAAGCAAATATCAAGCAACATTAATAACTTTATAGCTCACCACGAGACTGGCTCAAATATTTCCAAGAAATCGGAATCCTTGTTGTGCACAGGAAAACAAATAATCAAGTACAGACTTAATTTTTGTTTGCATACCATGAGCTACAGAAATAAAAGAAAAAGAAAACTAAAAGGACTCAAATAGGAAAATGCATGACTTGAAGGAAAATATTATTGCATCCTTGATATTTTGATTTGGGGCAGAATTGATAAGAAACACAATCTGCCATGCTGACCACCTGTCATCTATGCTGTTTGAACAGACAGACAATAGCCTCAAACTGTTGACACCTGTCCAAAGATAACTATGCTGTGAAGATAAATGGGAAAATGCTTCAGCTCACCCCAGGACTGATTTCACAAGCATTTTAATCTGCCCCATAGATTTGAAAGATGATCTAGAAGGGCAAAAGAGAAGCTGTGAGTTCAGAGGTTAATTTCTATTCTAAACATGACAGTGTTAAATGATTTGTACTTTTAGGTAATAGTTATTTTATATGTAAAATTGTAATTAGTTACCTAGCTGCATGCCTTCTTGATGAAAGTGTCTATTTAATATGCTGTTGCTATTCTTTAACACATTTGTTCACTGAAGTCAAGTACTTTTGGGGTTAATATTGTAATGTCTGTGAGTCTTTGTAAAAATATGATGATACAAAGGCAAAAATAGATAGGTTCCTTATCCTTATCAAGCTGACAATTGCCATCTATGTGCAACAGGCATCAAAGAACAAATAATTTTAATCTTACACTGAATTAGAGACATAAAGCAAGAAATACAATAATTTTTAATATCCACTATAATTTTATGTGGAAAACATGAGAAAATAAGTGGGTAAAGAGAGGTAAATAATGGAAAACTAATATCTAAATCAAAATGGATCAGGGAGTTGTAGTTGTAACAACAAACCTGTGATGCTGCTGGACACCAGCTTCTAGGAATCTAAAAATATCAATGTAAAATTAAGCTGCATTGTGTCTACTAACTAGCATTGCCTAAAATAGTTGTGATTCTCCTTTCCATTTCACTTTTTGAACTTTAATGGTGTCCTGTTAAGAATCCCAGCTGATTTTATGTTAGCAATCCATGTATTCAAAATCACTCCTAAATATTTATTTTATATCCAGAAATCAGTGCCACTCTCAACCTTACTGAGAGAAAATACTTATTACAGAGAATAATGGTTAATACAGAGACTCATAATTGTTTAAAGTTCCAGAAATAAGTGAGTGTCAGTGATCAGCTATAAACAAAGCAACATCAATCTGCTACCCCAGCCAAGACTCCAGGACTGTTACAGAAGGCACGCACAACAGAAAGAGTTCATCACGCTGGGAAGCACTGTCCTCTGAACGCATGGTTATGTCGCACATAAATTCACTGCTACATGGGTCCTCACAAGATAAAGCCAGGAGATTTTTCCTTACATAGTGCAGGGGTGCAGGGGATTCCCTCAGTCTCACTCCAACATGAGAAGCCATTACCAGTCAGTAGCTGCTGAAGAATGTGCAGTCATTCTTCTTTGAGATTTGGGTGATGAATGCCCATGCCCAAATGAATGAACCCATGCATATATATACTAGGGTAGCACAATTTGGGCACAGAGATTATTAGAAAATAAAAATGCTATGAAGTTGGGAGAAAGATGGGAGATTGAAAATATGTCAGGCCCAGTAGCTGGAATGAGGAAGTAGGGCATGAATATGACCAAGATATTTTATAAACAAGTATGGATTATTGAAATTATTCTTTATCCTGGGAATGCATTTTACTGCTTTGATTTTAATTTTTATAAATAATTTAGTAAGAAGTGATATATTTAAATATGTATCATTTGTCAAAATATTATCACATTTTAATGCTCTATAGTCTATTTAACTTATTGATGTATCTCATGCTCATTTACTTTTTATCTTTTCTTTTTCAAAATCCTACCAAAGAAAACAGTTAGAATTTCCATCTATACCCTCTAAAGCAAGAACACATTTTCAGTTCAGAGAGGGATGGGTAACAATTTTTGATCCAAGAATAAAATAAAAAGTTAAGAATGTCTAAGCAAGTATTGAAACAAAAACAAGAAGAAAAAACTACCTTTCCCTCTATAGTCTCTGCTATTGATGAGAGCCTTACTATCAGAAAGAGTAGCTGTACAATTGTTGATGCCCCTTTTCCTTATCACTTTCTCTTAAATAACAAAAGATCACAGAAGTGATCTTATTTACCTTATTTACCTCTTTCCAGACACCAAAACTTTGTGGCTTTTTCTTTTTTTTAAATCAATTAGAACTACATGAAAATTTTATTCTTTCTGTCCATGAGATGATAGCCACTGGGAGCTACCGAAAATAGGGATTATTAGATATGCTTTTCTAGTGGGAAATAGTAAGGCAAAATGGCCTGTCTGAAGTTACAGTTTATAGATTGAAAAAGGCAAAAACAATTAAAAGATGGAGCTACTTAGGGCAAATTACTTGCAATCAAGCTGTAGCTAAATGAGCTTCTTGATGAGGAAGCCAAATCTATGTTGTTTCAAACCAGGGAGAAGCATTAGAGAAGTTGAAAGGTGAGCAAACTGTTAGTAAAATTGGGTCCAGACAGGCTGATAAGAAAAAGCTATATAAGCAATTAGAGGAATGCTCTCTGCAAGAGACACACAGAGGCATCTACCCACACTCCTGCAGTCATGCACAAAACACCTCTAAGCAGAAAACCACATGAACCTCTTGCTCTTGCCTTTATTTAGGCTTCCTAAAACTGTCCATTTCATCACAAAAACACTGTGTCTGTAGAGGCTCAATCAAAAATTATAATCATTTTCCTCCTCCGTCTGTAATTCTTAACAGAATATTTTATTTGAAAATGAAATAAAGTTTTAACTCTAAACAACTGTTTTTTTTTCTTTTTTTTTTCCCTCTTCTCCCCTCCACTCTCTAAATTACCCCTTGGCAGCCCTTTGAGTTGATTTTGAAAGGCTATATTTGGTGATGAATTCAGAGCTTACAGAAGGCACAAAAGGCACACACATGCATCAAATGTAAAATACCAAAGTTCTGTCTTTGTAGCTCCATGTATACATTTGCATTCAGGGCTGTATGCATCAATTTCACCAAAAGCAGGGTATTGTCTATGTATACCTACCTGAAAGGAATGACTCTCAGGGCTTTTTAATTGTAAATGGCCTCAAGCTAGGCTATCCTTTGTCCTGTTTCTGTTGCATTGGAGCGCTAGGCATAACAAGGTAGACAAAAGAATGGCATTATACAGATATGTATTGGGAGCCAATGAGTACAAGTAGGAGTAGAAAAAGATCATTTTCTGCTGACAATTCCCCTTATTGTGATTTTCTTATCCTTTCGTGAACTAGGTTCTGCAGGAACAGAATCTTAAGGAAAGAATTTTCAGCCTTGTCTTCAATAGACAAAAAGAGAAAGATACAGGGAAAGAAAAAAAGTGCTTTATACATTAAATGATACCTTCTAGGAAGGAAAATTCTAAAATTCAAAAATTACAAAAGATAAATACCCATTGTTAGTGTTAAAAGTTAAGTCTGTATACCTTATGCTAGCTATTTTTGCTGTTGTTGTTGTTGGAATGGTATGCTGTTGACACTTTCCTGACCAGATCTGTCATTAAAACACAAACCAGTAAAATTCAAAATATCCTCAATTAATGTCCAGGATTATGTTCTTCATTTGATGCTATCCAGCTTTGCACTTACATTTAGCAGAAACTAAATAGAAAAAATATTTCCTCGAAAACTATACAAAAGTCAAATCTTAAAAATGATTATATTTGACATAATTTCCTTTCATTCTATGAATTATACCTTGATCTTTCATATTTAAAGGACTTATTGAGGTGTCTTGTTATAATGACCATCAGCAAAACAGTTTTAAGTAGTTGAGGTGATGGCCTGAAATTTTAAAGATTGGCAAATTCACTCTATTTCTGTATGCCAAAGAGACTTGAAGAAAGGAAGAACATGAGCACATAATATAAAATTCATTGTTAGCTATTTTATTAGCTGTCAGCAGCAGGACAAGAGCCGGGTGTCATAGTGACTTTCATCTTAACAGCTTCAAATGCAAACTAAATTAGGCAGGGCAGATCCAGAGATGACTGAGAGGCCCCTGAAAAAGTGTTCTCAAGTTTTGGACCACCAGCTACTCAATCAAAGCAGGTCTTCCTAAAAGCACAGAACTGTAATTGAAGTGCCCCATAGTCTACTCTGAACAGTATCAATGACGAATAGGGAAACCTTCAGATAGACGTGTCCTCATCTATAAGTGGAATGGTTTGTACTAAGTGATCACTCACATATCAAAGATCAGGAGACTAAAATAGCAGAGCTTTGGAATCTTAAAGAGATTCTGTGTATGTAGCAACATTTTTCAAAACAAGACAAAAACGTATGATCTTTGAAAAATTTTAATCATTTTCCAAGCTTCAAACTACATCTACTCTATTGTACTAAGGACCCCTTAGCTAGCTCTTAAGTGCAAAAGATAATGACTTAGAGATTGGAAATTTGTCTCTGACTTTTATACCCTTAAATTCCTTAGAAATTATGGTAACAAACTTACTTCACCCAGGTTTTTATTAAATTATGTCAAAAGGTCTCCTTTTTTCCCCATTGTGGGATGATAGCATGTGTCTGTCTGATGGGGAAACCAAGGCATTACTTCACACTTCTAAAGAAGAATCTCACTGTAACTTACTCAGTAATTTTGGAATAAATACTCAGTGACCTTATTTCTAACTCATGATTCCCAGACATACATTCTTCTTTGAGTTCTCTTTCTCAAAATTGTTTCAGTTCACCTACAGATCAATTCATTTTATTCTATTATGAATAGCATCCTATAAGGTGGATCTGACTTGCACACACATCCTTCACACTGGAAATGCTACTCTGCATAGGTCAGTTTCAAAACTTTTTAGATCATCATGAACAACACCTTAGTGCTTCTTTCTCCTCTTCAATAAATAACATTGTTTTTTTTTTTACATTATGATAATATCCACCACTATTAACTCCTCCCTGATTCAGTAGCTTCAAACAAACAAAGAAATGATGTATAAAACAACATTTCTATCAAATCTGGGATGGCCAAGAACTTCATAGGCTAACCTTTCCTGGGAAGACTCTCAACCCCCAGCACACACAGCACACTCTCTCTCTCTCTCTCTCTCTCTCTCTCTCTCTCTCTCTCTCTCTCTCTCTCTCTCTCTCTCTCTCACACACACACACACACACACATTCATTCATGCCTACAATACCACAAAGGACTGTATAGATAAGGCCCACACCCAAAACAAATTGACATAACTGTGAGGGTTCCCTACTGTACCATTTTCCTGTATATGTGAGGATGCCCCTGATCACACTTCTGTGAATAGGAAGATATTCTTTCAACCACACTCTGGTGAGTGTCAGTTTATCCTATATGAGGCAAAGCAATTCATGAGGTAATATCCGAGTCAAGTGATTAATAAGACAGACTTTGCAATGTCTGGAAAGATAGAAGCATCATATTGCTTTGGTGCATGAACATAAAAAAACATTATGGCCATTTTGAAATGTATAAAACACTATATAATTTAATCACCTTTAGAATATCTATATTAATGGACAGGGATACTATTAATTATTAATACTATTAATCCTTTGAAATTAAGAATGTTTAGCTCATAATTTTATTTGATTTTATGTGTATGAGTGTTTGTTGAAAGGTCTAAACTTTCCTCATCCCCATCTTACAACAGGGCCTGAATTTTATAGTCGCTATTTTGCTTTTGTATAAGATGTACTCCCTAACATTTTGGAATGTGTTGCTATTGAGAATTAAAAGCTCTTGTTGATTTCTTACATGTCTTGTGGGACCTCTTGTGGATTCCAGCACTTATGTGTGTGAATGTATGTGTATAACATGAATGCTCCGTGCTCAGAAAGGTCAGAGAATGGTATCTCTCTAGGAAGTAAATTTCTAGATGGTTGTATGCCACCATGTGTTTTCTGGGAACTGAACTCAGGTTCTCTTGAAGAGCAGTCAGTTGTCTTGACTGTTTATTTATCTCTCTGGTCCAATAACCCATTTCTCTTTTATTTCTATTTTTTTTTAGAAAACAGATACTTTTCTCATAATATATATCCTAAATTTTGGTTCTCCTCCTAGTTCCTTCCCACCACTCCCTCCCTCCAGAACCACTTTCTTTCCATCTCTATTAATAAGATTAACCTTCTTCTAAGAAATAACAATCAAACATAACAAATTAAAATGTAATAGATGAGGCAAAAAACATCATGTCAAACTTGGATACAACAATCCAACAGAAGGAAAAGAGTCAAAAGAACAGAACTTATGCATAATACTAGTATTTAAAGTTTTAACATGTTCATGGCAACAATAAATAATTGTTGAATAAATAGATAAACATTCCATGCAAGCAGATGATTCATAGTTTTATTTAAATATGACTGAGTAATTACACTGGGTATGGAATTCAGGTAATCAGTTTTTATTACTTATATAACAGGAAGCAAATTAATACAGTACAAAGTTGTAAACTTATAGTTATATATATTTTTATATTTCTGTCATGACTTAGTTTTGCTCTCTGCTGGAATTCTTCCAAAGAAGAAATTAATGGGTCTTGTGAACAGGATTATTTTTGAAGAACCCTGTAAAATAAATACTTCAAACACAATGAACTGGTGGATAGTACACTATCTCCATAGCTGTATGAATAAGGGTGTCCTTCTTGCTGGCAAGTGTCCAAATGTTTCACTCTGATCACAGGTCTTCTCACAGGTCCTCATCTATTTTCAATGTAGGAGCAATGCTTCATGCTCTTTCCAAGTTTCTTTGATGTACTATTCTAGTTTCACCAAGGAAAAATGCTCTTTTTTAGGACAACAATAAATATATTGTCTTCAAACTTTGATGATATAGGCTACTCTAAGCATCTTCAAGCAGTTATTAACATTAATTCTTTCTACAACTTCACTTTAATAAAGTAATATGACATATAATATGCTACTGAGTTCAATGTTCTGAAGGTCATATTTATGTCTACTAAAACTATCCAGTATTAAATTTTAAACTGAAGAAATGATGAGACAATTTAGTTAAATTTAGCCTTTAAGTATAGGAAGGAGTTGGATTACAATGTGATTTCTGTAATGTACTGGTCATGAATTTATGCTTAATTTAGTTTTCTTATATAAACTGAAAAAATCGTAAATCAATAAAAGGCAGTTATATCTACCCTATCATTCAAATATATTATGCATCTATATTCTATCAAAATATTTCTCAAATGTTACATATTGAAGATTAGCAAAGCAGTTGACAAGAAATAAAATGTAAAATGACTACCAGACTATAGTGCAGTTTCTTTAAAATAATTAAATACTATTTGGATATTTTTATTTTGGAAATTTTTCATTTGTTTTTGTGTTTATAGCATATTTTTATTGATTTTTTGAATTTTGTATCATGTACCCCAATCCTCTTCATATACCCATCTTTCCTCAATACTTGTAGCCTCCTCTTCATAAGAAAAAAAATTAAAAACAAAACAAAAAGCATTTTCAAGCTCTTCTGGACAATAACTTGCTCCTCTACAAACTGCAGCCTCTTTTCACAACTGTCATGTCAGAGATGCCCTGCATCCAGTTCCAGTGTTTATGCACCAATATGCTTCTCTTTCTTGGTGGGGACATCTGGTGCTGAAGTGTGTCACACAATACACCCTTCTCTTCAGATAGCTTTGCTTGCAAATGTTTGTTCATTGCAATGAGGTGTTGGTCTGGTTTAAGGTCTATAATCCTACTATAGACTTCCCTTGGATTTCCTTCTATTGCCTCAGTCGTAGAGATCCTGGCTATGGTTCTGCCTTTTCTCTGGTGTACACAACATCACCAGAGGTACAGTGCAGTAAGGGTAGGTACAGCTGTTCTGTGACTAGCAAGGAGCAGTGACAGCTCTGCATAGCTTTTGGACATCAACACTACTTTGGGTAATAGCACAGACCACAGACATCTACATGGCTTTTGTTGGTAACACAGGTCATGGACATCAGCATAGCCCCCTGTTGTGGTAGGACCACGTACTCCCACATGGCTTTTGGATGTAGCACAGGCCAGAGATAACCAAGGCACCAGATGGCAGCACAGGCCATTCACATCATTATAGCCCTTGGATAACAACATGGTTTCAGGTGATGGCCCAGACCACACATATCCACATGGCCCTTGGTGGTAGCACAGACTGCACATCACATTGTCTCAGATGACATCCCAGGATACATACATCAGCCTGTTCCTCACCACAACCACATTTCCAGTTCCACCACTCTCCAAAGCACAGGAAAAGTTCTGCCTCTCTTTCTCTCCCATCTTTCTACCACATACTTGCTCATCATAATGACACCTACATTGAGGACTCTGGCTGTCTTCAGCCCAGCCTGTGTCCTGAGAATGGCAGGATGGACCTGTGCTGAAATAATTTTTAATCCCTCAAAATAATTTATTGCCTAGTACCTAGGATTTGACTCTTTTTGTAGAAAAAAAACAATAAGGAACTAAATTATGAGCATAGTAATGTGGACCCCATGTTGCCTGGTGGTCTGCTGATGGTCAGTCTATACACAGAGAGACACCAAAGGGCTGTGCACATAGACAAATGACCAGATGAGGACACAGCAAGAAGCTATTTAGAAGTTATGGAAGACAGCTTCAGAAGAAGCCAAACTATAACATATTCATTTGGAGCTGTTAGCTTCTACAACTGCTGGAAACACACTTCTGTAATGTAAGTCCTTTAGGTCTACCACTGTATTAATGGAGTCTTAAGAAATTATATACAGACAGAATAACATTAAAAATAATCAATGCATTATCACTCTTGAAAATTAGCAAATTAATTCCCAACTAATTTTCCTACTTTGATCATGATTTTGATTTTTCTTACTGTAAAAAGAAGGGAAGCAAGATGATGGTAGAGTGTAGAATACATTAGTGTCGTAGATTTCTCCTTCTGAGAAATGTGTTTATGCTTAGGAATTATTAACTCATTCATTAAACCAACATATATTCAGTGTCTACTATGTCAAGGCACATGTTTAGAGCTGCTTACTGATGTAGAGAACTGCCAAGACACATTCCCTTTTAGAAAAATGAAATAAGCAAATATCACATACTCTACAATATTATAAACATGCCTATAAAGATTACATGGTGGTGACATTAAACATGAGTTTGAAAAAAAATGAGAAAACAGGTCTCATAAAAACTTTGAGAAAAAAAACTCCAGTGATTAAAAACACAAAACCCCAGAACTATGCCTATTTTGGCTTGTATACAGCAGATAGCAGAGACAATAGCTGTTGAGGATGTGGAAGAAAATAGTAGAAAGTGAAGTTGGAGACATAATTAAGAAAATATTTCACAGGGTACAATGGAGGACATAGAAAGACCTTCATCTTCTACTTTTCATTTTAAAATCTAATCACTAAAATGTGATAAAAAAAAAGAAAAAACTAACATGAGTTTTGAATAAAATATATTCTGGAGAGGGAAAAGTTGAGACTGAATGTGGTACCAGTAATAATTGAGCTTCAGCTAGATTTAATATGGATTTATACTTACTAAATGACTCATCTCACTAGTTATATGACTACAGAAGGTAAGGTGTGTTTTTTCCATATCTGGTCAAAGAAAATAATTAGTTCTTGATTTTCCTTTGTGAATGGGATGTATTGGAAATGGATATATTTAAAACACAGGGGCAGAATTTTATGTTAGTCATGTCAGAATTTCAGTACCCAATGAAATCACTAGGTGAAACCTTCATGAGCAGACAAGAGTTCAGGGAGTTAGAGGTAAAAATCTGAGAAGTTACTAGTTTGTATGAAGTTGTCACATTCTTGAAAGATAGCACAATAACTTAGGAAATGAATAACAGGAAGGAGTAAAATGGGACCAAAAAAATTTCCAAAGAAATCCAAGGCTAGGAAGTGGGAAAATTAAGTCACTAAAAAGACTAAGATGGAGAAGTCATGGGTCGCCATAAGAGTGGAGAGATTCAGGAGCAACTACAAAAACAAAAACAAACAAAAAACCTGTCAAGAAACAGAAATGAATAGCTAATTGAATCAAATTCTACTTAAAAACTGAGTAGGTTGAAATCTAAAACCTTTTTAGTGGGTGTCATTTAATTTTAGATGAAGGAAAGATTTCCCTATAGGAAAAATAAAGTAACAATCTGTACAAAAATGATTTATATTGCAATATCCAATATAAATGACAAAATATATATTTTCAATTTTATTACAAAATAAATATTCTGTGAAGCATGATTAAATGATACAATTATAATGTTCAGGCACTTTTAAATTCTAAATAACTGAAAATACAAATATACAATCATTTCTCTGAGGATTTACCCCAATGTACTTGTTTTCTTATGAGAAATATAGCAATTGAATCTCATGCAGTTTAAGTGATATTTTTGAGAAAATGGAGGAAAATTTTAGGTCTATTAATTAAACTTAATGAGGTACATTGGACAAGTACAGTATTTCGAGGCTCATAATCATTAAAGTTTTCCAGTAAATGTGTTTGCGTTCCAAGTAAAAGTTGAAAATTTACTTCAAATTCCTCTTGCAACCTCAGTGAATTTAACATTTAGAGAATGGTCTAAGTTAAACAATTACCACTTAAAACTCAGTCTGTGTTCTCATTTTATTACTCCAAAGACCATACACAAAATTTATCATTTTGCACGTGGTTGCTTTACTTCTCCTGAAACATCTGCTTCCCCAAAGTCATTAATTTTATAATTTCCATTTCTGTTAAATACCAAAAAAGAAAAAAAATTCTCATTCATCAACAAGCAAGATTACTTTTAGCTATAACACCAGAGAAGGAAGGGTCTGGCAGAAACATGAAAAATATATATTTCCACAAGATTAAATAAATAATAGGCTTGCAGTCTGCACTTTTCTAATGTAGAGGAATATGATCATGTAAATGTAATTTGTAGCATTATACACACATTATATATAATACATGTAAAACACATGCATATGTTTGTATAAGGTGCATATATTTGCTTCAATATATATAATATGATAAGTATATAATATATTATATATTATTATAGATATTATAGAAAGAATTAGAGTATATTTCAAAAGTAGCCAGCAACAAATATCTTTCAGCCTTTGTAGTGTGGTCACAGTATTACTGCTATATTGGAGGCTGCCAGTAGGTGGCAATATGACTCATAAAGACATTTGAGTAGACAAAGACATGAAAGAAAAATCTTACACTAATGGAATTCACATCTTGGTCAAAGACCAAGAAAAATCTTTCACTTGTTTTAATTTAATGATCTTTGTAAAAATGGAGTGTTATACCCTCAACTATTTTTCTTTTTAATGGGATAGAAAAATATCTGTATAAAGAAAGGAAAATTCTCAAAAGTATATGTACTTTCCAAATCAATTAGTAGATGTTATAGATTGTATTAAATAAATCAACCTGAGTTTTTATAGCTTAATCGGTAAATGCTAATCTTTAAATCATAGGCCAATAGAAGCATTATATTTGATTTTAAAATATATTAACAGTAACTACTTATATAGAAAAAACAAATTTATCATCATATTGTTTCAGGAGCAGAGCAGAAATACCCAGATAGATAATAAAACTTGAGAAATAGCAAAGTACATGTGAAAAAAGCAAAAAAAAAAAAGACAGGAGTGAAAACACAATGCACATGTACATATACAAATGCTATGATAACTAATATATTTTGTTTCTTAACTTTATATAATAAATAAACCAAATAGATACAAGAAGATACCATGGAAGATGTCATTGTTAGAGACATGATGATGGCTAGCAAATAGCTAGGAAGGGACAAGGAGTCAATAGAAGTTAAGACCACACTTTTTACCCATAACATCTAAAACAGAACCACACACTATTCAAGATGAATGTCTAGGTTTGAGGCAATTTAAGATACTGTTCACTTGAATAATATATGCCTCAATGGTTTTTCATGGCATTACTATATTAAAATCAAACACAAATAGTCTATAAAACTTCCATTAAGTGTTTCATAGAAATAAAATAAAAATTTTACATGTTGAAAGATATTCTTAGATTTAAAGAAACTGAAATACAGTAAATCAAATATAATCAGGAGAACTAATATTCATCATGTGACACTTGCTAGACAGGGTCACTTCCTTCTTGTCCCCATGTTTAACCTGGTTCTTTCCTGTCAAAATCTAATTAACTGATAGTCTAAACAATAGCATGCTTTGGCAAACTTACTAAAGTTTGCTTTGTAAAATGCAGTAGAATATCCCCAGATATTCCTTCAAATTAAAGAAGCCAAATAATAGAATCTTGACCTTGTAGAACACTAATATATAGAAATATTTTCTTTTATCTTTAAATTGTCATAAAGTTTAAGGTATTTGCATGTATGAAAATGAGAGCTTCCATTTGCAATTGTAATGAATATTGAGTGCTTCAAAACAACTTCTCAGGTTAATTTTGTAAGTAATAAAATTATCTGAGATCTAACTTTATTGTTTTATAAAATTTTAAGATAAAACCAGATATTGATGAAATTCTACAAACTAAATAGGCCAAATACTTATTAAAATCAGTTGAGGAAACTTATAAGAGTTTTACTTCTTTTGGATTCACATATATACTGTTTTGTACATCTCCCTAAAATTCCCAGCAAACAGAACAGTGTGACATTTTTTATGTGTTTTAATGTTAATAATGGGTATGCATTGGGAACTTTATCACAGATGTTATTAGAAGACTTATAACCTATTTTTGCATGGATGAGGTCATATTAGATCTGCTATAATTCTACCTCTCTTGCTGTGGCCAGAAGATTCCAAAGTGGTCACCAATATAAAAGCACCTGGAGATTTCTTTCCATTTAATCTAAAAGTAGAATTGGTGGTATACATTTTCACAAAAACTGAGTTTATTTCATGAGTCATGTTGATTATTTTTAAAGAATACTGTACAATTGATGTCAAATTTTTAATTATAGATATGGAATTGCTCTCTTTTTAGTGCTAATTATGCCATCCAGACAATATTGATGAGTGTCTAATACAAAGACAGGTAAGAGGCCTATGGTCCAGGAACATTATTATTACCTATTTTCTTTACACATTCTTCCATTCTGTAAGATTTTCTTGTTTTCTTGAAATTACGCGAAGCCAGAATTAAAAGTGTTTATTTACTTTAAACATACTTTTGATCAAATAAAAGTATGAAATCATCTTTTAAAAAACATGATTTCCTGATGTGGGATTTACCTCTGTATGCTGTGATTACCATTAATGATTAAAGAAACTGCTTTGGGCTTGTTGATAGGATAAAACTTAGGTAGGCAGAGAAAACTAAACATAATGCTGGAAGGAAGAAGCCGGAGTTGGAGGGATGCTATGGAGCTCCCTTCAGAGTCAGACATGCTGAAACTTTTCCAGTAAGCCACTGGTACATTGTGATACAGAGGTTACTAAAAATGGGATAAATTAAGATGTAAAAGTAGGCCAATAAGAATCTAGAGCTAATGGGCCAAGCAGTGTTTTAATTAATACTGTTTCTGTGTGATTATTTTGGTTCAAATCTAGCAGGGCAAGTAGGAATGAACAAGCAGATCCTCTTACCAATTGGTGTGCCAATATGGTAGACTAAATCTGTGTAAAACCTGAAAAAGCTTTAAAAAATTTTCTAGATACAAAAAAAAAATCCAAATTTTAGCCACATTTATTTTTCAGCTAGTGGCATGCTGCAGCTCTTTTAAGGAAGATTTTCCTGTTCGGCCATAGCCAGGAAAGAGCCAAGGCAATTTTAAAACACCAGTTTTCTGGGCCATGCTGCCAGCACAACCTCTGGCTCTTTCAGGAGATGGAGAATTTGAGTAGGGTTTGTGAACAGACTGCTGCAGCTTGCTTAATGTCAGCATGGACCAGCTGTGTGCCTAGAGACGGCGCACTGCACATGTCTCTCAGAGGCAGCAAGCAGGTCTGCTATGCTGAACTGTGCTGAACAAGCAGGAAGAACTGTATATACCATAACAATGGTGCAGCTTAAGTTTTAGACTACGTAGACAAGCAGAAACTGCTGTGTTTCCCCTAGCAATGACGTAGCTTATGTATTAAGAAGCAGAAGCATTTAGCTTTTTAAAAAGTGCTCTCAGAAAGTAAATAGATATGAAATAACAACAAGTCCAGATGAGTTATAGTGTTGGATAAATATATGTAGGCTTGGAGATGAAAGAGTATAGAGAGTCATAAAATAAACTTAATGCTTTAAAAAGGGGGTACAAACTTTAAAGAGACAAAGTACAGACAGTCATAGATTAAAAGGAGTAAAGAAAAAATCACGTAAAAATGGAACATTCACAGAGAGTCTGGATTATGCAAATTATTGTGTTTTCTTTGAGTTTTTTTGACTGTGAAGGAGCTTAATACAGAGGGATATTTCATTATATGGACTGCTAAGTTAAACCAACATAAAGGTATCTTGATTTCAAAATTTGATTCTAAGAACATGCTGTTTTGAAAAAGTGGTTCATTTTTTGTCTTCACAGAAGATGAGAATCTGTGTATTGCTTCCAGACCAACATGGTTTGATAGATCAAAACCACCTGAAAGGTTGCCGTGAACACACTCAGAAAAATTACTTCACCCAATAAACAGCAGGAAGCAGTTAGAAAAGAAATAACTATGCTCATATTCCCAAATATTTTTTAATAATCGTTTGTTTACATTTAAAGGAGAGGTATGCTACAGAGATGAATAAGTTGCTTTGGTATGGAACTTGGTTTATTGATACAAATTTAGGGTGAATTTTGTTATACTGTATATGTGATTTCTGCCCTTAATTAAGGTATTGCGTTTGTGT
>JAQHUG010000534.1:512248-524005 GCA_028555095.1 Dicrostonyx torquatus | reverse complement strand
CTGCCCCCTCTTAAGGAAGAGGGGGAGGGAGGAGGGATACTCGGGGAGTGGGAGGGGTTGGGGACAAGGGGAGCAAATGTAAATTTCTCTTTTAACAATAAAAAATTATGATAGAAGTCTTTAACACATTTAATGTGCATAAATATGACACCAATATCTGAATGCTCTGTGATTTGAAAAATGTTCAATATTTAAATATATTTTTATTCTCTATTGCCAAAATAAATGTTCAAATAAAAAAATTATGTAGCTCATTCTTCAATCCCAAATTGATCAATAGTAGAGGGATATATTCTTAATGCCCCAGAACCAAATTGGTAAGGACACTTTTTCACATATTTCTTTCTTCTGACATCCTCATCTTACAAAAATTCTCTGGTTTAGGCAAGTATTCAGAATGCAAGTGGATAGCTGCTCCAAGCAAGCTCACCTGTCATGGCTGCTGAAAGACACTCTTGAGTCTTACCTAGAGTAAAACATGATGCTCAACTGGTGGCACCATGTCAATTTTTCTGACTTTCACATCAAGGTCTTACCTTCAGTCATGCTGTCATTTGAGCAGTTGAGTGACTTAGGCAGATTTCTGTCCATTGTTTCTTGTTGTAAGTGTGTCAGGCAAGAAGATGTGCAATTATCTCCCAGAAGACAGCCAGGTAATTATAATCTAACATTCTGAAAGAGTTAGACAGTGCCATTCTTCTGCAGTAGCAGAGGTTGTAAGGACTTTGCATGTGTTGTTAGCCCCCCACACACAAATACACTCGATATAGATGTGAGAAAGCTTTACTTTTGCTGTTTGTTATGAAATTTATCTGCACCACCAACATCCACTGAAAATAATGGTACCCAGATAATCTGTATTTTGGAAATCTAGATAAAACATTTTTCACTTAGAGACAAGTCTTTCATTGTTTTTAAGCACATAAAGTTTTTCTATGCATTTTTTGGGAACTTTAAGTCTAGGAAGTCATTTTAGATGGTTCTAGGTATTGTTCCTCTTAATATAGATACATTGATAAAAGTAATATATGCATTTTATAAGAAAAGTGAATAAAATATCAAAGAACATCTGATTGATCACTTATGTTGACCAGTGGGGGAGACAGACCATCATTTTGGAACCACTAGAATTATCTACAAGAAATGAACATTTAGCCTTTAGTTAAAGAGTGATTCCTAACCTACTCATTGTAACTAATGCATTTAACCTGATTAATTTTTTTGTGGGTTTGTATTTTGAGACTTGATTTCTCTGTGTAACAATCCATATTTCCTGGAACTCAAGCATTAAGACCTGTGTTCAATCTTCCAGGGGATACAACACCCTCTTCTGGTCTCTCTATATATACACACGACATTCACATACATAAAAATATTTGAAATTAATTGATTAAATTAAATATAATACTATGTTGGGCATTGAAACTCAGTGGTAGTCTAATGTGTAATACATAGGGCAGAAAAGTATATGCTTATAGTCTCAGTGACTAAGGAAGTAGAGGGGTAGGATTCCTTGGGTCCAGTGTGAGAACCTGTTAAATAAAACTAAAGAGGTTCCTAAATACTGACACCCAAGACTTTCTTCTTGGTTGCACATATAATTATACAAATATATGTAACTTTCACCCATAGAAATGCAAAAATACACACCACTACTACCTCCACTATCATGTATAACTATTTATACAAAAGTAAAATAAATAAAAATGATAAATTTCAACATTCATTTCTGTGCTTTCATTGTACTAATTTAAAAAGGTTTTAAATCCAATCATGTTATGCACATAGATTTCTACTGCTCAGTAACATGATTACATATTACCTGATTACATTTATTTCATTTTGTGCCAAAATATCAACAGAAAGAGAGTACTACAGTGATTCAAGAATATTGATCTATATTTTAAACATAGAGCATCATAAAGTATCTGGAGTTATTTTGTCATAATAAAAAGAAATCCTGAATATGTTAGATTGTGTGCATAATTACAATTTCTCTATATCATGTTTTTGTATTTTTAGAACCTACCAGAGCATACTTACTAAGGTAGCTAAGTTTTAATGCTCAAGTACCCTAACATTTGATGCACATTCTTGTGTGACTCAGAGAGCCCTGAACCTCCCTAGTAGCTCAATAAAATCTTAGTTGCTCCATATAATAAAAGCTTTAAGCCAAAGCCCTCAAGCTTTAAAAAGATAAAAGATAAAAGGAAGAAAAAATATCGACATTTTTCTCAAGTCATGAACATTTAAGTACTATAACTCCTTCTCCAGAAAAAGAAAGAAAAGTAGGAATGTCTTCTCTGTTTATGCTTTTGCCATGCTCTTGATAAATGACAGAAGCTATGAGCCCAGGAATGTATGAATTAGACTAGATCGATGGTGATGCCTTCATTCTTACTACTTTTTGTGGTTATGAGAATCTATAATTCAAAGTTTATAGAAGCACCATTATCACTAGTGACAATTCTTATTCAAAGATCTCTTGAGTAAAAATAACTTACAGCAGGGTGCTAGATATCAATATCAGTAACTTTAAATAGTTCATCTGTAAATATTTCTATACTACAAAATATAATAAAATATTATTGTGAGAAGAAAGGTAAGGAAAGCAAATGAAAGTCATATCTTCCTAGATCAAATTTTAGGTCTCCCACATTTATGTAATTTTGGAAATTTTAAGGAAAAACACATTTATTACCAAGAGCATATATGAGATACAAACATCTACTTTCATTTTTTTCTGCTAGTAACCATTGTTTTATCTTAAGCTAAAGCATTTTGATGATTTCATAACTGGGAAATATGCAACATGATGTTACTACTGACAGGAAGGTCATTTATATAACTATAAATTGTTACCCATCTTTCTTCTTAAGGACGTGAAAGGTAGAATAGAAACTAGGCTTATGAAATCTTTCCCAATAGTGTACACTCTAAGATATTCTTCATTCTTAGCTGTGTTTGGTCAGAAGCATCATCCCAACTCCCTGTTACCCCTTAATACATAAAGTCTGGATTGTTTGCCTGAAGCTTCACTCCAGTTCCTGGCACAAGCTCCCTCCCCTGGAAGTTGCCTCAGTTCAAACTCTTACTCTGAGAAAGCCTGCCAAAAGGTAACTCCTCCCCAGTGAAGGTCAATACCACTCCCACTGGCTATTTAAACTGTCCCCCCTCCAGAAAATGACCACGTGGTCTGTGGGTTTGTGTGTCTCCCCTTCACTCTCTTCCCCTCTCCATGTTTTCCCAGGAACAACTAGGAGCACTCCATTAAACACGGGCATCTTTTAATTCAGTCTGATTGGGATTATTTGCATCAGCAGAGAAGTTCGCTTTAAGAAAATAATACTTAGCAAGCAAAAATCAAGTTCTTTCAAATAGAGCTTACCTTTGCAAGAAAAGAGGAGGAAAAAAAATCCTTCATTTGTCCTGTAGTTGCATTCTTTCATGAAATTGATACTTTTTTCCCATGGGAAGAGTACTGGAAACTCTGCTACTTCTGCTCCCAGAATGGCTATCCCAAAACTTAAGAAGGATAAACACTGTAGAAAAGACAATGCAACAAGTTCAAGTCTTTTCTTCCTTCTCTCTCTATATTATATATATATATATATATATATAAATTTGATCAAAATACAATAAGAGAATTCAATGAGTTTTTAAGTTATTTCAGTTAATTCAGATAAAACTATTTCAGAATTAATACCTAATTATCTCTGTAAAATTATACACATTCAAGCACACATACACATATACAGATACACACATACATACATATATACATGAATGCATATGTGCATTGTTATATATGTATACATAAATGTATATATACATATACACTTTATCTGTATATAACTCTTCTATAAACCAGAAATACCATTGTGTAAGATTTCATGCTTAAAAAAAGCCTAGTCAACTCAATACATGATATTTTTTATAAATTTCTGTACATACACAGAGTAACCATGATAATGAAGTATTTTCTCCAGGTTTCATAGTATATTAGAACATACACTGTTTGCTTTCTTAAAAAGTGTACTTTGACCATGGTTTTCTGTTGACAATTATGGGAAAGTCTGGGATCTCTAAACCTCATAGCAACCATTCTGTGACCTAAATTTGGGTCATGTGACTGGCCAATTTTCTATGTCTTTATCTAATCCTTTGCTTCATTCATTTCTACCTACACCTAGATCACAAATACAAGCTCTCATTTCTTTGAAAACTCACCTTCCCCAATCACCATATCAAACACAATAACAGGAAAACTACATTTTAACATATGTTAAAATAAGTTGACAAAAGAGCATATTTTTATTTGAAACATAGAAAGTTAAATTCAACTCTGTATTTCCCCATTGGTGGTTAATAATTGCAAATAATAAAATATTTTACTTTGGAAGGCTTAAATGTTGTTCCATATGCTAGATTATTTAATGTGTTAGGAAGCAAATGAAGAAACTGAGAAATAACCAATCAAAAAATGGAAATTTCTCCCATGATCATGAATCAGTAGGATTAATAAAGCAAAAATGGCAATCTTATCAAAAGCAATCTGTAGGTTCAATGCAAGTCCGATCAAAATTCAAACACAATTCTTCACAGAAATCGATAGAACAAATACTCCACTTCATATAGAAAAACAAAATATTCAGGGGAGCTAAAATAATCCTGCACAAAAAAGGAGCTTCCGGAGGTATCATCATTCCCAACGTCAAGCTCTACTGTAGAGCTATAGTAATAAAAACCAGCATGGTACTGAGAAAGAAACAATAAGCAAAGACTTAGACAATCAAATTACACCCATTTGTTCTCTTGTTCTGTTGTTTTAGAATGAAGTAGGTGTGTGTTTGATTACTAAATAGATCACAGATCAAAGGCTGCTATATTTGGAAGCGTCCCTTAGCTTGTCACATTTCCAAACTCATGCTGCCTAGTCCTCTGTACACGCACCTAGATTGCTCCTTTGAAACTGGAGAAAGAAATGCAGGTCCTAAGAAATTGTAAATTTACTTCAAAGTCTATAACTGAAGGCTTAAAGCAAGGGTGTAGCCTGAAACAACAGGGGTGAGTTTGACCCCTGCTAGGAAAACCAAGAAATAAAAGGATACATAAGGTTAAAGGCCTACACTACTTACCACAGCAGTTGCCTACATGAGTAAGAAACCATTAAGTCAAATACAGGAACAAAATTTACAAAGGAGAACCTCAGATATTCAAAAGAATCTACAGCAGCTTGCTTTGATTTTCACCTTATATAACCTTTGAAGCTTACCTTCCATTACTCTGGCTTAGTCAGGGAGACAGAGATTCTTACTGTGTGAGTCCCTGCTGTTTGTTATAGGTTGGCTTTATATCTTAGATCTCATGTCTGAGATTTGAATTGGGTAAAAACATACTTTTATGTGAGACATGCAGTTTTGAATTTATAGACATTTGTTTTCTCACATACTGTGTGCCCCTGGGCAATAGAGTTAACTTTTGAAATCTTGGTTTTTATCATTTGTGCTGCAAGAATAAAACAATAGCCACTATTTTGCATAGTTTCAATGAGGAAGACATCACAGTATAAGTTTTAATGACTATTTATTGAGTGTCAATATAGTATTCACCACATTGCTCTATTCCCTGTCAACACAGAAAGCCAAACAAGATTGTTATCTTCCCAATATTCATGTTTTTATGAGTGAAAGAAAAAAACCAATCATGTAACTAGAACATAATTAAGATAACAGAAAATCAAGTTTAATAGACATGAAAGAAAAAATATTGAGTTCAAGTAGTACATTAATGGGAGATATTGATATCGAGAAATGAATTTGGTATATAGAGAAAAGCAATTACAATAATAATGTGCAATACAACACATATTGCCAAACACATTATTACATAGAACAGTCCTGAATCTCCATGTCCACTTCAGCTGTCAATGAATAGTATACTAAAAAAATAAGCCCGCATTAGACTCATATATTTGGCTATCATGTGTCAATTCCCCTAGTCATTTTCTGAAGATCACCAGTTAGTCATGTTTGGTTACTTAGAATTATTAATTCTATTTGACCAAAATAATGAGAAAGCTTATAGAAGAGATCAATATGCATGCTATAGAAGTGGATATAAATTTTGAGTAGAGTGATGAAGAAAAGGGAGATGTTTGAATAGTTCCAGGAATAAAGTAAAGATTTGATATCTTTAAAGGATCAAGAATGGGAAAACGGAAAATCCTGAGGTTTTAGTGACAGATAAGATTTGGCATTATGTGACACAGTAACATGCAAGTATGTGAGAACACAGTGCCATTAGAAATAGAGTGGAGAAGGACAAGGTTGACCTCATGACAGACTCTATGGGTTAGAATATGAGATGTAAGGCTTGTACCTCATTGTTCATGGTAAGTTTCTAAATAGAAGAAAGTTTAATCATTCTTGTTTAATGGTATATATAGACTATTATGACAAGAACATTACAAATTAGGAATTTATTGTCAAAATTAAAACAGAAATTATTAATGATTTTTTAAAGATTTATTTATTCTATGCATATGAATGCTCTACCTGAAAGCATGATGTTCTTCAGAAGAGGCGATCAGATCCCACTAAAGATTGTTGTGAGCCACCATGTGGTTTCTGAGAAGCGAACACAGGACCTCTGGAAAAACAGTCTGTGTTCTTACCCACTTAGCCATCTCTCCAGCCCCATTAAGTTCTTAAAAATGCAACCTGATAATTATTGAGAATTTTGAAGAGTTGTTACATATGATTGTAGTCACTATAAGTCAAAACTGAAAATGTCTTAAATTCTCATTAATATTTAATTTGTATACTGTAAAATTTATTCATTTATGATATTTTTAAATTCAGAGTTCTGTAATACTTGCACCTAAATTTAGAACATTTTGGATAATCCTATCTAGAATTGTTTCGGATGAGACATGCTTCAAATCTAAAATAATTCCATCAGATAATTTAATATTTGCACCTATATTTGAGATTCCTTGTGGATGATTGCAAGTCTAAATAAGAAATTTATTAGTTTTATGTCACATTACATACATTCTGAAGGTGATTTCTTTAAAAATGTTTCTTGTACCTACATTTTGAATACTATCCACCAAATAAGGCTAACTTTGCAATTTTCTACTGTGGTATCAAATAGTCTAAAACTTCTGGACTCTGAAACATATAATTTTATATTGTGGATTGGGATGTAAAAACTTCTATTTGCATAACTTTAAAATTCAAGCTGTTTCCATCACCAATCATTGCTCATGCCTCTGATCCAGCAATAGGCAAATCATTAATATACCATTTTCTCCACAGATTTGTTTACTATTGGTATCTAAATAGTTGGTATATGTTGATCCATTCAATATGATATATACGTTGTTGTGAGTGTTTTATGTTATCCTTTTGTGACTAATTTAAAAGTTCATCATTGTTTCACAGGCATCATTCCTTTTATTGTAGAATAGTAATCTATTATGTAGACATGCAAATTTCTTCGATCATAAACTGGTAGATATTTGAATTATTTCAATTATTTTCTCCACAATGACTACCATTGCTATGAACATGGGTACATAGTTTTGCTTTACTTTATTTTCATTTCTCTTGGATATAAACAGTCTGCGACTTGCTTTTACCTTGTGGTAATTGTAGATCTAACTTTTGAGAAAATGCCAAGCTCTTTTCTTTCTTCCATCTAAGGTCAGACATTTTAAAAATATAATATTCTAGAGCAAATTATATTAACCACAAAGCAACACTCTTCATGTTTTTCACAAATCGCTTGGAAATCTTTTCTATACAACTGTGAGAGCAAAAGCTCTTTGATGGAGACAGCAAGTTAGAAAGGAGAAAAGAAGTGTCAGCACATGCAAGAAAACTGTCTTATGCATGTAATCTTGGTGGGGTAGGCTTGATGTCAATTTAAGGGTAGAAATACTCTATGGCACTTGTACCATAGCTAAAAGGAATGATTATGACATTTAAATGTTTGATGGCACATGGATTTTAAAATATGGTAGAAGCTTGATGCAAGCATTTAGGATCCATTAGACTAAATTAGCATTTGAAATACAGGATGAAGTTGATAGAGAAAATATACACATTGAGGAAACCGGTCCTTGCCTTAGTGTAGGCCATGATTTTGGAAAATAATTAGACTTTTAATTTCAAAGTTGAGAGCAGAAACTAATAATGTTTGAAGAGAAAACATGTTGAGCTGTCCTGTAAGGTAAATGAACAAAAAGACGTCAAAGCAAAAATTGCTACTGGCTCCTAAATGTTACAGAAGGGCAAATAAAAACCCTGATTGTGGTTATTGTTTAGACCACCAAGGAGTTGTCAATGCTATCTGGTAATCTCCATGGAATACTGAGAAAAAGGTTCGTGGGTATATGTTGAAACATAATATTTTAGAGATTGGGGTAATTTCTCCTAATTTTTCCCGGGGTAAAAGACATACATACATATATATTCTCTAAGGAGATATGAGCTCATGACAGTTTTGGATTATGTTTGCCTCTTTGTTTACTTGAAGACATATTTTCTTGGTTTTATAAAGAAGGAAATGACAGAAGATGAAAATAGTAATAGATTCCAAGTTGAAACTTGATGTCACATAATTACTGGAACAAAAAATAGAAAAGTTAGCATTGGGATACAACATGAAGAGGATCACTCTTGGAACCAGCACCTAGCAGAGCTGATGGTGGAAATAAGTGGAATTCAGCTTCTGGTAGCTTCTATTTCTCACTAATGTAAGAATATAAGAAGCAGTTATGAGAAGAGGAAGGATGTGCTCAAGATGTACTCTTGAGGAGTTATAAAACACACAGGGAATGAGAGAAGAAATGTACTCAGGAAACCAGTGGGTTTGTAATCAATCAATGTAAGTGGTCAAGTCCAGGGCCCGGTACATCATAGGCACTCAATATTTTTGAGTAGTTTTATTATTCCCTAAACCCAAAGTTTTTTCAAGCGCTTCTGGGATGTACCTCCCACTCACACCAGACATCTTGGCAACCACATTTCCTGGTTTGCTTTCACATTTCTTGGAATCCAAAAGCTTCTTTCACCCTTTAATTCAACTACTGAACCCCTTACACACAATTTGATTTGTAATCCAAAAATCACTCCTCAGAAAAACTTCTTTGTTATATCTACTGACATTTACCTTTCATTTTCTTTTTGGTTTTTATTGTAGTCAAGCTCACTAACAAACATTATTTGATATAATTTCTTGCCTAAAAGCCTTGATAAACTCCCAGTGGCAAAGAATAAATTCCAAGTGTCAGTTTTAACCCAGAAAGCTTCTATGTGACATATTCAACTGTTCCTCACCCTACGATCTTCAGTGGTTACTTTCATGTCCTCAAACTAAGCAGAACTTATTCCAGAGTCAGGAACCGCATGCTTGAAAGTCTCCTTAATTAGCACACATTCTCCTAGGTCTTTGCCTGTTTCAGAGCTCATATGATAGGAATCTCAGTTCAAGGTCCTTTTTACATTTTCTTCTACAGTCATTCTTCTTTTCCTATTGTATCAATAGGTTACAGACTAGGCTACTTGTGAATCTATTCTGTTACAATAATTAACTATGTACCTTTTACTTAACCAAAGAGCATAAAAATGTGAGTAAAATTTGAGTCATAACTAATATAGTGACACACAATTAAGATAAAATATTGTGGTGCATGATAAAATTCTCAATAAATGTTTGTTTAAAAATTAAAATGGTATAAGTTCACAGCACAATGATTTCTTTCAAGTCTAAGGATAGGAAACCTGTACTAGAGTAGTCATTAAGGCAGAGACCTATGGATGAATTTCCTTAGAAGATTGCAATAAAATCTGAATTTGAAGTGGAAAAAAATCTACTGTTGGGTTTCAAAAGAGAATTTGGATTCAACCTTTGTAGCTGGCACAATAATTATGCCAGAAAAACCCACAGGTATCTGAGGAATTCAAGCTCTTCTCTATAAACAAGCCTTCTTGTGGAAGAGCAGTCCACAGGGATATAGGTCCCCAACAAGCTGTTCATTGTTCTGAATCAATAATATTGAAGTATCTACTAGCATTTGAAATCCATCATTTTCCAGGATAAGGGCCTACAGTTTTCTCTAAGGTATTGTGAACACCGGATTTGGAACTTGCCCCTGCTTCAGTTCTCTCTCTTGGGGACTGTCAATGCAATAATCTTAATGGACATAAACACACCTGGAGACCAGCAATGACTCTTGCAATTTGCTTGTCCTTTACTAGCTGCATGCTCAGAGCTCACCATAATGACCTCAAGCCCATATTTCACCTGGATTGTACTTGTCTTCTTTGGTTATGTAGGAACAGTGTGTTTATTGCTGCAAATCTGTTTTGCTCCTATCATAATTATTGGGCACTGAGGTCACTTTTGAAAGACCTGTAATATTAGTTACAAAAAGGTATTTGGGTTTCAGTAAAGTTTGTTTCCTTCCCAAGGCTTCTTTTACTTGCCCCTGCGTTCTCATGTGTGTATTCAGGACCTCCTATGTGCATTTATGACAACACCTTTATGGAAGACATTGATTACATGTCAATCCTGCCTTTGAGGTTATGAATTAAAAGGATTATGAACAAGTAATTTTAAACAAGATCATAGTTCTTATAATGGTGATATCAGAGATCATTAGGGATCAGATCTGCACAAGATATTATTTCCTTTCTAGAACATAAAACTGAGTTCATATCTTTTGTTAAAAATAAAGAGGCGTTTTCTTCCCTACTTTATGATCAGTACTTATGTAAACCTTGAATGGATGACTTCCAAATAGAAAGAGCAAAATAGTATTCCTAATAAATAATAAGAAATTCATCTTTTTAGTTTAGTGAAGGCAATTTAATATTGATGATTTTTAATATCTTGGATTTTTTATAAATTTTAAAAATAATTAATCAACTTTATTTGAGTTTTTCCTTACAACAATTGTATACAAAGTGTATGAAACTCAAACAGCATCTAAGAACCTTAGGCACCTAAGGAATGCTGAGAGTGAAAGATGGATTCTTACCCAGGGAAGAAAGAGCACAGCACTGGTTATCCAATACCAAGTGGTCATCACTGAAAACATATACATGTAGCATGTTTTACATATGCACGTACATATATTGTAGCATATATAGGTAGCATTTTTCAGTTTCAAGTAATATTTAGAAACACATTTGCATATTCATATATGCATGCATAAACATCTAGTAAAAAATAAAAATGATAATAAATTTAAAAAATGGTAGGGAAGGGTGTGTGGCAGTTTGGAGGGAGGAAGGAGAAGGAAGAAATAATGTAATTATTTTATAATATCAAAAATTAAAGAAAAATGTTAAAAATAATACGAGATAAACTCAAAACATAGAAACATATAAATGCAAACAAAATCTATAATTTTAATTTTCTAAGCAGTATTAATATTAAATGATTATTTCTATTTATTATTATTTCTTTGAGAATTCTTATTTTTATCACCAGCTCCTACAAGATCCACCACTCCTTACCAATTTTCTGTTTACTCTAAAAATCAAAACAGAAACTTTTTAAACAACAAGCTATCAAAAATAGTTGCTAACTGAAACTTTCTGTGAATTTGATCTAAGTCTACATATAATCTACATATAATCTCATAATCCAGAGGCAAAGAAGAAATTGTATGGCCTTATCTGGTCTAATTTTGTATATATGAACACCAAGGGCAGGCAGGTGAAAGAAAGTGTAATGGAAAAT
>JAQHUG010000534.1:488061-499154 GCA_028555095.1 Dicrostonyx torquatus | reverse complement strand
AATAAAGATATCTAGTGAGCATTTAGGTCTACCATTCAGAGAAGACATCTGCTTTGAAGATAGGAATATGTGAGCCATTTGTTCCTAAGAAGTAACAGAAGTAGAAGTATCAATATACATGTTCAATGAGAGTAAGGGATAAGAAATGAACATCAAACACTAGGCCCAAATATGAAATACTACAGAGCCAATTACAGATAGAAGGACACTAAATCTAAATGTAGTAAAGTAGAAAATGAAGAAGAAGAACAACAACAACAAGAAGAACAAGAAGAACAAGAACAAGAAGAATGAGAGGGCAGATGAGTAGGGGAGAGGGAAGGGGAAAGAGAAGGAAAAGAACATGTACAAAAATCACTACAGTAATAACTCCAGATACTAAAGTGTAGTATATCACCTCATCCCAGAAGAAAGTGCTAAGTTTCTTGAATGCTTCTGAATTGGTTTATCTCACTGGCTTAAATAGGAATACCAGGAAGCATGTGAAGTCTAACCTGTGGGTTTCTTCAAGCATTCACATTAGTTCTGTGAACTTGAAAAATGTTAAATTATAAAATCATCTTGCAGGCAAGTACATCCAGGAAAATCAGGAAGCATATTTTAATAGAAATTTTAGAGAAGTTTTAAGTGCATACTAATATTGAGTGCTGAGTGTGAGGTTTTCTCATATAACACAAGCCTCAACATTTTTTTTCTTACACAGATATTTGTCAAATTACTTTTAAATTCCTCAGGTTAGGTGGGATGATCTGAGCCATCAAGGGCCTAGTGAGTTTAGATTGTTTTTCTCATTTTTAGTATAAAATCATGATTTATATAAATACTTGAGTTTTCATTGTTTTTATTATGAGTCTTATAAAGGACCATTTTCCTTTACATGCTGAAAATATATTGCACACCTAAACCTACCTATTGTGTAGTTATTTTCTTCAAATTGGAAAGTTGCCTCCAGAAACCTAAACAATCATAGAAACTTTAAAGAAGCACCTTCATGTCTCAGACCACTTCTTCTTGCCTGCAGATCAAGATTAGAAATCTCAGTACCTTTTATAAAACTATGTCTGCCTGTGTATTGCCATGCCCAACCATGATGACAATAGACTAAACCTCTGGAACCGTAAGCCACCATTTGATAGTTTTCTTTATAAGAATTGCTGTGATCATGGTGTCTCTTCACATCAATAGAAACCTTAAGGTACCATATGTGGTAACTTTTACTGTAAGTCTTCCAACTGTTTGCTCGCTTAGGCATTCTCATCTTAGTTATGAATTATGTTTCCTAGTTTTAAGTATCTATAATGCAGGAAGGTCCTTTGCAAGTTATCTCTTCTCTTCATTTATTTCTCCAGAAATATAAGGTTCAGATTCCTTCAAAGAAGCAAACTTTTACTAAAAGAAACAAGTATCAATAAACTATAGGCTATATACTTTGTATCTAAAGATATCATATATTCCCTATATTTTTATTGGTATTTTATGACAAACACCATAAAATAGATAATGCTTTTATACAATAGCAAGAGGAATAATATTTAGATATCCCACATGATGTACTTAGGTGCTCACTGATGCTTTTCTGTACCATGTTCTTAAACCCCAAAATGAGATTGCATGACAACCAAAAAGTCCATCTTTCTTAAAATGATAGCTTGAGTCGCAGGACTCAGCTAGTTCTCGAGATGATAGCTGAACGAATTTAGAATAGGAAATGGTTGATAGTGGAGGACATATAGTGGTTCTAGGTGCCCTACAAAGATTGATGCTCTAGTCCATTGCAGTGAGTTTCTTCAGAGACTTTCCCATCGATAAAAAGAGTAAGAATAATAATTGGAAGTTCCTCCAAATATATCCATCAAGAAATTTAGTGGAAAATTCAGAAGATTAAGAAACCACCAGTCTTTAGTTTAAATTGGAGGATACATGAAGAATAAAGAGAGGAAAAGTTGAAAAGAAGCAACCTGGTTTTCAGAGATTCTTTTATCATTATTATTATTTTATTACTTTAAAAACATATCAATTCAAATTACCACTCCCCCTCCTCCGAATCCCTCCACACACACTCCAACCCCACCCCCTCTAATCCTAAGAGAGGGCAAGGCACCCTGCCCTTTGGCAAGTCCAAGGCCCTCCCTACTACATCTAGGTTGAGCAAGGTATACATCCAAAGAGAATACAGCCAAAAAAATCCTATACAATAAAGGAACTTCTGGAGGCATTACAATCCTGACATTAAGCTCTATTACAGAGTTCAGTAATCAAAACAGCTTGGTATTGGCATAAAAACATAGATGTTGATCAATGGAACGAAACTGAAGATCCAGTTTCAATCCTCACACCTGATAACATCTGATTTTTGACAAAGAAGCTAAAATTATACAATGGATAAAAAAGAGAGCATTTTTAACAAATGGTGCTGGCATAACTGGATGTCAATCTGTAGAAGAATGAAAATAGATCTATATCTATCGCCATGCACAAAACTCGGTCCAAATGGATTAAAGACTTCAATATCAATCTGACCACATCGATCCTGATAGAAGATAAAGTGGGAAATAGTCTTCAATTCATGGGGACAGGAGACCACTTCCTAAATATATCCCCAGTAGCACAGACAATAAGAGCAACAATAAATAAATGGGACATCGTGAAACTGAGAAGCTTCTTTAAATCAAAAGACACAGTCAATAAAGCAAAAAGATAGCCTACTGAAAGATCTTCACCATCCCTACATCAGACAAATGACTGATCTCCATTATATATAAAGAATTCAAGAAATTAGACATTAAAATTCCAAATAACAGTATTAAAAAATGATGTACTGAGCTAAACATAGAATTCTCAACAGAAGAATTTCAAGTGGTCAAAAGATACTTAAGGTCATGTTCAGATTCCTTAGCTATCAGGGAAATGCACATCAAAACAACTCTGAGATATCATCTTACACATGTCAGAATGGCTAAGGTCTAAAACGCCAATGATAGCTCGTGCTGGAGAGGATGTGGAGTAAGGGGAAGACTCATCCATTGCTGGTGGGAATGCAAACTTGTGCAACCACTTTGGAAATCAGTGTGGCAGTTTCTCAGAGAACTGGGACTCAACCTACCTCAGGATACAGCAATACCACTATTGGGAATATACCCAAAAGATACTCAGTCATATTACAAAAGCATTTGTTAAACTGTGTTCATAGCAGCATTATTTGTAATAGCCAGAACCTGGAAACAACCTAGTTGCCCCTCAATTGAAGAGTGGAAAATGAAAGTGTGGCACATTTACATATTAGAGTACTACTCAGTGGTTAAAAAAAAAA
The DNA here is from genome assembly GCA_028555095.1 of Dicrostonyx torquatus. Lineage (NCBI taxonomy): Eukaryota > Metazoa > Chordata > Mammalia > Rodentia > Cricetidae > Dicrostonyx > Dicrostonyx torquatus. Next base: position 495,844 of record JAQHUG010000534.1, on the reverse strand, counting down.
ACAATGACATATTGAATTTTGCATGCAAATGGATGGAATTCAAAAACACTATCCTCAGTGAGGTAACCCAAACCCAAAGAATGAATATGGTATGTACTCACTCATAAGTGGATACTAGCCATAAACAGAGGATTTTACGCCTATAGTTCATGATCCCAGAGAAGCTAAGTAATAAGCTGAAACCAAAGAAAAACATATATAGAGCCACTTGAAAAGTTGAAAACAGACAAGATCACCTGACAATATTGGGAGCATGGGGTGGGAGGTAGAAGAAAGGGGAGAGGGAAGGGTTGTGGAGAACTTGAGGGAATGGGATAGTTGAGATGGAGGAAGAAGAGATATGAGAGCAAGGAAAGAGATATCTTGATTGGGGAAGACATTATAGGATTATCAAAAAACCTGGCTCTAAAAATTCCCAGGAATCCAGAAGGATGACCCTAAGCAATAGAGGAGAGGGTGCCTGAACTGGCTTTGTCTTATAATCAGACCAATGATTATCTTAAATATCACCATAGAATCTTCATCCAACAACAGATAGAAACAGAGGCAGAGAACCACATGAGAGCACTGGACTGAGGTCCCAAGATCCAGTGAAGAGTGGGAGTGAGAATATGCTATTCTTAAGTCTTAAGAAAAGATTACAAGTCCTCAAGGCAAAATTTAACACTGGAGTTCCTAGCAAGACTGTTTAATCACCCTATGTAGCTCATCATGTACCAAGATTTCTACATTGACAGGTTGCCTTGTAAAAGATGTCCCATATGAAGACTTAATTTTGCTTGCTGTGGTTGGATGTCTATAATGATATTTGCATAGCAATCTCAGTGTTACTTACTTCAATTTTAATAGTCAGTTGTTTGAAGCATGAAATCTTATTTCTGCCTAAAATATGAGGAACTTTAATTGTTATATAATAAAGATCATCTGCACCAGCAAACTTATCAGAAAATCCTTTGTATTCTCTTTCTACATAATTGTCTAGATTCATTTGAATGGAAAATATACTTAATTTTCCCCTACTTAGTTTAATCTCTGTTGAACTTTAGAAGGTAATTTATTTCCCTAAATCTTGTCTCATATTTTTACTAAATCAACACTATATTCATCACCCTGCAAAAAAATCCTAAATATTTCTAATTTAACCTAAATACAAGGTTTGCCCAGGAATTCAGTTCCTCCTACTTTGTATACTGGAGATGTGAGAGATTCTCCATTATCTTCTACATCTGTTTTTATTGCAAACTCCAAGTGTTGAACTCACTAGCTTCTATTCTATGCTCCTACAATCAGAGAGGAATGGTGATTCACTGCCTTTCCCAGGTAAAGCACTTTACCTATCACTTTATCCCAGTCATATCTAAGTAAAAACATGCTATGCTTTAGAATATAACATAATATAAATACATATCCCCAGGCCCATCTTTTCTTTGAAAATAATAGGAGAATTAAAGACATGGAGTTGAGTTTCTGTTTCTGTATTTTACTGTAAGTTCTTTTGTAGGATAATTTTCTAAACAGAAATAATAGTCTCCATGCAAAATTCTTTAATGTTAAAACATTATGTGTTTCAAGGAGATAGGTTAAAAATTAGGTATTTTCAGTGGCTGGATATTAAATATTTATTCAATTCCAGATAGTATTCCAAGTGTCTTCTCCATTCTTAAAAATATTTGAAAGCTTTACTATCCTTATTTGAGTTATAAGTACATGAAGCAGCAAGAACTTATCTACAATCCCTCCACTGCACTCATTGGTTGGTATAAACACTCAATTCAAAGTCAATGCCTAAAGCAAAGCACACATTCTTCACTAAACTCTTAAATGCTCGGTACTTGCTGCATTTCCCATCATGTCATTCTGGAAATTATTTCAAATATCCCTAAACTCTAGAAACAAGCACAGAGGTTTATTCCATCTGTGTCATCTATGTCACAACCTGCAGCACAATGACTAGAAGAGAGGAATGACTACATTTACGGATCTAAATGAATATGCTTGTTGGAAACCACTAAGAAAATCAATATCAGCTGCAACCCTTCTGACCAGATTTGTAGGACTCCCAGTCCAGAAATCAGTTATAATTTAACAATTGTGTAAGCACATGTTCTTTTCTTTCTTTCTTTCTTTCTTTCTTTCTTTCTTTCTTTCTTTCTTTCCTTTTTTTCTTTCCTTCTTTATTTTCTAGAACTTGATTCAACAGAAAGAGAACAAAGGAGACAAGGTTACAAACATAGTTTATATTACAGTTCTAGGGGAAAAATTTCATATACAATGTATTTCAAATGCAGTTGATGGAAAGAAAGAATATAGATTGAGGTAGAAATTAATGAAACAGACACTATCAAAACCAAATCTAAAACCAAGAAGTTGATACATTGACTAATAAGATTGACAACTCAAACTGAAGAAGATAAACAGAGAAAAAAGATGAAAAATAAGTTGTTATAAGAGAGCCCAATGCAAGCCATGAGATTATTAGGAAATAGTGTGGCCTCACTATAGTTAGACACGCCTAGGAATAATCTAAACAAAAAGGTTAAATATTTCTTCCATGGGAACCTTAACACAAGGGAAAAGTTAAGAAAATGAAAAAGGTACAAGTTATTTGAAAGACTTTCTATGTCCCTGGGTTGACACAAATTAATATTGTTAAAATAGTTATATTTCCCAAAGTAATCAGTGTATTAAACATAATCACCACAAAAATTGCAGTGGTGAGCTTCACAATATTAGAAAAATGACCTTAATTTCATATACAAGCTTATAAGACCGTTAGTAGACAGAGCGAAAGTTAAGAATGTACAATGCTGGATATAGTACAACATATTTCAAATTATACTACAGAGCCATACTGACAGAGACAACATGCAATGAGCACAAAACAGGAATGTAGACAAGTGACACATAATAGAGAAACAAGAAATAATCCTATACAGTTATGGATACTTACTCTTTGACAAAGTGTCAAAATATACATGGAGCAAAAGATTGCCCTTTTAAGAAACTATGCTGCCAAGCCTGAATATCAATAATTCATAAGAACTGAATCAGATCCATATCTCTCACTACCCAAAAAAATCCATTCAGAATATTTACATCCTTAATTTAAATTCTGAAATGCTGAAACTGCTGGGAGGAAGCACAAGGAAAGCAATTAAAGATGTCAGCCTAGGGAAGAATTTTCTGAACCAGACTCTAATAACAGAGGAAATAAGGCCCCAAATTGGCAAAGGTGAGTCCAGGAAACTTTCACAGAAGAGCAAACTGTCAGCAAAGTGAATACATAGTCTATAGTATGGAATAAAGTACATCCTAACAGTGCTTTACACAAGGAATCGCTAACTAAACTATATAAAATCATCAAAAAATAAACACAAGATGCAAAACATTTTTGCCAGTTAATTATTAATGAAATAAACAAAGAGAGCTTTCAGTACACATTCCAAAAACAGTTCTACATTCTTAGCTATTACAGAAATGAAACTGAAAATATTTTCAATCTTCCATGTCATCCCAGTGAGGATGACAATCAATAAGAAAACATGATAGCCCAGTGTGATGGCACATGCCTATAATTCCAGCACCCTTGAGGCAGACGCAAGCAGATCACTGTGAGTTTGAAGCCAGCCAGATCTATAAAGCGAGCTAAAGAACAGCCAGCACTGTAACTCAGGGAAACCCTGTGTCAAAACAAAAAAGGACAAACAGACAAGAGCAAAAGCATAAGTAAAACATATGATAACAAATTCTGGCAAGGATATTGGGTAAGAGAAACAAATATTCACTGCTGGTAGACATATAAAATGTAGTAGCCACTCTAGTAATTGCCATGGGATTTTTCAAGAGACTAAGACTAGAAGTACCACATAATATAACCACTTTGGGACATATACTCAGTGACTCTGCATGCTATCACAAAGATACCGGCTTGTTGCTTCTCAATTAACATGAGCAAATGAATGAAATCATATTAGATATCAATCAATATATGAATGAGTAAAGAAAATGAGACATGCACAGTTGAATTGTATTTAGTCATAAAGAACATTGAAATAATAAAATTTGCAGGAAAAAATGGATAGTTTTAGCAATTACTATATAAAGGGGAGTAACCCAGATGCAAATAAAAGCCAACAGTAAAAAATGAAATCCCTGAATTTATTGTTTTCTCCGCAGATCCTTGCTCCGGACTTTTATATATGTGTGCTTTAATGGAAAGAGTCTGTCAGAGGGTAAAGGAGATTTTAAAGAAGTCATCTGGGTTGGTTAACACAAGACATGTGTCATGAAAATGGAAGGAAGACCACTGGGGGTTAGCAAACAAGTCTCAGAAGTGGAGATTAGTGAGATGAATCAAAAAAAAAAAGGAGATCAGAAAAATAAAGTATGGGTTTCAGTTATTGTTCTGTTCTTTTGTGAACGGACATTATGGCCAGGGTCACTTATAGAAGAAAGCATTTAACTAGGTATTTACATATAGTTTCAGAGGGTAAGTCCATTTCCACCATGGAGGGAAACTCAGTGACTAAGTGGTAGGTGTGGCACTAGAGGTGTAGATGAGAGTTCACACACTGATCATCAAGTCTGTAGCAGATGGCCAAAGAGTAAGACTGGATCTAGCAAGGACTTTTGAATCTTGAAAGCCCACCCCACAGTGACACACCTCCTTCTTCCTAAATGTTCACAAGCAGAGAACCAAACATCCATATATTAGCCTGTGAGGGCCATACTCATTTAACCCATTGCAGTTTCAGTACATATATCATCAAGCATCCCAAAACTTTGTATGCTAATAAAAATGTCAATCAATTAATTAAAAAAATCAGAGCATATTGGATAGAAATGTTTATTATTAGTAAGAGGCATGATTAGCAAATAGTCTGGTATGTACATAAGGGACACACAAAGAGAACGGGCTGATCCTTACATCATCAATCAAATCAAAGTTAGAGCTCCAAATAAAATCCACCTCGGCACAGGGTCAAAGCTGAAGCAAACAATTTCTAAAGGCCCTGGTGTTCTGCCCTAGAGATGGGCTCATTCCTCTAACTCATCACATTGTCCTATATCCTTCCCATCAGACAAAGGAGAAAGCAGGGAGGACCTAATAGAATCTGAGTCACTTCTGATGCCTTTGATTGGTTTCCAAAGAAACAAAACTTAGGGTTGTTTTTCAAGTGATTTTCCTTCTTTTTGTAGGAAATACTTACATGACATTGGGAGACAGGTCAAGAGATAAGTGAATTAGAAGCTAAGTAAAATGAACGTAGACTCAGCCCTAGACAGCACTGAAGGTCAAGTAGCACTAAAGGCATAGCCTGAGCTTGAAGCACCTCTGAAATCCATGTCTAGTTCTCTTAAACTGAGGATTGTTTTTAGCATAAGAGCAGAGAGAGGAAAGCTCTCTCAGCTAATAGCTCCTATCTAAACAGTGATATCTGGATTGCATCCAGTCTACTAGTGACTTGTCCTGGTAAAAGGAGTGTATGGTGGTTGTCTGGCAGTACAGCTGTATGGTAATGATGGCCCCTAATCTATCACACCTTACCTAAGAAGCATAATTCATCATTACAATAGCAGAAACACCAGCCCTTTCTAACTTGTCATTGCAATACACATTCTGTTAAAGATATAAGTCACAAAACAATCCCACACCTGTTTGGAATTATGATTAATATGATTAATAAAAGGATTATTTACTTAAAGGAAAAACTTACAGACTACAACCTTTTGCATGACCAGTAAAGGAGTCTAGTATCCAGAAGCAGAGTCCGAGACAAGAGAGAGAGTGCAAGGCTACCGCTGCTTTTCAAAGCGAAAGAGACCATGTCCAGATGGGCTGGTATCCTAAAACTAATGGCTGAAGGAGCAGAAGGAGCTCCTGCAGCATACTGCTGATGGAATATTCATTTAAAATTCAAGGACATTTTTAGTCCAGTGTCTTCACATAGCTCCAATTAATTGCAATACAATATTTTATATGCATATATACATATTTATAGAAATATGCATTTCTATTCATATTAATGTTATATAATATGTAGACATTATATAACTACTTATATGAATATAAATGAATTTATATAAATATATATTTAGGTATAAACATTAGTGAATTATACACTTAATTACCTAATATATTTAACATATAACTAAATGAAGATCTGGTATCATTTAGAGCTATTTTATGTTTACAAACATCTTTATATTCTTCTCTCAACAATACTAACTAACTCTGACTCCAAACACACTCAGCTGATGCCTTAGCTTTTGGACTGGATTCCTCTTTACCCACTGTGGCTCTGGCAAGCTGTTATTCAGAAATCTAGTTTTTATAAGAGTTTAAATATTCTACATCATCTTCTTTAACATATAGAAGCTAATTCCTGTGGTCCCCTTATACTTCAGAATACCTTATGGCAATTAGCAGAAAGTTGTAAAGTTTAGTATGCTGTCCTTTCCCCATGAGAGTATAAATCTCTTAGGCACTGCCTTTTGTCTTTCAATCAATAGCATCATACAAGGTCCCTGACACATAGTATACTTTATATAAAACTGTGTATCTAAAGAGTGAAATGATGAACAGAAAATTTTTGTTAAGGGCTTTAATTTGTTTTTCATTATTCTAACTCTGTCAACTTTTATAGTTGTTAAAAACATCATTTTTCAAACTTGCATTTTCTCTGAAACTGACATTATTTCCAAGCAAAGAAAGGAAGTACCTACTAACTACTCACATGTGAAACTATTTCACAAATAAATGCCTTTCAAGGCAGTCTAAAATAAAGACTTTTTTTCCCCTTTCCTATATATCTCTTAATGGGACATTGCTTACAGCTGGAAGGATGTTCTTAAAGCTTTGTGGCTCACTGTAACAGGGATATTATTCTTTGGCAACTAGGGGCTACAGGTATTCATCCATTCTTCAGGTGTTAATTCTCTGAACATTTCTGCAAAGCCCACAGGTAGGAGGAAATAGATATAGTGTGTGAAAAGAAGTATGATAAATTAAAAGCTATTCTGGATAACGTTATAAATAACACATCATCACTGGGGATAATATATGAACAATTTTACCTTAAATTTTAATTTGGGTAAATACACCAAAGTTTTAATATAATTTCAAACTATCTTTGTTATTCATGAGGTGAGTGCCCATCACAAATGTATTATTTTTTGGAAATGTAATATCCTATTTGTGATTCCAGATTCTTTTTCAAACTAAATGTCAAAACAGATTGAAAGTATCAGAACAATATAATATGCAACACATAATTAATCAGTGTTAGTGACTATGATTACAATGGCATCCATGCTGAATAATTTAGGATTCAGTAATAATTTAGGTCCAGAAATTAAAACAAGCAGTATTTCCTAAGATTTTGAAGTAGTTGCATCCTGTGATTACATTGTTTTTACTCCCTCATGAATAATTTTACCAAGGGACTAAAATGACGAGGCACTGTGAATGTTGTACCTAGACAGCAAAGCTATAAGATGGGAGAGGTAGCATCTACTATGTATGCCATAGTCACTGTCATAGAGACAGAAATAACATGAATTCGGTAGGTAGATGTTGGTAGGTATCAAAAAGAAAAGCCTGTGTCTTGGGCCTGTTACAGGAAGGAAAAGACATTAAGGGGAATTTCCAATTTCATATATGTGTGTGTGTGTGTGTGTGTGTGTGTGTGTGTGTGTGTGCAGTATATTAAGACTTCTCAATTCTTCCATCCATTTTATATAAAATGGAGTATGTCATGGAAAAGGAATTACAAAATAATTC
>JAQHUG010000534.1:435727-448155 GCA_028555095.1 Dicrostonyx torquatus | reverse complement strand
TTTAACAATAAAAAAAGAAAAAATAATAATGTTTATTTTCTCTCACAAATAAACTCATTATTCAATTTGTATGTATTTTAAAGCTTTCTGTGAACATATAAAATAGATACTAATAATATACCCTTCCAAAAGACTACCTTTAAACAGGTCACACAAGCCCTTCAAAGAAATGACATTTTATCAAAAATCTTGATTTACTATGAAATGCAGGACAAACCTCATCGTGTGTGTAATCTACAAAATTGGTTGGAAGGCATTTCAGGAAAATAAAGGATGTATGGTTGGCTTTACCATATAAATTTATCCAAGAACTCGATAGTCCATTAGGTAAATGACTCACTGAAAAACAGGAAGACCAACATCCACACCATGTTCCAAATACACAGTCAACTTAAGAAGCAATCAGACCAGTGCTGCCTGCCTTGAATATTCCTGAGAATATATGAGTGATATTTCAGATTCCCACTTCTAACAAAATCAAACCGTTTTCTAATTGCTTAATTTTTTGTAGAGATGGAATCCCTCTACTATATTATAAGAAAACAGCAGAGAACCAATCACGATGGAGAAAAGAAATGGATAGTGTGTGCATTTGTCAGGCCTCTGTAGAACTAAAGAATTTATGTAATGAATCTCTCTCTCTCCATATACATATACATATGCATAAATATATATGCACATATTTCATTTTGGAAAAGAATAAAATAGAGAAGCCTTGCTTGAGAGTGTGCCTTTTTTGTATGTATATTTAACTAAAATATACATATATATTGGGATTTTTCTTGGAATGACTTACAGAATACAGTTCAACTTATCTAACACTGGTTATCTGTGAATGGAAAGTCCAAGAATCTAATAGTTTCTCAACCCAACCTGGTTGAGTATCTCAGCTGGTCTTCTATATATGCTGGAATCTTGAAGAAGTAAGCTCCAATGCCAGTAAATCTTGTACATAAGTAAATTTCTATAATAAATGAAAATCCAATGACTAGACATTGAAAGCAATGTTTGATTCAACAAGTAATTACAGAATTGTTTTATGTTAGAATCTGTTATATAGTGTGTCAATAAGACTAAAATGAAAGAAAATAAAGAATATACACGTTCCCCTGAGCATCTGGTCTAGAGTGAGGAAATATCAAGCTAGAGGAATAGGTTGGTGCTTAATTACGAGATTGACATTATAAGTGAAATTATTTCACCTAACCCAGCCATGCCCCATCATTGTAAACAGAAGTGGCATTTTACCTAATTTCGAATAATTGACATCTAGTAATAGTCAAAATGTCCATAATTTCTGGCTCAACAGTTACATCTGTATATAGAGGGCCATCTGTCCCATAGCTTTTATTCATAAATGACAGCCTGTAAAGGAAGGGTCAGTGGACCCTAGTAGATTGGGAGACTCTGTCCATTCTGAAGTTGAAATCTAACTGTTAGAAATTAATCTGAAAAAGATAATCTTTACAGATCAAACATCTGAGCATGCAGATTTATGGATGCTCGCACCTTTTACAGTGCAAATATGAGCTCTCAGTCAAATATTGCTCCAGAAAAATTGGCATCCTTAGCCAATACTTACTCACACAGCAGAGCACAGCGATGTATGCATAACATACGCATGTTAATTGTGAAAATATGTTCACTTCTCCTGCCAAATAAATTAGCAAACCAAGATGACCTTGGGCTTTGGATTTAATGACTCTGACACTAAAATGAGCTAATGTACAAAACCCACTTGAGGAATCATTCACAGCTCTCTAAACAATCATAATGAAATTCCTCCAGGTTGTGATTATGCATAGGTAAGACGAAAACTAGGACAATGTGTTGTTGGAACACTGAGTTACATTCATGTAACCTTTTTCTGAGCTCGTTGAGAAGTTTGCATATATAAGTTGCATCAAACAAATGTGCTTTGTGTTGTTAACAGTAATGCATCCTGTATTTCAAAACAGTGAAAAGAGATGATTTTGAATGTTATTTTCACAAAGAAATGGCAGGTGTTGGTGTTGATGGATAGGCTAATTACTGGGATTTGATCAGTCCACATTGTATGCACAAATGGAAATGCCACATTGCAACCATAAATGTATATAATTATTATTTTATAATTGTGGTGATTATTTGTTGTTGTTTTCTCTTGACACAAGACTGAGTCATGTGTGAAAAAGAAGCCTCAATTGAGAAAACGCTTCCATCAGACTACCCTGAAGGCAGGTCTGTGAGGCATTTTCTTAGGTAATGAGTGGTGTGGGAAAACTCAGCCACATGCAGAAGAAGCGTATGGTATGATTAGTTATTACACCTTACCACAGTTTTGAAAAATGGAAGTTTCTCATTCAATATAAAGCAATTGCCCTTGGAGTAGAGGTTGTGGAAGCCTAATATTAGCAATAGAATACTAATACTAAACCATGTTTGGCTTATCTCAGTTTATCTTTTCCTCTACATAGATGAAAAACAAGTGAGGGGAAAAGGAAGAAAAAAAGAGTGTTAGAAATGAAAAACTACTTATGGATGTGGTGGGGATAATTGCTCTTTGACTGGATTAGATAAAGACAAATAAAGAACACTCATGTTAGGGATTAGATAAAGGGAACCAGATAAAGAAACTCATTTTTTAAATGCTTTCAATCTGTCCAAGAACAAGAACCTCTGGTTGGAGCATTCATATGTTCATGGGGTGAAACTATTCCTTTTATTTTTCTAAATGGACAAAGTGTCAAACTTCCTTCTAAATGCAAATATCCACACCCATAGGTAAGTTTGTCTGTTCCCCTCTTAATGAAGCAGTTTTGTGCAGTTGGCAACAGCTAATAAAGAGACTAGGCAAAGTGCAGAGAAAATCTTTCTCCGGAGTGCACAGCTCCAAAGGGGACATCGATATTACATTTCCTCCCCACTAATACTAGCAACCATTCTATTCGACTAGTACAAGATGTGAAAGCCAAAGTTCTGATAGAGACAGAATGTAATGGTGTCTTTTGGCCATGACATAACTGGCTGTTGCATCTATGAATTCACAGAAACTATAGTTCCCTGACTAGGACCTGCACCAGATTAAACTTGTCAACATTTCAACATGAATATATCAGAGGTACAAAAGAAGCCAAGTAAAGATATTTTTACAGTTGACGGCTAATAGGGAGATGCAGTCAGTTTTTGATAGCCTCTGGTAGATGGACTATGCTCTAGTGGATGATCCCATAATCATGTAAGGACATCTCTGATGGAACTTAGTAAATCTTAAAAAAAAAAGAAAAAGAAAGAAAGAAAAGAAATCAAAAAAAGCATGAATTTAGGAGGAGGATTTGGGGACATAATTAGAGAAGAGTTGTCAGTGATTATGACTGAAATATACTGCATGCATGTACAACATTTTCAAAGAATAAGCAAATATTTCAAAATAAGCCATAATGAATTCAAACAATGATTAACTAGGGAGCATATTAAGAATTTTATTCACTTAATGCAGATGTCACCTTTTGAAACCCCGCATCCAAAACATGGAACTAATTTTGTCCCAGAGACTTTTCTTTTACCTTTTCTATTGTGACCCAGATATTGTCTTCTCCCTTGTCTTGAAGTCCTAAACCATATGTCAGTAGTGTACCTTCTGAGTATTGCTCCTGTCTGATATGACAGAGCTTTAGTCTTCAGCAGTTTCCCCTCTTTATTTTTCATGAGTCCAAAGGTGCGTGTATGTCTCTGGTGTTCACAGCCAGCATGCCATCTTTGCCTTTATTTTCTGGTGTCTTGCTTTCTCAATGAATTGAGGGTGACTTATCTTTTTATCAAGTCTATATTTATATTTAGAATATTAATTTACTGGTAGCAAAATTTTAATTCTGTCCTGTAGAGCAAAGAAAACTTTCATTTTCAAGTGTCTTGATACCTTATATTACAAAATGACTTTTTGTCAAGGCAGAATAAATGGTCTTTTAGCTTGAGGTATGGGTCTCAGAGGCTCTAAATGAGTCTTGTGTCTCACATCTTATCAAAATCCACATTTTATTTCTACTAGAATTCTTCCTATGGGGTCAGTTCAGGTCCTAGAGGCTGAATGATAATTATTAATGACCCTTCCTGTCATTTCAGCATAACTGGCTGTATGTTCTAGATCATGCTGCTTATTATATCACTAATGGCAACAAGGGGCACAATTTATGATACGGGCTTATTATTTGTATTTTTAAATACTTAGTTCATGTGTGTGTGTGTGTGTGTGTGTGTGTGAGAGAGAGAGAGAGAGAGAGAGAGAGAGAGAGAGACTATGCCCATGCCATGACATATATATGAATATCAGAGCATAAATTGAAGAAATTGCTTCTCTCCTTGCATATGTGGCTTCCAGGAATCAAATTTGTGTTGTCATGGTCTGTGATTAGCAAATTCTTCTGTCAAATCATCTCACTAGTCCGAGGCCCTAACATTTTAGATGAAAGATTCCTAATTTGTGTATTTTTTAAAAATTGTGGATGTATCATTACATTTTATGTGTATGAATGTTTTGACTACATGTATGGATGTACAACAAAAGTGTTCCTGGTAACTCTGGAGGACAGAGGAATACATTACATACCCTAGAACTGGAGTTACAGATGGTTATAGACAGCCATGAAGATGCTGGGAGCTGAACCAAGGTCCTCTGACAGAACATTAACCCCTGAAACATCTCTTGAGGACCTAATATTTATAAATTTTGTTTTATTGTCAATAAAGTATTTATTTAAGCCAGGCAGTGGTAGTGCATGCTTTTCATCACAGCACTTAGGAGACAGAGACAGATGGATCTGTGTGAGTTCAAGGCCAGCCTTGTCTACAAGAGCTAGTTTTATGAAAGAAATCAAAGCTACGGAGAAACCCTGTCCTATAAAAGGAATGTATATACTTATAAGTGTTTTAAATATTTATATATTTATTATAATTATTTTAAAGTAATTTAAATGAAATAAAGCAAAACAGGTTGTGAACTGATTTTAAATAAAAATGTAGTTACTCATTGTATGTATAAAATAATAGATTTCATTATGATATTTTCAATTGTGTATGTTATGTGCATTGATCATATTCACTCTCAGTTATGCTGTTTTTCTCATTTCTTTCAACTGAACTTCTTCTCAGGTCATCTCCCTATCTCCATGTGATAAATTTATAACAAAATATTTTATGCTCATTTATTTAAAAGTAAGTAATGAATAGATTTTATTTATTCATGACTTTCTTGCTTTTGGAGAAAACTTTCATAACTCAGGCAAATATGGAGCATGAGATCATAGGTCTTGTTCCTCTGGTATTAGCATAGCAGGTTACTACAAACAATTACATAATGTCCTAATGGCAAATAGGTCAACTATGACACACTGTCACTACTCCTTGAGAGGTACAAGACTATAATTAAATTAGCATTTATTACTCACTGATTTGATATTAGAATTTTCTATTTTAGATCTTAACATAAATAAAGTCATTCATTAGACATGTTTTCCTACTCCACCCATTCAGCATAGCAATAGGTTTGACAATCATTTTAATTTCATTGTTCTAGTATATAAAAATGATGATGTTTGTAATTTTAATTTACCTTTCTCTAAGAAATTATATACTGGGTTATTAATTATTTGTATATGACTTTTTCCTATTCAATGTTTACATTTGTTTGTGTTTATGAATTGAGGGTGAAATATCAATTGGTGCCTAGCAAGTGGTACTGCTTTGGGATGTGGTAGAAGGCTTACTACATGAAGTCTCCTTGGAGCCTATATAAGAAGGGAATGCAATGACTAAGAGGTTAAGAGCTCTAAGTGCTCTTCCAGAGGTCCTGAGTTTGATTCCCAGTAACCATAGGGTGGTTCAAAACCATCTTTAATGAGATCCAGTGTGGAGGTGTACTTGCAGGCAGACCACTGTATATATAATGAATAAATCTTTTTTTAAAAAAAGAACAAGGAAATGCTCTTTTGAGGGTTACACCTGCCTTCCAACTGCCTTCTGCCTTTCATCTGATGAATAGTTTCCTCTTTCACATGTCCCCGTGCATATAATACCAACCATTGACTCAGGCCCAACATAGGGAGACAGCCAGATATGAACTGAAGCCCGTGAAATACATGCAATAATAAACGTCTTCTCCTTTAGGATATGTGTGGAATTGTTTTGTCACAAAAGAAAATAGGAGCTCATTGGTTGGGTATTAGATACACGTAGTATACTTAGTTGCAATAGTCATACTATAGGTATGCAAAAGCACATAAAGCATATCTTTCCTTAAAGAACAATATTCAATTCTGACAAGCAAATGTTATCATTTTAACCATTAATGATTATACTTTCTTCACTTTATTTAACAAGATTTTTCCCAGTCAAAGACATCATATTTTCTTACTATTGAATTGGAATTATTTAAAATAATTAGCTCAAAATATGTTTTGCTTAAGATCATGTTTGAAGGTTATGAGTACAAAGACACACACATGCACACATTCACACGTGTGCACACACACATGATCATCACTATATATCCAGATTTGCACACACACATATAGTCATTAGAACATTGCCTACATAAGTATGACTTTAAGGTTTTTTTGACATCAAATACTGTAGATGTATATTTTAAAATCAGTATTTCTAGGATTTTTATTTTTGTTCATTTTTGATGAATATAATTTAAGTATCATAATCATAATTCATAGTCTGAAATAATAGAGTTCATTATACAATGGGTTGATACCTTAGATGTGGATAAGACAGGCAACTTGGGATCTCTAACATCCAGTGAAGACACATGGCAGTGCTGACAGTGATGGAAGTGGTCTTTAGAATGAAGGCTGAAAGAGCATGTTATCAACACAGACAGCACAGAAGGTGAGCCTTGTGGTTAAGTGTAACGTGTTCCACAGAGTGGGAATGGGAAGGTGGATTTATAGAAAGGTCTGAGGTGCACTGTTGTTCTCCTAAATGTAACATTCTCTCTGGCAGTTAGTGGGAATTTCTAATTGGTATTGTTCTCAATGGGTTCAATGTAATAGTCTTGTTTCCTCTTCTGGCTTCCTTTTGTTTTGCTTTTGTTCCATTAGCCTCACATTATCTGGCAAGTCACAAATGAATACTTACTCATTCAGTAATTTATTATTTTATTGCTGTTTCTTAATATTGAGGCTAGGACACAGGCTGGCCCTATCTTATGGGAATCCTCTTGTTTGAGTAGTAGAGATTTCAATGTGATTTTCTGTCACTTGTAGAGATGATAGACAGACTTCAACTAACAGATGACTATAGTTGTTGACATACTGTAGAAGGAATGCTATTTGTGAAACTTCCTATTTTTTTAGTATTGTAGATGAGACTAACCTTATCAATGCCTTCCTCCACCAGTTGACACTCTGAAACTCACAGCATTTGTAGACCTATTTTGTGATGTCTTAGATTATATTAATGAACAGTATTATCATCAACAGGTTGATTTCTGAAGAGAGGGGCTGGAAATATATTCCATTGAGCCAAGAAATAGAGAATTTGGGGCAACTATCTAGTATGAGAAAAATACATGATGGATATTCCTAAGCAGAAATTAAAGTTCATATATTCAGTAGTACCCACAAACCATTCTCACTTAAGAATGCTAATCCTATCATTTAGTAGGCTGAGGCAAAAGAATTGCCCTGAGTATGAGGCTACAGTAGGTTACAGAGTAAATTCTAGCTAGTTGCATGACTGAATGAGAGACTCAAAAAAAAAAAAAAACAAGCAAGTATCAAAAAGTATCTTTCTGATGGAGAGAGGCCTGCTTTTTGTCCCAACCACCCAGCTAGCTTACACCTGAAATAACCACACAGAAATTGTATTAACTGAATCACTGCCTGGCCCATTATCTCTAGCCTTTTATTGGCTAACTCTCACATCTTGATTTTAACCCATTTCTATTAATCTGTATATCACCACGAGGTCGTGGCTTACTGAGAAAGATTCAGCATGTCTGATTCTGGCATCTCCATGGTGGTTCTCTGACTCTGCTTTCTTTCTCCCAGAATTCAGTTCTGTCTCCACCACCTACCTAAGTTCTGCCTTATTAACTAGGCCAAAGCAATTTCTTTATTTATTATCCAATGAAAGCAACACACAAACAGAAGTAAATCCTACACCAGTATCTGACATTTTTGAATTTTTTAAATGCCTTTGAACAAAAACATCCACAGCAACTGTTGAGAGATCTTGGATCATGGAGGAAAAGAAAGATGGTGGATCTGGATGTAAGGAATGGTGAGGAGGAAGCAGGGATGAGTAGAGAGATGGGAAACAATAATTGGAATGCATTGTATGAAAAGAACAACTTTTCAATAAACGAAAAGAGACTGATATAGAAAGAAATGTATCTGACTCCTTTGTTTGAAATCTGTCTTTACTGTGTCTGCAACTTTGAAGATAACAGGCTAATGTATAAAAGCTAGAAGGCAACCTAAGACTGCAGACATCTTAATGAATTTAATTTCTATGCATACTTCCACAATACTGGTGTAAGGTTTGAGAGTTTGCCCTAATACAACTAGAACAGGGAGGGGCCTTTAAAAGCTGTTAGTATTTTTGGTATTTTTTGATTAGAATTATTTTTTTCTGAACATTGTTTGATGTATTTCTTGTAATAGGATCCTTGTCATGTCTTTGAAGATGATTCTCTTTTTAAATGTTTACCTGTGTCTTTAGTCCATTTGGCTCAGTTTCTCCCTTTCTCTCTTCTCAGCCCTTGAAGTTGCTCAGCTATATGGCTCTCTGGATCTACACTCATTTTCTTTTGGTCTCCCTTTGAGAAAGGTTTAGGCAGGTTGCCCCTAGGTAGAGAGCTCACAGTGGCTGAGGTGACCTCACCAGTCACTGTCCTCACACTGGGTAACCCTGCCATGCATACCCTCTATGTTTTTACTTAGATTTTGCTCTAGTTTGAGTATCAAATGACTAACATATATTGGTTTGTGGACTGAAATACTGAAACCAGCATGTCATCCTCAATCTCACTAAGTTTTTCTGTCTCTCCCAAACCAGGATTAGTTATTGCAAGACAAAGTAGTTGTCTGTGTTTGCTTGCAAAAATCTAGAATTGTTGTAGTTTTCCTAGAGAATTATGCAAATTGAATAGTGCAACTTTTTTAATGTGGTAATTCATGTTTTCAGTAATTATTTGGCTTATTTCACTACAAAACAATGCTCTTTGAAATTTTACAGAATGTAAGCAAAAGCAGAATTTATGATCAATTCTTTAAGCATTTTATATGTTTAGATACTAATCACATTATTTTGGATATATGGGCATAAATATTGCTGGTTAAAATCCTCCAAGATAAAAGTATTTAATTCGTCTTTCAGTGGAAGAAGAGAACAGACTCAAGACAGCCTAAACTATGGTGACAAGATTAAAGTCACAGTATGTTCTATGGGAGAGATAGCCACAGCATCCAGACAGTCACTTTTGAGAAATATCCATCTCTATTGCCTTCTCTGGCTACTATGGGAGCAAAATCCTAATGCACCAGTATTTACCACAGTTAAATGGTATTATTTAGAGTCATAGTTTAATTCTTCTATATCCATGAACCCAATATACATTTTGAAGAAGATCTTATTTGAAAAAGCAAAATATATTCATTTATACATTTATTTTCAAAATATTAACATATGCATAAAACTTTCTAAAGGGGCTTCTTATTGTAGTGTCTCAAGAAAAGTGCTTATTTGTAAAGTGTTCTTGTTTGAGAATAAAGTTAAGAATGAGGTGTCCACTTCATTATTGGTGATAGAGATGTCTGTAATCTATCTTTCCTAAAATAGTAAATCATTAGATGAGAGCAAATTATCTGAATTATCATATGTAATAAGATCCTAGAACAAAATCTCTACTAGATTTAATACATTGATTAAGTTTATGAGCACTTACTTTTTTCCTTCCCATCTAGGAAGCCATGGTAATTGTCTGAGATGCTATTAAATGTACAGGATATACAGCAGTAACAAATCAATCAGCAGCTTCACTGGGGAAGTTCTTGCTTTTAGCTAATGTTATTTCTCATCTCTAAGCTACTTTTCTTTGCTCCAGTCTATAGATGGATATTAAATATTACTGAAAAGATAAGTGGCTGGGCAGAGTTCTAATTTGGTAAAATTCAGAGGATACAATGTATTCACCAAGGTAAAAATCTTGACAGGTCATAAAAATATAGTTCCACTAAGAGTCTTCCAGAAGTCACAAAAATCAGAGTGCTAAACCACGCATTTTTCATAATGAAAGCTAAGTCTTCTAGAACTTCATATATGATAATAGGGATTTGTATCCTTATTGCACCAAAGTGTTATGACAAGAAATGATTCTATAAGCATTAGTAAGTGTTTGACACATGATAGTAATTCCTTGCTATTTGTCTTTTAATACAATGCTAGAGAAAAAAGATATCACAGATTCAAAAGACTGAGGATCTGGCCATGAGATAGCCATGCACAGGCAAAAGGGGACCTATAGTAATTTTCAAACCACTATGCTTTCTTTTAAGATGTAGACTACATTAATGTAAAAATATGGGTTCAGGATTGTCAGACTTTGTCATTCTTTAAGAAAAGTTGCTACATTGAAAATTTATATAAAATATCTAATTTTGAAAATATCTTTCTTAATAACTTAGACTCTCCCAGGTCTTTTTCTAATTCTCTGGTCTATAGTCAAATATCTAAAGTATACTTGGCCATAAAAATTAAGGAAAAAGAAGATGACAGACAGTATAGAGAAAGACAAGTCATCTCCGGTGGGATCCATTCCCTCCAGCACAAAGTTTATACTGAAAATTTATAATCACTGATAGAAACATTTAGATAAATTTAGATACTGAGTTTGCATCAATGCCTTGTAAATACGGTAGTTTTGATTATATTTTGGGGGTTTTGCATATATGGTTTCTGCTACCTACTTTCATGGGCACGTTTTCCTCTGCCTGCTGTTTTACAGAAGCTTAATTTCCTTATTTATAATTTAGAGATACTTATTACATTTCAGAGGGTATATAAGGTTGTATAAATAAGCTACTATTAATTCCAAAATAAAAGACAAGAATCTCTGCTGTGAAGGATAGACAGGCAGCTGGGCTTGGCCACAGGCACTTGTTTCTTTTGCAGAGAACCGGGATTTGATTCCTAGTACCTGTTTGATAGTTCAGAACAATTAAACTTTAATTTTATGAGTCAACATATCTTCCATGATATCTTCCCCCCTTCCTATTTCCTCTCTTCCTTCCTCTCTCTCTTCCTATTGGTGCTATCTGTGTGATTGGGAAAAGGATGATGACTTGCTAGAGGAAATATGAAGCAATAATCTACACTATGAATCAAAGGAATGAGAATTTAGAAGATAGATCAAGATAATATGGAAAATATCACAAAATTTCCTGGTAAACATTTCCACAGATTTCACCATAACATAAATCAAACTTTACACTCAACATTTACATGACAAGGCAGTCTTTTCATCCAATTTTGCTTGTAAACAGTTTATCCACATAATTTATCCAATGACAGGTGTAAATATGGCCAACAGATTTCCATTGATTATTTAAAGTATTTTTCCATGTTTCAAATTCAAATATTTGCAAGAATGGAAGCTGAAATGAGAAATTTATATGTAGTTTTAAATTGTCTAAAAGCAGACCACAGTCCCAGCTTTGACCTAATTATCATAGTACTGATAAATACACACATGTGGAAAGTCAAACTGAATAATGCAAGGTTTCTAGTTTGTATACTCCAGATTTCTATAAAACAGTCTACATTTACTAAAATATCTGAATCTATTTATCTCTTTATTTAAAAATTATCAAGAATATATTTTAAAACAATACTGAATTTTCTTTGTAAATTGCCAGAGTTTGTGAAAACACAATAAGAAAGATTAAACAGGATGCAATAATCTGAGTTTTAGCTTAAATTCAATACTACATTATAATACAAAACAAACATTATTGTCAGTGCTTTTTTGAGTCAGTAGACATAGTTCGAGGTCAGAGTTTCAGATTCTTTTAAGTTCAAGCATCAGGCACAAATTATATTGTTTCTTCTTCAGTTTTCATGCCATTTAGTTCATTTATAGGTTGGGAATGTTCATGCTGCATTATAATCTCTCTGCTTGACCTTCACTTTATAAACAATGAATTTCTATGTAGCTGTATTAGACATTTGTGTTTTAAAATATTCACTTCAACCAGTGTTCCACGAATGATATTGTCTCAATAGAAAAGATATATACTATATATAATACATATGTGTATACACATATACACAATGTAACATACCTTTACTTTAATTTAAAGGCAAATGATTCTTTCTTGTTTCTGAGAATTAAGATTTTTCACCATATTAATGTGTTAAAAGTAGTTCTGGTTTGTGATAATACA